>JAPQRP010000006.1:30242238-30275304 GCA_037367295.1 Apogon hyalosoma | reverse complement strand
TCAAATAAACAAAAAAAAAAAAAAAATCTTTAATTAACCAAAAAAAAAAAAAATCTGCCAATAGAACAAGTGAAAATTATCTCGGTAAGATTTCTTGACATAAGATTTCCAAGATCTATTGTCTAAAAATAAGTTCTTATATCTCACTAAAAAGTTACTCTTTAGGTGATTACGTCTTATTTTAAGTGTGATATTTGGACTAGAAATGAGAAAAATACACTTGGTAAGATTTAGATTTTTTTGCAGTGTAAACAGACACCTTACAACCCTGACTCATTCAGCAGCCTGATGCCAGAGGGAATAACTGCACACTGTGTTGGTACCTGTATGTCCCGGAACTGCGTTTTCTTCGTCGCAGTGAGCTGAACACTTGAGCTCCCACCGCGTTTCTTCCCATCAGACGTCGTGAGATTATAGACTTTGTACCGACAGCCTTCCTTCAGCAAAGACTGCAGATCTGAGGACGGCTGCCAGAGGTTCAACTGGTAAACTGAAACAAAATGTGATCATTAATGTAATTTAATCGAGTATTTCAGTGCACAAGAGTTCACAACACAGACATGAACACACACCACTGCTGCCAGTTTGATCCATAGAGTCTGTGATGCTGAGTCTCCATACAGGAGTAACGTCTCTCTTTGGACAGCTGCCTTCACTGTCCTCTGCAGCTTCCAGAGCTCGGCGGTACTGGTCCTGCAGCTCCGCCTGCTTCTTCTCCATCAGAGAACGTCTGTAGCTTTGCAGAGTCTCCAGCTGTGTTTCACTCAAATGAGCCTTATTCATGGAAGACAGCGCAGAAAAATGAGGTCAAAAGGACAGTTCCTCAGGGTACGATCCATTTTCACACATTGCAAAGGACATTTATTATCACCTCAAGATAGGCTGCATCATCTCCCACTGCTTCGTGTAGCTCTTCTCCGTCCTGCAGCCTTGCAACATCCTGACGACTCACTGTCCGTCTTATGCGCTGAGATTTCATATTTCCTGAACATGGCAAATTGTTATAACTTGTCCTCAGAAAAGACACTTCCCTACAGACATTTCAGAATATAACATTTTATTTCCACCATTAAAAAAAATTAATAAAAATAAAATAAATGAAAATAAGAAAACAGTGGCAACAGTGCTGTGATGGCGAGGCGAGGCACTGGTGTTAACACTGATGACATTATATTTAGAAAATTGTACTTGTAATCTCATTTGGTTATCATTTATTTCCTTACTTATTTATCTTTATCACCCCTGTTTTCCTCCTATTTTTCTTTTTTTCTCAGTTATTTTCAGTCACTTAATGATTATCTTTGGTCATACTCCTGACTTTTTGAGAAGCCCACATCAACACATTCACACCACATACACATCTTACCTGCTTCACCGCACACAAAACATTTACACAACCAAAACAGGACACTGATTTATACTACCTGGTCAGTCATACATTTTATTTATTTTGTACATTACATGCTACAGCCTCATCCTAACCCCCAACCTCCACATTATGATGACTTAATGTAAATATTGTACATAAGTTTCCTTGTCACTTGGTGTCATTTAAATTAAGGTTATGGAGGAAAAAAAAAAAAAAAACTTTTCCAAGAGCAGCGTGTTACTAACAAGCTAAAAACAAAATCCCTACCTTTCTCTTCATTTTCAAACTCAGCTTGAATCTTTGCAAAAACCATCTCCATAGCTTTTTGCTTGTGGCTGTTGTAGCGTCTTGCCTCCTTCTCTTCTGCACGTTCAGAACGGAACATGACGCCTCCATCTGGTTTCCGTTCCATCCACTAAGAAAACATGACAAGTACACTCTCAGAAAGGACTGATAAGGTGAACTGTTGTAATATCTTAAATAATGCATGACATAACTAACCTGTATTGGGTAGCTTCTCAGTATGACAATGTCTACACATCCTACTGGCCCTCCGTTGCTGTACAAAGAGGAGATAGGAAGCAGGAATGGCCGAGGGTCCCTGTGGAATCCCAGTTTAGTGTCCCACCGGACGGGTCTGCTGCTATTTGCACAGATCTAAAACCAAAAACAGGTGTCCTAAGTGTATTATTGGTTGAACTCATATTATGGACCATATGTGACTACCCTCTTTGAATACCTTTAACATTAGAGATTCAGGTGCCTCTAGAGGGGAGCAAGCATCTTGGGATCCCACCAGCTGAGCCCCATGGATGATCAACTTCCCACCCACACCAAGTCGACCTTTGTGAAGCATGGCAGTCAGGGGGTCATCCAGCTGGGCTTTGATGGCATACCATCCATCTGTGAGCCATATGACTGCAGATGAGTTTTCGGCTTTGGCAGAAACACCCTGAGGAGTCCTGGGGTCTATTCGACTCTGTTTGTTCGGGGAGCGACCGCTAGAGACAACGCCGCAAACACAGAGAACCAGGGTTTTTGCAGCCGTGTCATCCTTTTCCATGATCTTTCTCAGGGCTGGCCTGCGGCTGTGGTCCACTTCGACATCATATCTGAAAGAAAGAATAGCCATGAAATATTCTGGAAGGCAAGCATTCAGTTAAAATTGAGTTAAAATAAAATATTTAATTAACTAGAAGGGTCTGGTTGCTAGAGAGCATACAAATATCAAGGACAGACAGTCCTCTAGTGTTTTGTTGGTTTGTTTGTAGGTTTTTCATGGGGATTACACACAAATAATGCAGTGATTTCAAGAAAACCCAGAAGGGTAGGACATGGGCCAGGACAAATCATTACATTACAAGCAAATTCATTAAAAGAGCAGATTTTTTTTTAAATATTCTAAGTGGGTTGGATTAAATAACAGGGGACTTCTAACATTTAACAATCCTGCTGCATAAACCAACTGACAGAAAACCTGATGACCAAAGCTCTTCCTAGATGAGTACTTAACATTCAATACTATTTCTTGGTATGAATTAAACCGGAATGATATGTTTCTATAAAAACTGTGCCATTTTGCAAAGATTTGACAGTATACTATGTCAATAGGATTTCTTGTTAAGCAGTAAGCATATTAAGAAATGTAATTTAAGGGTGTTAACACACCTATAGGTTTTTTTTACTCTGGTCCAAATCAGTTCATGAGTTCGTGAACTCTGTACAAAAAACGAAAAATCTAAGGAAAAAATAAGATTCACTATGAACTACAAACCAAGGAAGAACGTTCACTGTGCTTACTGAGCTGTGTCTGAGGTAGAGGACAGTAAATCCAAGAATGTTTGGGGTTCCAGACTGTTAGAACATTCTCCAGTAAGTTACTACTTCTACAGAGGCAAGCAGCTGCAGTTGCTACAACACACTTCAGAATGCAAAGCACAAGTGACAATAATCATTTCACTAAAACTTGCAGCGTACCAAACAATTTGCAATGGGACATAAAATAAATCAGTTTGATTTAAAGCTTCAGAAGCCAAAATCAGGGGTCGGAATGCCACAATGTGAGAATGCACAACATACACAGCTCTCTCCTCATGGTCCAAATTAAAAGACTAAATGTAAAGATAGTGAACCTGATGTTTCATGGTGCTGTGGAAAAGTGAAACCACTTTTTCAGCGTTTGTGTAGAGACACTAAGTAGGGGAGCAGGTTGGTCCAGGCTGAATCTGACCTGTGGTCAGTATTTACAGCTGTCATTCACATATGCAAACATACCTGTACTTGAGCTGCAGGAGAACCTGCTCTGGGCTGAGACAGAGGCTGCCCATTGTCACAGGAAAGGATCTTTCCATGGACGCCAGCTTCCACACTATCCACCGGTAGTGGTTGTACACCCACTCCTCACTGACCAGTTTCGGATCAACCCCTGGTGTGTCACACAGTGCTCTGTAGAAACAGAACTTTAATTACATTCATCTGCATGTCTGAATATGCATATAGTTATTCTTGCAAATTCACTGTTACCTATAGAACTCCTCTTTTCCTGCAGTCCCATCATTGCTGGGGATCAGCCAGCCTCCATCAGCGAGCTGCACACCTCCTCCATCTATAAAAGCTTCCTGTTTGAGGAACTGCAGTAAATTGAAGCGAAAAGCTTCCGCCGCCTCGCTGGTGATCTCAGATACATGCTGATGAACTCCATATCCATACAACTACAAATCACAACAGAAACCTCTACATGACTCAGATTTCATTTGAACAAAAACAAGTCACTTCAAAGGATAGTAAGATTTTACTTGTTTTCCTTTTCCTTCATCCTTTACCTGTTTTTGGGTGTATCTTGCAGGGGGCTTTCCATTCACTGCTGCAGTGAATGTGATCCTTGACACCCTTGAGGTCTTGGTCAGAAACAAGCTTCCTGGAAGAGGTCGAATAGTCTGACGCTTCTTTTTTCTGATCCTCATGTCTTGCATATCTCGTGCCAACTCTATGTTCTGAAGGTTCTGAATAATTTCTATGAATAAAGATTTAACCATTAATAAACAATGACCTTTTCTGTTCTTATCATGAGTAGTTATGCTGTATCTAACCCACTTATTTACCTTGACTTCTACTTGATATGTCTGTCACATTTGATGCCTTTTCTGCACACACTTCTGTTCCACAGCTACCAAAGTGTTGACACTTTGCAGGATTAGCGTTTGTAGAGTCAGACAGCTCTTGTGTGTCAATGTCCTCTTTGCTTTTATTGTCAGCCACACCCATAATGCTTTGTGTTTTGTTTGCAAGCACTACACAAGTATTGCTGTCAGATGTCACAGTGACATGGTTATGTTGTTCCTCGTCTTTCTGTGGTTTAACAGAGCTGTCTTGGACAAAAGTTCTTTGTTTTTTAAATGGAGGGACAAATACAGACACCGTTCTTTTGTTGTCTTTGTGCACATTGTTCTTCTGAGTCTGTGTTCTTGTATTGTTTAGGAAGGGAGGAACAAATGCTGACACCTTGACATGAGCTGACCTATTGTCGGCTGGGGTCGAGTGTTGTGCTACTGACTGTGTTGTTGGTTTTTGCAGTTTGGTCTCCACGTAATTCTTCCCACTTCTGTAAAATAAAGCATACGGCACAGTGGGTTGAAAACTTCTTCCAGAGGCTTGAAAACAAGGTCAAATAGTAACACACATCTTACCCGGGGGTCTTTGTGATGTTTGGATGAAGTGAGGCACTGTACTTGAAAACTCTCCTGTCATTCATTACACCTTAATTATAAAAAAAACAGTTATTTACTTCAAAGTGTAATTGTAGATTATTTAATCATTTGTTACCTGCCCAGCTCTTTACCGTATGGACAGCTTTTTTCTGGATGAAGAGCTGATCTGTTTGGTTTATTAACAGTCCTGTCAAACTCTTCCAACAACTGTCTTTTCAAGGGAGGCTGTCCTAGGATACAACAAGCAGTGGAAAATTAGAAGGTTCTGTAGTGCAGAATATGGTTCTATAGTACTTCAGTGACTAGAATATGCATGTTATCTGAATATTGATGAAAAAAACAAAAAAACAAAACAAAACATTGACACTTACCAGTTAAATCTGCATCTTCCACTGCTCTTTTCCCAGTTCCCTTTTTTGCCCCTACAGATATGAGGCTGGTCTTTGGGTCATTTTGAAGAGAAATATTTTCTAAATTCACTGTCAGACTCTGACCTGCCAGACCTTCATCCTCCAATAAGGCCATTGTACAGTCCAGAGCTTCCTGTGCAAGAAACTTCTGCTGAGTTTCAGTGCAGCCATTGCAAACCGATGACTGAATGTTTACAACTGAAGAGTGTTTTGCCTTTAAAACATTTTGAGCCTCACTGCTACTTGTCTGGTTTATCTCACAGTCTTCCATATTTGCAGGTATCTTACATTTATCTTTGCTAAAGATACATGGATCTTGAAGAACTTTATCTGCACAGTTGATCTCATGCAGAGAGTGATATGATTCATCCTCATGGGGGTGGATTTCTTCAGTAGGCCCATCTTTCTCACCTGCTGAGACAAGACTTGAAGTTTCTTTTAAATATTTCACTTTTGATTGATCAGACTTACTGGAGTGTTTCGAACTTAATACATATGAATCTGAATCAGGACAATCCCCATCAAAAAAATCTTTCCAGAGATGCTTTACTTTTTCAAGGTGTTTCTTTGGCACATGGACTTTTGCTCCCCCTGCTGTTGTGAAGCCACACTGTATTTTCTCTGTATTACTTGGAAGTTTTTCTTCACTCTTCTTTGCGTCTGAAGCAGCTGGCATCTCTGTAGTGGAGCTCATGTCATTAAAGAGAGCTCTGGCCTTCTGGAGGGCTTCAGCAGAAAATGCCACTGGTTTACCACTGGCAGACAGAAATCCATTATTCCTGGGTGGTGGAACATTAACTGGAACTTTGGGGTATGTTTGTTTCAGACTATTTTTGTCTCCAACTGCATTAAATTCACTCAAAAAGGACTGAGCTTTTTGGAGTGCTGAAACTGAAACAGTAACTCTTTTGCCAGCAGCTGGCTGGAATCCACTGTTCTTTGGTGGTAAAGCACTCACTGTAGGTTTGGGACGTGTTTGATACATGCTGGATTTGTTCTCAGCTTCATCACATTCATTCAACAGACATTTTGCTTTGTTCAGAGCTGCAGGTGAAATTATAACACCTTTGCCACTGGCCGTCTTAAAGCTGCTGTTGTGTAGTGGTAAAGCATTTTCTTTGGTGCTTACTTCTTCAAATGCAGGGTTTTCATTCAATAGCAATTTTGCCTTAGTCATTGCTTCATCTGATATGGATACTTTTTTACCACTAGCTGTAAAGAATCCACTACCAGTGCTCTGGGGTAAAAATGACTGTCTGTGTAAAGATGGTGCATCAGTTGAAATTGAATGGTTCGTAATTTCAACATCATTATGATGCTGCAACTTTTCATGGGTAACAACTGGACCAATACTATTATTACATCCCTTGGCAGTCTGTTGAAAAGTTTTTATTTTAGGTCTTTCAGTGTTTGTCATTTTCTTCTCTCCTGCACTCCCGCTCCCAGCAGGTGGAGGTTTTTCTGATATGTTGTTATCACTTCTGTGAAGAACATCAAGCTGTTTGATACAGTCATCTGCCCTTTGCAGTGAATTTGTTGAAGTACCACCATCATCACACAAATAGACCTTTGCACCCCCTGCTGTTTTGAAACCTTTCTGAATTTTCTCTGTATTAGTTTGGCCATGTTCGGGTTCTGCATCAGTGGAGTCAGAAACAGCTGGGGTCTCGGCTGTATAGCTGATGTCATCAAGCAGAGCTCTGGCCTTCTGGAGGGCTTCGGCCGAAACTGCCACTGGTTTTCCACTAGCTGCAAGAAATCCCTTATTCCTTGGTAGTGGACCATTAACTGTAAGTTTGGGATGTATTTGATTCATGCTAGATTTGTTGTCAGGTTTATCACATTCACTTGGAGACTTCGCTTTTTTCAGAGCTGCAGATGAAACTATAATTCCTTTGTCTCTGGCTGTCTTAAATCCACTATTTTGTGGTGGTGATCTCTGAATGTGATTGGGTAGATTTCCTGTTTTTGACAAATTGTCTTTGGGTTTAGGTTGTTTATTTGTCTCCTCACAAATGTCTACTTCATTCAAGAGAGACTTTGCTTTTTCTATTGCAGCAGCTGAAACAGATAGTTTCTTTCCACTGGCTGTACAAAACACACTGCCATTGTTCCAGTCGACAGCAGAAGAATATGTGTTCCCTGATGCTGGGCACATGGGGATAGAAAGAGGCTCTGCAGGTGAAGATTGGTTTCCATGGAGAAAATTAGAATGTCTTAACATATAATGGTTTGAACCAGCCTTGTACATCTCTGTAGCATCATTATGCAGAGTCTCTGCATGGTGTCCACCATGTTCATCTGTCACATTTTCAACCCTGGATCCTTTGTTCTTCCTTAGTTCTTCAGAAATAATTTCTTTCACTCCTTGAACATTTTCAGATTTTGAAATGGTATTCTTATCACTCCCAGTGACGTGCTTTACTAGCGAACCATTTTTCTGATCAACAAGATCACAATCTTTGAAGAGGGTTTTGGCTTCTTCCATGGCTTTTGCAGAGATACAAATCCCTTTTCCACTGGCCATCTTGAACCCACTTTGAGATGTGGTTGTGGTCATTTTGCCAAATTCCAAACTGTCTGGAGCAGGATCTTCTCTAATGCCTGTGACCTCTCTGTTTGCTACAGCACAATGCTTGTCATTGGAAGTGAGCTTCAGTTCAGTCTGACTGGTGCTTAACACCATGCCACACCTTTGCTCAAATTTTCTAGGAGGCACATCTATTAATTTCTTATCAATCACAGAATTTGCTTCTAAATCTGCAAATAAAGCCCTGGCTTTGCTGAGACACTTCTTTGACACTTTCAAAACACTTCCCCGCGCAGTTTTAAATCCCTCACAAAACAATGAAGAACTTTTGTCTGCCTTGTTCGTTTCATCATGTCCAGCTACATTAAAACCCATCATACTCTCACTGCCCTCAGAGGTAGAGTCAGTGTCTCCAGTAGAAGACTTTTCTTTGCTCATCATTTCTGAAAGACTGATATTTGATGGTTTACTTGTGATGTCTGATGTTTGATATTTGTCAAAGGTCATCTTCACAGGCAAGGACTTTTCTGCAACAGAGCTAAAGCTGTCATCAAAGTCTATTCCATTCAGGAAATCAGGGTCAAGCTCCTTGTCAGCTTTTTGGGAAGAGATTCCATTGCCTTGACATTGTTGGTTAAGGTTTGTAGTTTTGAACTGTGTAAATTCAAACTGGCTATCAGCTTCCTCTAAGAGACTACAAAGTTCTCTTACATCAGCTTTTTGTGAGGCTGTTAAATGGCAGCCAATATCCTCAAGCTTTCCATTTGCAGGTGGATTGTTTGAGTTACAGGTTGCATCTTTCTTCGATCCATAACTTGTGGAAAATTCATTTTTAATGTCACCACTACAAACAGGGGGCCGATCAGTGTAAGTCCTTTCATCTCCAGTTTCATCAAAAAGATGCTTGGCTTTCTCCAGACTCGCTGAGGAAAAATGTAAAGCCTTATTGGACGCTGTTTTGAATCCTGATGCAAGGCCAGAAGGAAATGAAATTGTTCTTTCACTTGAAAGACAATTAATTCTCCCACCATCTCCTCCTGCACACTTGGATAGTTGTTCTGATGAGTTCAGTTTGCTTTCTCCATCAGAGCCCAGTGTCTTACATTCTGTGACTGTAACAGGAAGCTCTACACACATTTCAGCTTTCTGTAAACTATCACTGACATTAACTTGTTCATTTCCTGTATTCTTAGGTGGGAAATGACATATTTTATTGATCTGAGTTTGAAAGTCTGTCTTTTGTTGACCATCTTTCTCTAAGCATGGCAGAGCAGACAATGATACAGTCATGTGAGTAATGTCTGTTACAGCAGACTGGAATCCGCTGTCACTTATTGTTCCCTCGTTGATGGAAATGTTTTGGTTAATGGTAGACATTAATCCATTGTTACTGACATCTTCACAGTCACGGTGAAGCCTTTCTTGCCTTGTTTTCTTCTTAGCTCGTTTCAAGGCTGACAGGCACGCTGATGGAGAGAAGCCATTACTAAGAGCATCCTCTGCTACTGAGCTCCTCTTAACAGGCTCTGACATTTGACTGAAGTCTTGTGCAAAAGCAATGCAAAGCTGTGACATGTCAAGATGTGCAGTGGGAGGAAGATTTTCTTCAGTGACATTTTCACATTTTTGGATCAGATTCTCCTCTTCAGAGATGTTTTTGTTAATGCTACATCTCTGTGATTCATCAGGGGCATTCCTGATCTGCACTGTGTTCAGTTCTTGTCCTAAAATAAAGCATAGAGACAAACTTGGTCAATATATTTCATGTTTTCTATTTTAATAAAAAAAAAGTAAAAGCCTTAATGTGTTGATGAAAACATATTTTCATGTACAAGCTGATGATATTACCAGTAATATGACTCCCAGGTGATGACACACAATTCTCAGCATGTATTTCTTGTCCTTGCTGTGGTAATTTTGAACTCTTGACAGTGTAAACAAAACGTCTCCTTTTCTTGGTAATCCCAGAGTCTGTCATTTTCAAGTACTGTTTGACCAGTTTGCCAGAATCAGAGTAAGACAGTGACTGTTCAGCCAGTATGTTGGTATCTGATAATTTGCCAGTAACATCATCATGACAGGACGCATCCACACTAATGTGTGGAATTTCAGATAGACTCAGTGGAGACCACTGAGTGCTTCCAATAATCTCAGTGTTTGCTGTTTTTTTCACATGTGGGGATAATGGGTCTCTACCAGGTTCTTGATCCGCTGTTCTCTGTTCATTTGATGCAGAACTGTTTTGGAGATCCATGGAGCCAGAACCATCTTCCTTTGTTGGAATAATTTGCCTCCTTTTAATTCTTTCCGTTTTCACTTTTCTCAGGGCTGAACTACTGTTGGTAAAGAAGATTGACAGTGCATTTTCAGCTCCATCAAGAACACTTGCTACTGTGCTGCGAACTTCTTCATCCTCAATAGCATCTGGTAGCTTCTGTTTCCAAACACTGTCACTGTGGTTCAGTGAAGTCTGCAGAGACTCATTCAGTTCTGGATATTGAGCGGCCTCAAGGGGAACGCCATCTGTTGATTACATACTATCACTGAGCATCGTTTTGTCTTTTTATATTGTGCAACACATGTAAATCTGCAGAATGTACAGTTATTTCAACCAAAACTGAAACAACTAAATCATCTAACACATTATAAAAGAACAAAGCAGTACCCTCTTGAACTGTGCACACATTGTTCTTTGATGACACTGCCTCAATTCTGGATGCATTTGAAAGTGAAGGAAAAAGCTTCCGAACAATCTGGACAACAAAAAAAAAGTACATTTTAGGAAGAATTTGAAATGTCAATGCTGTGTGCAGTGTGTTATTTTAAACAAAGCATTTCCACTGTTTTCTTTATATATCATATTCAGCATTTATCTTTCAGATCTTTTAATGTAAATCCTCCATGATACATGACTTTCAATTGTCACTGCAGCAGTAGACTCAGAATAAACTGAAGATTTTAACCTAGATAATTTAAGTTAAGTAAGTTAAATAACTAGTTAAATAACTAGTTAAATAAGCCCCCAGTTGTGACTGACTTGGAAAAAGTAAAAACAGAACTTACAACAACATTTCTGTCTGAGGACAGACTCAATGGGGAAGAATCTTCTTTTCTTGCTATAACATTGAAAAAACAGTATTTATATAAGCATCACATTCAGAGATTTTAAAAACTCTTATGTGTTCATAATGTAACTATATATAGAGAATTTACTCACTTAAAATCAGAGTCGATGGCACTGCTGGTGGAGTATTCAGTGAACTGGTCCAGGATATATCATGGTTCATTTGTGCACCAAGGCTTTCCGTTATGCGCTTGGCAAAGACAGTCTGTTTCAATAAAAACATACATATACATAGAGTGGAAAGGTTAACTGCTATTTCACATACAAATAATGTCATCTAAAAACTACAATCAAAAGAAAAGACACTTACTGGAGATTTTTGTGGGGTATGAAGTAAATCTGCATACATTAAAATACAAATTAAATATGTTAAAGACAATTCAACTGTAAAAAGTAAATTGCACATGAAATTGTATCTCACCTAAACTGTCCTCAGTTGGCAAAACTCCATGAGATTTGGCACTTGGCATCCTAAACAAACAAGGCAAATATGAAAAAAAAAAAAAATAGAGGCATTTTCCAAAGTAAGAAGAATTGTTTAAAAAAAACAACTTAGTGATGCATCAAAATTTATTTTATTGGTGAAGAAAGATAAAGAGACACAGCTTTTTGGTTAGAACACAGAGCAGGAAACCAATTTTTAAAATTGAGATTAACCTAATTACCAATGATGACACTGAACAGTAAAATAAAACCTGTCGCTGATCTCACCTCTCTTTTGACATCCGAAACAAATATGGGCTTGTGGTAGTCCATGGTAAGGTTTCTTTGTCTAAGGGATGACACACTGAAATTGTTATACAGTGTAAATCTCCACTAAAATTTCAGCAGACACATCAGAATGTCCATTTTGTTTTCAAGTTTGAAATGTTCTTGCAATTTTGCGAAATGCTAAAACTGCTAAATGTGAGTTTGAGTAATGTGCTTAAACTCATACTGCTGTACTAATAGCAAAAAATATAAAATACCTTGTTCAGCTGTGAATGAGTGATCATCCTCCGTTTCAGGTGACACAATTCGACTGTGTCTGAAAACCTTGGGGGTTGAAAACAGCTGACTTTCCACAGCAGTTTTATCAAGAGGAGTTTTAAAATTCCCTTCCTGGTTGGCACACAGGTCATCTTGATCCTCTGAACCATCATTAGTGAATGCTTCAGCTGTCAGCACATCAAACCAGTTGGGGTCCAATGGTCCCAGGTCTACAGTGGTAAATAGGGAAGGATGCAATTCATACTTGGCAACATCAGTTTAATCACAAAAAATCCAGCACACTAAAAATGTATATTTGTGGCAAGGCATGTTAGGTGAATATGCAGTTAGACAATTCAGAAAGTGGACAAAATATCATCTGTATTTGCTTATTTAATTACACTGCATGACTAATAAATAAATAAAGAAACAGTCCCATCATGGATTTAACTGTGCAATACATCAGAGCCATACTGATAGTGAGTAGCTTCTTATTTCTTAGACATCATCAATTT
Organism: Apogon hyalosoma; assembly: GCA_037367295.1. NCBI lineage: Eukaryota > Metazoa > Chordata > Actinopteri > Kurtiformes > Apogonidae > Apogon > Apogon hyalosoma. The sequence continues at coordinate 30,262,680 of JAPQRP010000006.1, read as the reverse complement.
GGCATCACAAATACTGGACAATATCCGAAACAACTGGGCTTATGAAAGAAAGATTCAGGAAGCATAAGACCTCATTTTCACACACAGGCCACAATAGAGTCCAGACCTGAACCCATTGAGGATCATTGGGATGTAATGGAAAAGACTTTACACAGCGGTCCAACTCTCACCATGAGCACATGATCTTAGCAAAAAAAAAAAAAAAATGCTACTATGTAAGCAAAAATTATGACATTTATTGTGACGCTGCAAGTACTGCATTTGAAAGCTAATGTGAAATCACAGTGTATACTGAAATGACCTAGTGTTTAGCTGATCTTCCTGGGGTCCATAAGGGATGGTCATGATGATACACTTTGTTAAATGGCAACTGACCTTGCATAGAGAAAAGATACATTAAAACTGTAATGTTCCCCACTTACTAAGATTACCAAGGGGTTGTCATTATGCCATATGTGTTGCAGATGAATGACAGTCTTATATAGCGATAACATTATAAAGCAGATATGTTTAATAGAGTTATTTAGTTATCTTACCTTCCCAGATTTCATCCGTGAATGCATCGTATATGGCTTTAGAGGGTAAATCCATTTCAGGTGATACCTAGGTATACTCCTTAAAGTTTATTATGTTGCATACCTGCAAAGACACACAGGAAATCCGATTTGATGAGAGTAAACTGGTGTAAACGAGACAGTAATACTCAGATTTCTCATTACAGTGTAGCTTAGCTTTTTTTCTGCTTCCAGACACGTTATATAGCTGTTGCTGACGCCAGACTACGTGGTGGTAAATCTACAAAAAGGCTGACTATGGAGGAGATAATGTTGGCGACAATTTGCTCAGAGCCGAAGCTGTGTATAAGGTTATGCTAGTTAGCTGCTAGTGTCTCCAACGCTGTTAGTTTATACTGACTGCTAACTTACAAAACAGGAAAACACACCACAAAAGTTTATTTAAAATGATTAGGACTTACCATGACGATGTGATAAAATGCAGACTGTCATGTCTCACTGCAGGTCTCAGATAAAAGTAAACGACAATCTTAAAATTATTAGATAAAACACTGTATTTGTATTCGTCACTTTTCCCCTTGTAAGCTAACACGACGACGAAAACAAACCTCGCGCGCCGCACACCGGAAACCAGCCTGACTTCAAAATAAGAGCCGCCTTCAAAATAGAAATACAAATCTGTAAATCAGTAAAAGGGAATACATTTCTTTTTTATGTTTTCATTTGTTTACAAGAAAACACTATTTCTTAATAAATGTGCCTTAAAATATTATATATATGTATATTTATTTATCTATTTATTTGTTTAGTTTATTTTTTAATCTCAGGTCGTCATATGGAAATGTATAATAATTTCATAATTTTTTTGGGGGCCCTTTTTTCCTGTCCATTACAGTAGAATTATACATGAAACAATAAATAATGTAATATAGGGACACCATTTTTATTCATTCAAAGTGAGACCAATATACACTATACGATTTGGAAAGCTCTTGAAGTTGTAAACATTTCCTTCTCAATCAATCAATCAAAGTTTACTTATATAGCATTTTACAACAACACAGAGAAGACTAAAGTGCTTTACATCTAAAAGCATGATCAAATTATAAGATAAGTTTTCTCAATGAATTTCATAGCAAAGAAACGCCTTATCGTTTCTTGACAGTCATGTACAGAGGCTAATGTTTTGAGGTAAATGACTTTTTTCCCCTATCATTTATACTGTTCCCATCATGGAAATAACATACAAAAGCAAAATGCTCATTAAATATTATAAACTTTATAATATGGTGATCCTGTCCTCATGTTACCACTGAAACAAAGACGTGCGTTAATTCACCAAGTAAGTTATATAATATGGTCGTCTATAAAGTCCAAAAGTGCATGTTTCAACAGAATAAACCCTCCAACAAGTTCATTCACGATTAATTATAACTGTTGCTTTACTCCTCCTACTACTACTATTAATAATAATAATAATAATAATAATAATAATAAACAATAATAATAACAACAACAAAAATAATAATACAATCAAAATAGTTAACAAATGTAAGTTTTATTTTCATTGTTACATAAATGTACAGAACAACAAAGTACAGTACATTGCAAAGGCAGTAGTATTTACAAGCTAAATGCTACACAAATAGTTCTTCTGGAAGCTTTACAAATAAGTAGCTTGTAGAGTAAATTTTCTTTTACTCCACTTGCAACTCAAGGTGTGAGTTCATAAAAATACAATCTGATGAGTCTGAGCAAAGCCCCCATTGCACTATGTACAATTATTCACTTTAAATATCTTTCTGTATTTGTTCATAAACATTTACTATTACATTTATAGTACATACAGTTTGCAATGCTGGCAGGTTAAACCAATTCAATAAAATATTTGCTTTATTAAATGTATTCTGATGAAAGCATTTTTCTTTAGCAAACAATATAAATCTATTTTTTCTAGCTGCTAAAAGCTGCACAGTTAAAAGGTACAGTAAGATGTTTTAAGTAACAGATAACCTACATATTAGCTGGTAGGTTTGGGAGACATTACAGTAGTTTTGCAGCATGTGAAAGTAGTTTAATATGAACAACTGGATCCATATTTCCATCTACGATGGTCGTCAGGTTGAAATTCACACACTCCAGTACACAACACACACCTACTCCCACACAAACATACACACACAAAAAGACCCACTACTTCAACCAAGTAATAAAGCCTCCCTTATTCTGTACTAAGAATTTCCTTTTGAACCAATGTTGTGATATTTGAATACATTCTTCAGGATACAGTAAAGGTCTTCAACTTCTGTGAAGGATTGCACATTTTCCCTTAACAATTAAAACAATGTAACTGAAAGAGAATCACTTCGCTTTGGTATGACATTTGTTAAAAGTGAAAGTTGGTGACCTCATTAGAAAATTTCTATTAGTGCAATAACAGCGTTAAACAGCAAGTTTCCTTGCAACAGCAAAGTTTCTCATTTTTTCAGAAACAGCAGTAATCCTGCACATCTGAAGATCTGAGACATTCTGGTGTACTCTGATGTTCTGAAAGGATAGGAAGGTTGGGTATTCCCAGGTGAGAGCACAGCACTTGTTGAGCACTGAGATGATAGCAGCAACCTCAGAGAAGACCAGAGGATGGGACGGAGAATGGGAGAGCATGAGACTTGGTGCCAGTCTGCTATCAAAGAGTTGAGCCTGAGACCCTGGAGTCTGGAAGAAAGGCTGTGATAGCTCGGTAGCCCTGAGCTCTTCGGATCATGTCCCGAATCTCACCATTGAGCTCTGTCAACTTGGATGAGATTTCTGTCAGGTCCTGCTTTGAGCCCACCAAAGCAAAAGTTCCAGTCTGACCCAAGGTTTGATGTCTGAAGTAGATGTTCAGTAAAGTCTGGACTTCATCCTCACAATGGCTGCCAAATATGTCAGTAGGCCACAGTGTTCTGCAAAGACAAACAGGTGAAGGAAAGTGGAAAAAGTATTTGCTTGACTGAGAGTCAAGAAACAGCATATATTCTCCATGTGCAGGAATGTGAGCCCTTTGCTTGTCTTACCTGCATTCCCGGATATAGCGTATGGCTGTTGAGAACTCATTGTTCTTCAGAGCCTCCAGGACGGCCTGCACAGCAGCCTCGGAGGAGCTGAAGGTGGGCTCAGAACAGAAGCTCTCATTACTTGACAATGAGGCTGCTGATATCCTCAGGTTGCTCCTCAAATCATTTAACTCTCTGGACATATTTGTCAGCTAAGGAAGATGGAGAGATGTTTTAGATGGGCATGAATTAGACAGCATTACGGTTTAAAAAAAACAAAAACAAAAAAAAACTACATACAAAAGTGGAATCCTACCTCTGGAATGGAGCTTATGGCATAGACCTGTTCAATCAGTTTACAGTAGGACTGAAAGAGCAGCAACAGCTGAAAGTGGAGTTTGTACAGTCTTTGACAGAGTTCCAGTTGCTGAAAAGTAAAAAAAAAAAAAAAAAAAGTAACTGTCATGAGTAAAAATCTTCCAGTTTTTCTGTCTTTGATCAGAGTTTTCAAAATTTGGCACTTGGTGGATACAAGACCTCACAAAAACACAACTTTAAAGGTCTGACATCTGATACGAGATAGAAGTGTTGCCTGCAGCTAAACAAACAACTTCTAATATCAGGTTTTTTAAAAAAATCAATGAAAACTGTAAAGGCAAAGGTTTTCCTTAAAAACAGAAGTTTACAACAGCAATAAGGAACAAGCTTCATTGAACTTACAGCCAGAGATTCCATTTGCTAAAAGCACGCATGTTACAGACAGAAAGTAAGGAAAAGAGAGAATCAAAGGAAGGGCATGCAAAAAGGGGGTGAAGAATCAGCACAGATCATATAGTCGACATGCACAGAAGTAGAAAAGTAAAGGTTGGTGTATGTGTATATTCTCAAACTGAAAAGAGTGCTGGTACTTGTTCACGAAGCCAAGAGAAACAAGCAAAGCAAAGGAACAACTTATTATTACGAATTAGCACAAATGCACTCACTTCATTTGGAATCACTTAATCAGTCTTTATTGTAACATGTTTTATCTGATGACTACTCCATTTTAACAGAAATAGTTTCCTCTTTGTCATTTCCTTTCCTCCGATATCAAGTGAGTGTAATTGTATCCTGCTACATTAAACAGCAACATAAGAGAATCTCATGCCCAGCACAGTTGAAAATGATCACAATGCAAACTGGAATGAGATAATCAATGTGACGTGCAACAACTCAAGGTTGTAAGAAACTTGATATTTACATAGTGTGAAAAATAGAAGTAACACTCACAGAGCTACAGTATCACACAGTATCGTAATGCAGAAAGTACAGTATTAAAGGTCAGTGAAAGTGGATTTTTGCAACTTTTTGCGCAACCTTTTGAGTTTGTCTATTTCTATTGCACAGGTGACAGAAAATTCAGGTTTCACCTTTTCCTCATGCTCTGCTGGTTGACATGTTACTACGGTGCCTCCAGTGCTCCTGGGAAATGTGGCCTTACAATTGCTCAACCACTGTAGTTAAAAGAGACGACATCAGTCACTTTCCAAATCAGTAACACCATACAGATGACTATTTAACCCAAAATACTCCGTGTCCTTACAGTGAGAGCTGCCTCCTTTCTGTTGTTGTAGGTATCAAGATATTCTTGAAGCTCCAATACACTGAATTTCATTTTTTCCAGGAGGCCGTAAGACATAATCTGTGAAAGCAAAGTTTGGTTATTGAACTGAAATGCCGCTAATAGGACAGACCTTTCAAAAGTATAAACTAGGAAATGTCAAGTGACTCACTGTGTCTGCATCAATAAATAGTGTTGGACACTCTGAGCATGTCGTCAGCATCTGAGAAGACTTCAGAAACTTTGATCCTATTCCCCTGAGTCCGTCACCGAGGTAACTAACAGCATCACATGTAATGGAGCAAAATCTGGTCTGGATACTCTGCAGAGCAAAGACAGGGATGGACATACGGTAATACTGTACTGTGGGTTAACCCTTTGATGCATGAATTATGAGGACCTTAGTCAAGATTTTTCCCTGAGTGTTTTTATTCCTGTTTAGGCATGAAAAAACAATGTGATTGAAATTTTTTGATGAACCTATTTTTTTATGGAGGTACGAAAATGTCCACTCAGCTGGACACCATGCATTTCATTTTTGAAGCAAAGAAACATGTTTTTAAGACACAAAATCAAGTGATACACCGTGCGAAAACTCTGAAATAAAAACATTTTAATGCAGCTAATCTGATATTTTCTCCCATTTTAACATACTGGTACTCTAATACTAGTTATTACTCACTTCATGGAGATACTATACAAAAAAAAAACTTTTTATTTAAGAAAACTGTTAATTGGAGTCTAATAACAACTAGCAATTGATTTACACTAAAACATATGACTGCAGATCAGGTTCATCAAGAACAGCAAAGCTACAGTAATAGTATGAATTGCAGTGTATGAGATGATGCAAAAGCGTCCACTGTGTTGGATGATATGGAACTAAAACAACAAAACCCATGAATATACAAGAGAACAGCTGGAGAATAGATGTACACTGTAGTGACCACTATGCATGAAAGGGTTAAATACAAGAATAAACCATTTAAGTATTCATATTCATATTCTGTCTCTGTTTTCTGTGCCTTCCTGTTGGATTTGATCAGTGAAGCGAACACAATCTGGTTAATGAATCTGAGAAGATTTTCGGCAGTGCTTTCTCTGTCGTTAATCAGACCTCTGTTAAAAAGAGGCCTAAGGTTAATCACCCAGATAACTAATCCTGTTACCCTTTCAGTTTAATTATTCAGTTTGATGAGGCACAGAGCTCATGGAATTTAGGTATGAAGCCGCATAATACCTGAAATAATGACGAAAACACGTGGAAAGTGTAGACTGCACAGGATCCGTCTGAGTCACAGACCAGCTGGTTGATGTGACTCCTCCAAGCTTCTTCTGCATCGTCGCACGCCGCTGGTTGAAAAGCCGCAAGGATGGCGGAGAAGAAAGGTGACGGCGGCGGGGAAGAACGACACTCCAGCATGTCATCCCTCTCCTCTTCGGCAAGACTGAGTGGATGAATGAAAAAGTCAATATCAAAGCAAGATTAATACATCTGTACTTACTGGCAACAAAAGTGTGTACCTGCAGCCTGCATTGGTCTAAAGTGAAGTTGGCAAAAATTAAATCGGACTTGAATCCTACTTGTGATCGTTGTAAAGCTGAACTGACCACACTGTCTCATACAGCCGTGGAAAAAATTATCAGACCGTCAAAAGTAATCAAAAACAATAGTTATGCAATCAAGTATTAACTCCTGTGTGTATCATGTGACTAACACAGACAGAAAAGTAAACATGGAATGAATAAAAGCACTGTTTTTGTCAGTACAATGCCATAGATATTGATGTAAGAACTGAAGTGATTTTGGTTATTATATAAAAAAAAAAAAAAAACATAGAAAATGGATAGATATCAGCTCTTAAATTAAACTCTTATGAGCTAATGAATCCAAACAAATGTACGTTTAGTTGTACCAGGCATTAAAATGATCAAGTATTTGAAAAAAACAAAGGGTAGTCTGATAATTTTTTCCACGACTGTATGCTTTGGTTTTGTTTAAAACTGAAAAACTTTTGACAGTCTATATTTAAATTTCTTTCTGATGTATCAGGGTCTCATATTGAACCTGAGGCAACAATTGTAGAATTTGGCATTACATCACATTCTTTTCATTTTAATTAAAAATATAAAAATTTGATTGCCTTTACCACTCTTCTAGCTTGGAGACTAATGCTACTTAAATGGAAGATGAAGAAGCTCCAACACTTAAATCTTGGTGTCTGGATCTTTCACGTCATTTAACATTGGAAAAAATTAGATATTCTATAAGAGGATGTGCTGATAAGTTTTTCAGTACCTGGAAACCTGTTCTCAATCACATAAAAGAGGTAGATCCCTCACTTATTTCAGAGTAGTCTTACTAATACTAGTCTGTGACAAATATCTGAGTTTTTTTATGTATGCATTTATTTAGTTAGTTATTATTGTTATTTTAAATTATCTTTTTTATGGTGCAACAGGGTGGGAGTGTTCATGGGTTTGGTTATAAAAAAAGTGATGACTGCATTATGTTTTTGTGGATGACTCGATATGTAATAAAAACACTGAACAAAAAAAAAAGTGCGTACCTGGGTAGGCAGCTGTCGAGATCCAGTTCTCCTTTGTAATCACAGTGGACTATGTCTGCTGTCAGACTGTCACCACAGTGAAATTCAGGGGGCAGTTCGGTGATAGAGAGAGAAATTTCATCCTCATGACCGTTGCTGTCTTCCTCTACTTCTGACACCTCGAGCTACAAGAAAGCAATCGGAGCACATGCTTTATAGGCGTTGGTCTAAAGTGACTGTGGCAAATACTGAAGCAGCATGCATTAACATTGCTCCCTTTAATATACTTAATCATTTAACACAATTCTGGAGGTAAAATTTTAACTAACCTTGCCATGGGACCCTACGGACACTCCTTGAGGTGTTGTCTTTTATTTGGTAAATTCAGTGTGCATGGATTGCCAATTAAATATATTCAAGAGGTTTTAATTTGTAGCACTGCACACTTGTTTTAGTACAGGCAATGTGTAAACCTTTTCTGACCTCCCACATGCCAAGAGTTTTTAGTTCTTGCTTTAAGTCACCCCACAGAAGCAGTCGGTATACACATTGCCTTCAACAGACAGACACAGAGAGGAAAAGATTCTTTCTATTGCTGACTAGGAACCCCCTACCACAGACAATTTTTTGTCACAATTAAAGAAAAGCACAAGCTAGCCCATATCCCAAGCATTATGAATTGCCTCCTTGCAGGTTTTAGTTGATACACCTACAGTAAAGCATGCAAATGTACTGAAATATATAGAAAAGACCACATCATGCGCTACTCTAAATGAAGGAAAGTCATACCACCATGAAATAATACTTAAAACATACTCAACATATAGCATTCAAGACATGTCATGCAACAGAAAAGCTCTACTTGGCAAAGTTAGTGAAGAACTCTAATATAGAACTGCGATAGGAATTAGTATTTCCCAGTATCTCAGACACTCTGAAGCCCTTATTCACCCGCTGCTTCGAGTCCTCAGGCACTTGGACCTCGAAACTTGGCTTTTTGGTGTTCAGAGGAGTGGACTCAGCTGAAGGTGGATCAAAAAATGCAGCTGGGGAGTCTGTGCTATTGATCTCTGCTGTTGGAGAGATGTTGACGATCTGCAAAGAGGTAAAGGCCGATTGATTTTCTAGAAATAGTCCAGTTGCTTTAGACACGGACAAAATTATGAGAATCCTTAACGCTGCAAAATACACAAATTAAACTGCTTCTAAAATAGAATAGAATACAATACAATACAATAGATCTTTGTTGTCATTGTTACAGGAATAATGAAAATCAGTTTAGCAGTTCTGTTTCTAGCAGCAAAAAAACACTTAGGGCCTGATTTACTAAAGGTTTTCGCATGTAAAACTTGACTGCACACACAAAAACACACTGAAGCTTATCTGACAGGATACACCGAGGGTTGCATCTCTCAAATGGACAAAATAGCTTGCACAACCCATTTATTGTGTTTGCCTAGATGAGTATGCAGTATGGGTGTTTCTGCCAGAACGCACAAAATTATTGGGAAGAGTAGATGCAAATATTTATTTAGCGCTAAATGCGCTAAATGTGATTTACCAAACTCAAAACAGATTGCAGTGGCTGATTTTGTGTCTATGTTTAGCATGTCTGAAAGGCAGGTTTTGACTGGCACAGCTTCATGCAAAACTGGCTGAAGTTTTTGAGAGGAGGTGGCACAGGCACAACCAAAGGCAACGCAGAGAACAAATCTGTTCTGCTCACATCACCATTTTTGGAATGGCGAAGAAAAAATTATTGAGATGTATGGCCTACCCAGCAATGCCATTTTAGAACTTCTAGATGAACTAGGGGATGATTTGGGGCCAGTCACAAGGAATGTCACATTTCCTTGCATCTCGATCATTCCAGCACACTGTTGCCATTAGTGCTGCCGTATCCCAGAGCAGTTTTTCCAGCAGACTGTCTCCATGACGACAACCAGTAGCGCACGCAAAATCCTCATTTAAATAGGGCGGTCTCCAAGACTTTGCACCTGTTGTCATTTGCGCGGGTAATCTTAGCTGATCACCCGTGACATGCAAATCAATAGCACATGCATTTTTTTAGAGTAAGCAAATTTGCGGCCGTTATTTGTGATCTTAGTAAATCAGGCCCTTAAAGTGCAAAGAAACAATAGAAATATCACACAAAATTATACTCAAAATATATACTAAAAATTATTGACAATATACAAAAAATCCCTATAAGACAGCCAAGTATATACTACAGATAAAAGAAATATATACAACATATAAGGATATACACAGGCAATATAGGATATTTACAAGGTAAATTAAAAAAAGGTGCATTCTATGGTGTGACACTGGAAGAATAGCTAACAAATAAGGAACAAAAAAGAGTGGGGTGGGTGCTGTGCAGACACATGCTACAGACTGACTCCTTATAAGACGCAGAGGATTCTTGTAAAGATGACCTCGGCACAACTGAATGTCTTTATAAGATAGTATAAAGATATTGATAAGTAGCATTTTTTCCAGTGGTTGTCAGCCATAGTGGGTTTGTGTTTTGGCTAAAACAGGCAGAACTTACAAGCTGTGAGTGGGACAGTATCTGGCTGGCAGTGAGGGAATCCTCCTCAGATGAATCATCCGAGTCCTCGTGGATGAGCTTGCTGAGGCTGGGCATGCTACTGGACAGCTGGCTCTCCTCCAGAGGCTGCATGTCACTCTGGTCCAGACTATCCATGGAACGTCTGCGTACACCCCAGTTAAAGTTGTCCATAGTCTCTCCCTGCAACAGAAAAACAACCATCAGTGACCAGATACCAAGAAAGACAGCAGAGTCTCTTCTCTAACTCAGACACATGCTTAAATATTAAATACACACATTATATGCACACATCCACACAACCATGCAGTGCTGGTTTAAGTTTTAATCTGATGATCAACAAATACTGGACCTGAGGAGTTTTTAACAGCATACGCTCAAATACCCTTGATGTTGATGAAATGGACTGGAAAATTTGGAACTGAAAAATTAATACACATTTTATTCCCTTTGATCAGGCTTTTAGGGATTTTTCACCTGAATGGTCAAGTTAAACAACATTCAACTGAACAATGCCACCTGTGGTGATTCGATAATTAACACTGAAAGAAATTAAAAGCTTTGACTTAAGCTCAGGTGAGCCATTAAAATAATTAAGCGTCCTTTAAAAGTAAAACAAATTACATTTCAGGCTGAAAATGGATGTGAACATAACTAAACAGACACCGATTTTATGATGAACTTAGAGAAACAGGAATGATTAAAAAGTAGATGTTTATCTGTCAAAGGGGTAAAAATGTTAATTTAACATGCAGATCACAATATGTTCTTTGTATATTAATCTCTATTTTCTATATATGATAAGCGAAATATTCATGAAACTGTTGGGGGAAGGATTGCTTTTGTTTCAGGATTGCTTTAATGTAATAAGCTACAGTATGTACAAAGTGATTTACAGTAGCTTAGGCATTTTCAGTCAATATTGTCTCATGTTTCTGTGTAATTTCATCGCTTGTTGTTGAGGACTGTTTGTATTGATCCTGAAAAAATTTCAGTCGAGGCTGAAAATTTACGGAACTGAACTAAACTGTAAAACTTGGCAGACAATTGAAGTTAAAACTGAAATATGAACAAGTACCGAGAGAGATAATGACAACATTTCAACTAGAGTCCGTATGTGTAAGACGTCACTGTGGTTTTTAAGCCTAGAGACTAAATGCAAACACAGTTTATACCATGAATGAACAATACACATGATGAACATTAAATGTAACCATTCAGAGGGATTCAATAATATCATTACTTGGGAACATTTGTAAGATGATGGTGTGTAAAATCTTCATAGTTTTCTTTAGAAAATACAGAAATGGAAGATTATATTTGTCACTTTTAAATCCATGACATTACTAAAGACTGTCTGCAACACAAAGATGTACCACAGAATCAGTATCGTGTAAATCCTGGTTTCACTGTGACAGACGTGATACAAAAAGCTGAACCTGAAAACACTCTTTTTTCCTGCGTCTCTAGATGGAGCTAAAATCCCATTTATGAAGTTGAAAGACGGGACACTAAAAAGAGATTTTTTTCCGATGTAATTTCAGAAGGCCATTGAGTTGAAACATTTTGGAGGAGCAAAATAATGACAGTGAAATAACGTTAACCTTTAATTAACCTCTAAAAGCGATGTTCAGTGTGTGAGAAAGCGTATGTGAAGGTCAGCTGCTATGATGCAACAATGTTGGAGACAAATATTTGTTCAATTTGAGCCACTGGTTTTGTTGTTTTAAAAGAACTACTAGATTTTGTCTTCATGCAAATATGCTCAACACAGAAAGTTTTTCATACTTAAAATACGATCAGTCTGACAACATCTTTAACATTTTAGAAACTGTACTGTCGTCTGATTTGTATATTAATGCATGCACACACATGTGCATTCTCTAAATTACCATATGGCTAAGCAAACACAGCAAGTAGAAATGCAACATGACTAAACTTACCTGTAGCTCCTAGATAGCACACAAAGAAAAAGCAGAAGAAAGAAAGCCCATTACACAGAGCAGGCAGACCAAACATGTTGCATCTGCATGCTAAAGTCACTTATGTGTTTCCAGTGCTACTGTTTTTGTCTTACAATAATGTGTTTTTTTTTTCACCTTTAATGTAAAAGAAGATGACAACAAGGACTGATTCATTCTCTGACTCACCTCTCCATCTTCAAGCTCCACATCCAGGAAGTCAAAGTCTCTAAACACTCTGAACTGCTGCTCTGAGGTGTTGTCGTCTGTGTTTTCTGGTTCCCGGGTCCCGTCGTCAGAGGACACCAGGCTCGGCTGGTGTTCCATGAGGTCAAGCTCCCCACAACTGGAGAAAATAACCTATACAAGTGAAGAGAGAAAAAAAAAGGCTTGTATTCTCCTCAGTTAAACGTGACACTGAAGACTAGTCACAGAGTGCCAAAGTTCAATGCATTGCTTAAAGGCATGGTATTTTGCTTTTTTAAATGGAATTATGCATTTTAAAACATTTCCCTGTGGTCTACATAAACTGTAAATGCTCTGCTTGGGTCTGAATTCGTCATTAATTCAGCTCCACAGGCCCATCTTCAACCCTATTTCTGAGTAATGACACCAGAAAGGTTGTTTGGAGCGCTGGCCCTTTAAATGCAAATGAGCTACTTCACGTCCAACCCCCTCCAGGTTGTTGACTGTGCTTCCTGTCCCATTCAGCCACTTGTGTTTGTTAATACAACCAACAACTGAACATGTTAGGTAGTTGGCTTGAAGTTTGGACATATTTTCAGTTTTTACTACAACCGCTGCTGCTGACAAGCAATTATGCTTTTTTGTATTCTGAGAAATGTTCATTGGAAGTCTTCGCCTTATATGTGCAAATGTCGTGATGTAAATAGTTATAAAACGTAACAAATTAAGCAGGAATTAAAACTGGTTATAGAAATCCACTTGATTTTTGCCGGAATGAATATAAAGATAGCTTTGCAGCACCTGGAGGGTTCAAATTCAAACTGAATGAACTATCAGGGTCCAAATACACAAATAAACGAACCACAGACTAATAAAAGAGGGTTTAGCAAAATATGACCCCTTTAAACATGTGTATTATATCTTACGGAAGGATTTTTTGTGAGTCCCACTTCTTGTCCACACAGAGATAACACATTCACAAGCTTCTCTCGTGTTCTTTTCTATAGAGGGAAAAGAGAGAATACGAAGATGATGATCAAATATTGGCCACATTAGGATGTAACATGAAGTGGATGATAGTTTTAACTTGTTCAATGTATGCACTGCAAAAGTCTAAATCATACCAAGTGTATTTTTCTCATTTCTGGTCAAAATATCTCATCACACTTAAAATAAGACAATCACTTAAAGAGCAACTTTTCAGCGAGATATAAGAACTTATTTTTAGACAACAGATCTGGAAAATCTTATTTCAAGAAATCTTACCAAGATCATTTCCACTTGTTCCGTTGGCAGATTTTTTGGCTCAATTCAAGATTTTTTTTTTGTTTAATTCAAGCCAAAAAAAATCTGCCAACGGAACTAGTGAGAATTATCTTGGTAAGATTTCTTGACATAAGATTTTCAAGATCTATTGTCTAAAAATAAGTTCTTATATCTCACTGAAAAGTTACTCTTTAGGTGATTATGTCTTATTTTAAGTGTGATGAGATATTTAGACCAGAAATGAGAAAAATACACTTGGTAAGATTTAGATTTTTTTCCAGTGTGTCAGATAAAATCAAACAACAAACATGCAGAATATTATGTCATAACAACAAGAAATACGTCACTGCAGTGTCAAATTGTAAGCATTATTTTGAGGGGGGATGGAAACCCCTGCTTACTTGTGAGGACTGAGGCCTTTTCCAGCTGACTGGCACCAGGACATTGTTTGACGTAGATCCAGAGGAGGTAGAGGAGGTGCTGCGGGTCACTGCTATCGTCCTGCTTTTTCCATCTTGGCCCGGAGAGCCATGAAGGTCATCGTAACGCCGACCAATCACTGGTGTCTAACAGAACAACAGAAACCGCCATGAGTCAGAGAAAGTTTGGAAAAAAGAGAAGCCCGTTCTGCTCAGCTATTCCATTCATGTCAGCTCCTTCTGATGGAATTGAATGATTCTGGGATTTTTTTTTTTTTTGATCTGTCACGGCTTTTTTGACCGTGTTCATAGTTGTTTCCACTTTTCCTCATATAAGAGAGGAAAAAAACATCTCTCTCTTCTTCTTCCTTCAGTCCAAAAATAATCAGTGTATTTTAAGAAGTATTGCTGGTTTATCCAATGTGTCTTTAGTTTAAATATACATGCTGTTCGCCATCCACTAGAACTCACTGATTCACATACAAAGAACAGCGGCAACAGCTGACATCATTTCCTGCCATTCATGAACTACACAAATAGCTCCCTGTTCAGTTCCCACACATACACCACTCTGTATCTCTGGCGTCACTTTCCAGCTCTGTGCTCCTTGGCTAATTGTGTTTACCTACCAAGCTTTCAAGCTAATCTCACGGGCAAAAAAAAAAAAAAAAAAAAGAAATATCAGCATTAAGGAAAAGGAAATAATGTTTCCTTTCCAAAAAGCTTAAAAAGATTCCACGAAACCTCAACATGCACCACACCCTGGAAAACACAGGAAAAAATATGGGAGAAACATACAAGCATTAAGCTCTCAGCATGCTACAGCAGAGAACTTCAACACAAACTGCATTCATGCGTGTTACAGTGAAGGAAAATAGGTCTGAGAGGTGATTTTTACCTCAGATATGTCAAAGTGGAAGTCCAGTGTTTTCCCAGGCAAGGCCTTGGAGGAGCGGTCCCAGACTCGGCTGACGTCCTCATAGGAGAGGTCACTTTGCGGCGACGAAGGCTGCACTAAACTGGCCGATCGAGAAACCACCAGCTTCAGAATATTGAGCGCTTCCCTCCAGTGGATAGTCTATAATGCAGACATACAGCACACACACACCAGTTCACCCATACACGCAGAACATAAAAACAAAACACCCACATGTTTAGTGGGAGACGACCACTAATGTCTTTTTCTGTGTTTAATGTCGGTCTATTTTTGGAGACTGAGGTGTTCTGGCAGATGCTTTACAGTAGGAAGCGAAAGGAAAATAGAGTGAGCATGAGAAAGAGCAGAGGCTAGCCTGCAGCAGTAAGGCAGACTGTTTATAGTTTGGGTGTGTCTACAAATTTACTGCACTGACACAACATTGCTTTTTTCCTTTCCTTTTTTCCCTGTGAACACTTACAAAAGGAACAAGGAACATAAGACTCTTATTCAGACCTCAGTGCCTAAAGATTTCCACTGATCACATAAGATCTAGGTGCTCCAAGAGTTTTCACTTTCCAAGCATACGCCCATCAGTGAAAAGTTAAAACACAAACATCCAACTGCTCTTAAATATGACTCAGGATTGTGAAATTATGACAAGTCCATTGTTACTGCGCATTAGTAGAGGTTTGAGGTATTCATTCTTTATGTGAGCATCTATTTTTTTACTTTTTGGTTTTACTTGACATTACTTTAGTTTAAATGTATTTGACAGATATGTTACAGACATTAAAAAATAACTTGCACATTGGAGTTCTGTTAATATTCATTAGTTTTTATATACTTTTGTGATTTCCGTAAATCTATAAATCATATCAACCCTTATACACCTAGAACTAGTTTTGTGGTGACTTACAAATGCGCTTAACCTATCCTAAGTGATAACCATGTATTTTAATATTATCCTCTGCATTTTATATTTTATTCAGGGAAAATCAGGCATTTTTACATTTAATTCACTGATCATGTAGATGCTCATAAAAGCTCAGAGTCAAAACAGAAAAAACTGAAGAAAATATGACTTAAAAAAAAAAAAAAGTTTGACCTAGCATAAAAATCAGCATCTACAACCACTTTCATTTCACAAACTACATAGGTTTTATTAGTGAATTAATGTTCCAGAAAATAACAGTGTTTCCATGTTCACTACAGAGCATCTGAATGTCCACACAGGTCATATCTGATGTCAGTATTGCTTTGTTTGTTAACACTCTAGCAGCAAAACTATTGGTTAAATTCACACCAAATTTGGTTTGTAGATTGCTAGTGACCCAGAATAGATCTCATTACATTTTGGAAATAGTAGGTCAAAGTTCACATTTTTTATGAATTTATTTATTTTTTAATTTTTTCACATTTTCTTATAATGGGTGAAATTTCAAATGTCTGTAGCAGCAAAACAGTTGGTTGAAAACATACCAAACTGGGTTCATGGATTACCAGTGACCCATAACTCATTACATTTTGGGAAAAACAGGTCAAAGTTCAAATTTTTTCAGAATTTTTTTTACTTTATTTCACATGTCTATAAAAACATCAAATTTGTTTCAATTTACTTCAAACTTGGCACATATATAAAGGCAAGTGATATGCTGACATCACCACATGCATATATGTACGAGGGGCCTGTCACCACTTGTTTTCAATGTATTCAGAGGCTCAGTGGTTGAAAAGCTATTAAATATTTTAGATCAGTAGATGCTTTTGGTCTCTGGTGGCTGTTTAGGTGTTTGAAAGTTAATATAACGTAAGGTTCATTTAACTTTCTACAGAAACAGAAACATTCTCTAATGGGCTACTCTTTATTTTTATATAGGACATTTAAGAGTCTATAGTTTTTCACTTTTATTGCAGTAATAAAGGTGAATCAGTACCTCTCCTTTTGCTAGTCTTTTTTACACTTGTATTGGCGATAAAATATTCATACCTTTAGCTCTGAAATAACGATAAAATAGGACATTTTGAGATCAACGTCTTTTTACCTGAACAAATTTCTCAATTGTCTTGAGGACCTCCATGTTGAAAGGTTTGGCTTGAATCCCACTCAGGTCCATGTGACTCAGGAGGCTGTAGATGATTTGTAAAAGCGTCTGCTGCATACTAGGGAGCCCTTTCTCCAGCAACTGTTAGAACCAAATTCAGATTATTGATTATTTACAGTTCGATATTCTAATCAAAACTACACAACACATTTACAGCCGCTCCGTAAATGTAGAGCAGTTAACATATGTGTACACACCTCTGCCATGTACGTGACCAGGTTAAGGGTGATATCCGAGAAGGTTTCGTGAAGGTATCGACACACGACATTCACCCAAGAGAAGCAGTCTCGTGTGTAGGAGTGTGTTTTATACAGCGTCATGACATGAGCGAGGTTGGAGAGCTTGGTGTTCTTCTCCTCAAGGCATACCTGAAAAATAAAAGCTACATCAGCTCTCATCATGTGTTTGTCTTTGGTGATTATGAGGTTAGAGATGTATTCACTCTTTATCGGGCAAATGACTATTTTTGGTCATTTCTGCAAACACCTACATAATTCCCAAGTGGAATCTTTTTTTTTTTTTTTTTTTTCTTCAAGAAGGTTACTAAACAGGAGGAGGACCAGTGAATGCATTTCACCTCTTAATGGAATTTTGACATGTTAACACTTTATCGGGCAAATGGCTATTTTTGGTAATTTCTGCATGCATTACAAGACAGTGACAGCAACAGTTACAGTGAGAACAGTGAGTCAGGTCCAATGTGGTTTACAGGGTCTGCATGAACAGTGAGTGTAACTACTTTGTTAGCAGGGTTCCTACTGGTTTTTTTGTGGTTATTTGGATTTCTCTGCCCTTTATCACCAAGTTCACAGTGGTTACTCACATAATTGCAACCAAGGTTATAAGAGTTTTGTAACAGTTGTTATTTTTTATGTATTTGATGTGTATGTGATGAAGTGGGCTTCCTAGTTTAGTCTGAAAATGATTCGTTTTCATTTGGTTGCTTTTTTTTTTGTAGTATGTGATTAATAATGATATTTTAAAAAGAAAAAATGCTAATACTAAGAATAAATAATTAAATATAACATAAAAACATCAGACAGGGTTCCAACATGTTTCTACAAGTTAAATTTAAGACTTTTTAAGACCTTTTTAAGACTACTTAGAACAGAATTTAATGTCCATTTCACAGCCATACTGGCAAAAATTCACGACTCCTAGAATTTAGGAAAATGTATTTATTTATTCCGGTGCCTTGATTCCCACTGTTCTGTGATCATCTCTCACTGGGGGCTGAAAAGTTAACGATAATTGGTTCCTAATTTCCATATAAATTGTTGACTTTTAAGACTTTTTAAGACTCTGTGGGAACCCTGCGTTCGGTACCATGAAGAAATGGTACTAATACAAGCAATAATGTTCCAAGGGATAATGTGTGTGTTAATATTATGTATGTCTGTATCAGCACATATGTTGTTATAACGTTCTAAAGGTGATGTTCCAATGTTCTAAAATACATGTTCCTTTCACCTTACATGTGTTGTTCTTGTATTTTTCATATTTACTCCTTGGATTTTTAACCCACCCCTCAAAGGGGAGGCAAGGGGTATTGTTCTTAGTTTGGTTTGTTTGTTTGTTTGTTAACACTTTAGCAGCAAAACTATTGGTTGAATTCCCACCAAATTGGGTTAATAGATCGCCAGTGACCCCAAGGAGATGTGATTAGATTTTGGGAAAAGTAGGTCAAAGTTTAAATTTTTATGAATTTTTTACCTCTTTTTTCTTCTCCCATTTATTTACAATGGGCGGAATTTCAAGTTCCTACAAAAACATCAATTTTGTTTCAATTTACTTCAAACTTGGCACATATATAGAGGCAACTGAAATGCTGACATCAGCACACGTATAGACATGATGACATTAGCTGGATCTATGCCAAAATAAGCTACTATATGTGTGAGGGGCGGGGTTTGTTGTGCCTGGAACCACTTCTTTCTCTTTTTTTTTTTTTGCCACTTATGGGTAAGGAACCAAATATGGTAACTTCATTGACATAGATTTTGTACATAACAATAAAAAATTGTGAACAATTTCACAAAAGTAATAAAGTCTTGTTAGGTCTTCCAATAACACATTAAGGTTGAAATTTTTGATTTCCCTATAAAGGGTAAAGTAGAGGCAAACCTGTGCTATTCTTTCAGCAACATTTTGACAAAACTGCGTGGGGCCATCGAAGTTCTGCACGAGATGTGGAAGTAAGCAGAGGACGTTCAAGGGAAAACCTAAAGAGAGAAATGAGTTCAATATTTAGCATGAAACCAAACCACTTGAGGACTTGTTCCAGTAAACTGAGAGCCTGCATGTGTTAAAGCTAGAATGTACCTATGGCTTGTGAAGTATCCACAACAGGCACTCGTGACACAGCAGTGAGTTGGCAGAAGAGTTGGAGTGTGAGGTCAGTGGTGGACAAAGAGGTGAAGCCCTTTAGCAGCAGCTGTTGAAGCCCGCTGAAGCTGCTCCACTTCAGGTGGTTCTGCAGTTTCTCCAGCTTCTCTCTGTTCTCCTGTTTGTCCAGCGACATGTGGCCCAGCAGCTTATTCAACAGCCTCAAAGACATCTGATACTCAAACTCAAAGTCCGACTCCATCAGTGACACTGCCACCCAGAAGATAGTGGCCAGCAGGTTACTTGGGTGGTTGATGTTGGTTGGGTCGGTGATGTTATCTTTAGATAATGCTTGGCTGCGGGCTTTGGCTAGCAACATCTGCTGTTCGCAGGCCTGGATACGGTCCAAAGTAGCACTACGAGGCGGGTCGGATGACCTGTCTGTCTCACCAAACTTCTTGGGGACAGAAGAGCTCCTCTGGTGTCGAGTCCTTTCCTCTCGTCTAAGGTTGAGCTGCCCTGTGCTTTTTCTGTTGGACACAAGCTTCAGTGTGGTCATGAAATCTGGAGATGAGGCTCTGGAATTACATAAACAGAAAGTCAGTTTAAATTATCACACTTTTTAAAATCCAAATCATACTTTTCTGCTTGATTTATTTATTTATTTTTGCACAGTAGGTACAAACCTTGTCAACATCGCCATGAGGTCATTGTTCTTGAGACATTCAGCCAAATTATCCACCACAGATTCAAGTGTTAGTAAGACTTCCATCACATAGCCCTGTGAAAAAAAAAAAGAAATTTACAAGTTATTCATTAACAAATTTTGGATTAAGAATTGCAGCTATTTGTTAGCATCTTAATTAGAGTGACATGGGCTGTTGAATTATGTTGCATTTGTTGCTAGAAGTAGAGGTTAGACCATCAAAAGTCATCAGAAACAATGGTTATGCAATCAAGTACTAACTCCTGTGTGTATCATGTGACTAAAAC
>JAPQRP010000006.1:30226884-30241318 GCA_037367295.1 Apogon hyalosoma | reverse complement strand
TATTATCAAGAAAACATGGAAAATGGATAGATATCAGCTCTGAAATTAAACTACTATGAGCTATTTTTGTTGTTACCGTTATATTTGTACAAATACATGTACCTTTAGTTGTACCAGGCCATAAAATGAACAAGAAATCTGCGACTGTATGATAAAAATGGGCTTATATCTTTATGAGACTTGTTGGTTGGTGTGTTGGTAAGATTTATAAAACAAAACAAAAAAAAAAAAAAGACACACAAACCTGTACTTCTTCCCCGTGTTCTCCAACTACTTCCACCAGCCTTGACAGCAGGTCAGACACAGCGTGGGCCGAGATGGGTTGACGGAGGGCTCGGAACACTTGGAAGGAACGGCCGGCGTAGTGACGGGATGAACTACACAGCGCCGTCTGCAGAGCTGCGTCACTGATATGCTGCTCCAAGTGGAAATCTAGAAGATACAAGCAGAAGCAGAATTTAACTTGAGGACAGAGATATCTCATTAAAGCTGTGTATATATATATTCGAGCTTTACCTGACTTGGACTCTTTGAACACAGATACCACATGACGTAGAAAGTTCGTCAGCTGCACGGTGCTCTTTGAAATCTGGTTCTTTGGTGAAATGTCTTCGTGGCACCACAACGGTCCATATGCTCTGTTAATGCGTAAGAAAAGGAAAAGATTAGCCTTCACCTAATCCAAATCAAGGTGCTATATTATAATATTATAATGCTTTAATTTAGTCATTGTGGGTATTAAACTAACAAATGAGAGCAATTACAATGTAATCAACAAACATTTCAGTTTTCAGGTTGACAAATGTGTGTGGAGAAGGGGTAGATTAAAAAAATTTACACTTCCTACTATTTTTCAAATATGCGAATGAAGTCATATATGTTGTTATATGTTTTCATGGTTTTTTATGTGTTTTAATTCTAGGGACCAAGAAAGGATTATTTTGTTTGTTTTGTTGCATATTTGAAATAAACTGAACTGACCAAATCTGCGTTGTGTAACCTTAATCCTCAGTAATGCCTGCTGCTCTTATAATAATCAAATCTATTGTTTAATGACTCTCTTGTACTATGCATTCAACACCACTAGGGGGTAATCTACATCAAGCAATACAAGAAAGTACTTCAGTATAGCTACAGTTTCTTTTAAAGTTTTTTTTTTTTTTTGCTAAATAAAATGGACCAATTTTTGTGGAAAAACATAATAAGAATGAACAACAATAAAATGAGAACCTTGTGGTTAAAAATTCAATGAGCTTGTTTGTCTTCTCGTCCATTTTACTGGAGGCCACCAGCTCCTCCACCTCCTGTGAGATCTCAGGCAGATTACTACTGCTGCCTCCCAGGCTCAGACTGGAGGATGTAGAAGAAGAACTCAGACCAGAGTCTGGCACCGGAGATGCCTGACACTCCCGCAGGAAGTCTGAACCTCCCCCTAAACAAAGCAATTTGTAGAAAGTTGACTATAAATATCAGAAATTGTACGTAATAAACACAGCCCAGACAGAACAATGAGTACAACAGTTTCCTCAAGTTTCATCAGCACTTAATTTCCAAACTGAAAAAAAATAACATTGTGGCTCACACAGTGTTTTCATACTGTAGATTTCTATGAACACTGCATTTTAAAATGTAAACAGCAAATGGTATTGACAAAACATATAAAGGGCGGAGGAGGCGGGAGCTGAAATGAGCCCATCCGAGTCCGACAGATGGTCCCAATTTGGGCAAGACGATAAAAATAGCACAATGGAATGCTTTAATCAAGACCTTTGATGTCCTCGATATTGCATTTGGCTCAGCGCCTAAATATTTTCTCCTCAGATAAGAAACGTATCTATCCCCTCAAAGGAATGCAAGCTTTTCCATCAAGATGTTAAATGTTACATTAAGCAGAGATAACTGCAATGTGCCAAATGGTCCTCTTTAAGCAACATTCAGAGTAAAGTGTGAACATATTTGCAGCTGAGAAATGACAAAAAGAAACGCAAACTAAAAAGTGTAAATCAAAAGTTCGTCTCTACCTGAGGATAAATTATCAGGTTGAAGGCTTGGTTTGCAGGTCAGGGTCTTTGTGCCATTAAGCTCTCGTGTCTGCAGGAGGACCGAGGCGATGGACTGGAAGTTGTTGTTACAGCATAAAGTGATGAGCAAGTGAAGAAGAAGCCGGTTACTGTGCTCAAACACCTCTGGGCGGTAGTGATCCATACCTGAAGAAAATAACTCAGACCAGTCAGAGAAAGTATGTTTCCTGTACTCTTAAATGTTAAAGGTGGAGGTTCTCAGGGGGTCCAAGACATGAGACCCCTGGAAGCTGCAGAACTTTTAGAAGAAGACAAAAACTATTTATTTATTTATTTATTTATTCATTCTTTGCAATTATTTATTTTAAAACTCACTATGACCAGTAATATTTATTTACACTGAATACAGACACATGTTTTGATATTTCCTCTTAGAGGATCAGTGGATATAAGCATAAACATTGTTTCAGAGAAGGACTGGCATTGTTGCAAATTCATATATTGTGCAGTTCATGAAACTTAAATTACATTTTATGCATTTTTTTAAATCATACCTTATGTTTGCTGTCAATGATCTGCAATTAAGCTGCAGTGCATGATTTATAAAGTTGTACAGTAACACACAAATGTCACACACCAGTGTGTGTGGGTCAGGTTTTGATGAATACTGTGTGCATTCTGTTGCAGGACATAATTGTTGCGTATAAGGGGCCTTTACTGTAAACAATCTTAATGTAGGAGAAGCGTGAAAAGTGGCTAATTGCCTTGGCTTGCATCCATGAAGTCTTGTATATTGCATATTCACTTCAGAGACACTAAGCGGGGAGACACCAGGTGTTTTGCATACTAAGTATAATGCATGTGTTTTAATTAGCTTGTCAGTGTTTTAAAGTGGGTATTTATAATCACAGTGTGAACTCACCCAAAAACAGGGCATGGAGCAATAGAGGAAGGTGCATGGCCCAGTCTTCTCTCACACTGTGGTCCACAACCATCTCTGTCATAAAGATGACGGCTATATTACACCTAAAACAACAAAACACATCCATTAAAGATAACCATGCTAAGTACAGTACAGTACTATGCAAAAGTCTCAGGCAATGTTTAACTTGGTTATTCTTACAGAGTTTAAATGAGCATAAACTAATTATCTTTTCTTCAGATACAACAAGAAAATGCAGGAAATATGTGCACAGCCTTAAAAGACACAAAAAACTGGACTAACTGGATTCTTAAGGTTAAAGTCACTGTTTAGCTTGATCCCTGACCCCGTGACAAGAAGCAGCACAGTTAGAGATATCTGTTGAATGAAACCTGGTATAAAACATCAGAAAATGAATGCAATAAATCTCATATTGTCTAAACAAAAGGGTTAAAGTTAAATGTTAAATGCAAAGGGAGGTCACATTAAATACTAGCTCGGTTAATAAAATAGTTTTTCCCTGAAACTTTTATTTTTACTGCTGTATATACATCACATTTAACCAGATTGGATCTTAATACAGAGACTGAGAAATGCATGTGTGGTCAAAAGAACTTTACTAAACCAGCAAACTTAATGTTGGCCTTGGACTTTTGCACAGTACTATATATTTGAAAAAGTGGACTTGTAGACAGATGAAAAGTGAATCAGATCTAGTCCATTGTGCATTATTGGATTATCAGTGCAGTCTAACCTGTGCAGTGGTCCCCTCGGAGTGATGGTCTCTGGCAAATAGTCCACCAGCGGAGCCCAGCATCCTCCATTCAGGGGCATAGGTAGAGGATGGGGCTGGTTGGTTTCACTGACAATCACCAGCCAGTCAGCATACGGTGGTAGAGGTTCACCTAATAATAACAACAGACATTTACCTGATATGCAAATCCTTACTAAAAGCAGCCTTTTTTGGTGAATTCTCTGCAAATGGTGGATTCATATCAGATGGCAGTATCATATTCAGATACTAAACACCGCATGTGCACAGAAACAGATACATAAATAGATGGATAAATAGCACAGACAGTTTAGTTTTCCACAAGAGGATTTTATGATGCTTTTCATTGTGTAATTATTCTGCCCAAGTAGATGTAACAAAGCAGTTTTTGGGTCACTGGCAGCGGTAAAGAGGCCTAGGCTTGACTACTTTTATTTCAGTGCCAGTTCTCACAGAAGCCTTTTAAGAGCCCCAGGCTACTCTGCACTGCTCATGCATTATCAATGACACCATGCCGGTCACCATCTTACCCTCCAACCCAGTCTGTGTATTCCACACTCACCAGACCATGAAAACCACATTTTTCATACAGTGACTGGTGCAACGAGACACTCACTCTTATCTTCATCATAAGATCCTCCAGAGCTGTTGCTGTAACGTGATTCTAGACGATTGTGGGCTCGCATTATGTGGCTAAGCCTGAGGAGGAAAAAAAGAATTCATCATGCCGGCTCGTGCTTATACTCTGATGAATGTAAAGAAAAGCTTCAATGTGTCCTACCGCTCTTCATTCTCCTTTGCAGTTTTGCTGTCATCTGTGTCAGGAAAACTCTCCTGGCCTGCAACAACAGTATTGCTGCTCGATGTGGTGCCTAGAAATCAGCCAAAACCAAAAGCATTAAGCTACTTTAACTTTAATATGTTCTGTTAGGTTCAGTCAGGCAAACTGTAGTCTTAGCAGTACCTGAAGCTGCAGTGGAAATTTTGCTTGTGGCAGTGAATCGATAGAAAGGAGGACTATCGCAGTGCTGCACAACAGGGTTGACTGGATCTGTTTGTTGTAACTCAAATATCAACTCCTCCATTGTCTGCATGGTGTTGTTTCGGCACAAATAGATGACTACTTTCTTGATCTGAATGAAGACACAGTTGCAAAAGAAATAAAGTTAATCCATAAAGACCCACACAGCAACTGGCAACCAAAAGCATCTACTGATTTAAAATGTTTGACACCTGTTGATCCACTAATCCTATTAATACATGTAAATAATTGATGTAAAATGCAGTTTTTCATCTTTTCGTGGTCATAAGATATGACCCATTTGGATGTTCAGAGGCTCCGTAATAAACGTGGAAACACCATCGCCTTCTACAACATTGATTCACCAGTAAAACCCATAAATGACAGTGGTTGCAGATGCTTATTTTTGTGTTCAGTTATCGATATCTTTGCTTAAAAAACACCAGATTTTCACTGAACAAACACAAAATACAGACGATAAAATTATAATACATGGTGATAAATCAATTAAGAAAGGTTAAATCTAGAGGAAAATTCATTTGGGGATGGCCACAAAAGTAGCACCGGGTCTTTATGGGTTAAAGAGCAAAAGAAAGTTGCACAACATTTTCTCTCGGAAAGGCTTGGATGGTGTGTCTTACATATGGCAGGAGGTTGGTGTCGCTGCTGACTCCACATAGGCTGGTGAGAAACTGCAGTGTGGTTCTCAGATTGTTGGTCCACTTATCATTGCTGACTAAAGCATTCCAGGCGTTTTCCATCTCTGGTCCAGGCAGGTCATCTCCATACTGTCCAGGGAATTAAACACACCACACCATGTTAGCTACAATACACTGATTTTCAATTAGATGCCCTCAGATCTATTAGAATTTTTGTAAAGACAATGCAATAGTGGAGCAATAGTGTGGTGAAAAAAAAAAAAGACAATGATTAAGTAATACAATAGTAATGTAATGACCAAAGCAATAACTGGGTGATGGCACAGTATCAATAAGAGGTGTATCTGGGTAACATTATACTGTAATTTGTTTACAAGGATAATAAAGGGTCAAAAACAAAGGGAGAGCATTTTGAATATTAGAACAGCAATTTTTTGCAACTGCCTACATTGTAGTTTCTGTTTAACAGCCATCAACCAAGGCTACATAACGATTAATCATCCGTTTCTATTTAATTTCTTGGTTATAAGCGTTTCCAGGTAACGGCATTAAACATATTATTTATAAAGTATCGTCTTGAAATAAAAGGGAGTTTACTAAACAAATGGGAGGGTAAATTTCAGCATCATAATTCAGCAATTGTCAATTTTGACTTCTAAGAATATTCATGTGATTATGAAGATACAGAGGTGAAATAATATGCAATATGTATTACAGTAAGCCTGTAATACTGTGACAACATTGACCCATATTACCTCATTATTATAGTGATTTCCCCTTTAATGCCATCATATCTGTACCATTTTATAATCCAGATATTGTACTGTACAAGTTATTATGTAGATATCAAAATACTACTACATAGTTATTTTACCTTCTTGGTGTCTTTAAATGAATTTATTTTTATTACGTTTTGTGTTTGGCTCCTTAGTTTTCCACTACATAGATTTGGATGTGATATAACTCAGATAAATCCACTATACACATGGATACATCCACTGATATGCCCAATATAAAGCTTTTACATAATTATTAAATGGTAATTGCAGTATAATATCTTTATTATTACCACTTTCAAATTTTGGTATGTGTAATGGCAGATATTTTTGATGGGTTTATATGTAGTTTGGGGTTGACATATTATACCTTGCATTGTTTAGTCTCTATTTGTTTATTTTTGGCAGAATGGTTGCACAATGGTAATACAACCGATACAAAGGTGCTATGACTAGTTATTCATTGTTATCTATTTTAATGTGATAGATAGCCAGTAAAGGAAATATATTTGGTTATAAACCTGACACTAAAAGTAAGGAAGGGGCAGGACTAGATAAGCCTTTGCTTCTTTCTGTCCCTTCTCAAACTGTGTTTATGAGTTGATTCATATGTACATTTCTGTTAAATTTCTTGTATTTGGTTACTTTTTCTATGATTAATGACCATTGATAGGTGCACATGTAATTGACTTCTTGCTTTTACTGCTTTTTTAAGTTCGTCTTTTTTTTACTTCAACGTTTGAGACACATAAACTAAACTAAACTAAACTAAACTATTATTATTAATTATAAGCTGTAAACACGCTGTAATGTAAAGTCCTACCAAGATTTGACAGCAGAACTAACCTTTGCAGTCATGAACATGAGATTATTGAGAACCATGGATGTTGCTTGAAGGGAGCCCCAGCCTGTGCCCTTCAGCTGATGGTTTGAGACGGTACTAGTCGTCCGGGTAGGGGGATCATAATCCGAGGTGGACGGTGTGAACACGGGCAGCAGCAGGCCGCTATCCACCAACTCAATGTTACTGAGCCAGGGGAGGAGGTAGGCCAGCATGATCTGCCTCCCGTTGGAATGGGTGGTGGGGAACCTCTGGCTAACCTCTGGAACGAGCAGAGGAAATGCAACGCGAACATCAAAATAACTTTGTGGGGACTGTGGTGTTCACATGCTACATTTGAAATCAAACACATGCTGTATACTCATTTTCACCATAATTGGCAGTTTAATCCTGAATGGCATATGAATTCAACTTAAACTGGATGAATCCCTTAGTCAAGTCAGGACTTCAGTCTGTTTGTGGTTTGAGGAGTGCCCATAGATGCAGCAAGTGTCTGGTTTGTGGGAGGGGGAGGGTTCTTTGGAAGATGAGCAAGCAGCATTTAGTGGGAAACCAACAGAAGATGACAAGCCTTTGAGGATATTAAAGCAGGCTGAAGTACATGGCTACCCCTACTATGACCGCATACACATGCAAATATGCACAGGACACAAACGGCTACCTGAGAATAGAGGAAGTGTGAGTTCAGGGTACATCCTTGCCAGCTGGCTGGAGAGCTGAGGCAGGGACACGCTGTACAGAGGTGGCAGTGGACCGTGAGTGCCATAGAGGATACTGTTTGGCTTCTGCTCTGCAATCCTCTTCGAGTATATGAACAACTTAGCTTCAAGAATCTGTTCCAAAAGAGGAGGAATGTGTCATTTAGACTGTATTCACTGCATGCAATTACACAGAAACACAAAAAATAACTGCCAGTGTTTCCATTTGTTCTTCTTGTTTTCCATCAAAAGTGGCTGAAAAGCCTTATTTCATGGAGGAGATAGAGGAATAAATTGGCCTCCTCGTCACAACATGCCGTACAAGACATGTTTTGTACTTTGTCAGAACATCTGGGAAGATGCGGCAAACGGCTGATCAGTTCGTTTATTTATCACATGAAAAAAATAAAAGGTGTTTCCGTTTCCTCTATGCACATTTATCTCTTTGGTGAAAAATGGTAAAAATCACCTCAAACAAGCATAATTCTGGAAGTTTTGCCATTTCCATAAACCTTTTCCACTGCAAAATGTCAAAATGCATTAAATACAGTCGTGGAAAAAATTATTAGACCATCAAAAGTCATCAAAAACAACGGTTATGCAATCAAGTACTAACTCCTGTGTGTATCATGTGACTAAGACAGAAAAGAAAACATGGAATGCCTAAAAGCACTGTTGTTGTCAGTACAGTGCCATAGCTAATGACACAAGAACTGAAGTGATTTTGGTTATTATCAAGAAAACCATGGAAAATGGGTAGATATCAGCTCTGAAATTAAACCCTTATGAGCTATTTTTGTTGCTATCAATATATTTGTCCAAACAAATGTACCTTTAGTTGTACCAGGCATTAAAATGAACTAGAAATTGAAGAAAACAAGGGTTGGTCCAATAATTTTTTTCTGCGACTCTATGTTCACAAAAATGCACATAAACACTGATTCTCACCTGCATTAGCTGCATCGAAATCTCATAGATTTCTCTGTTGGTGTCTGATGCTTTAAAGAGCACCAGATTTAGCAGTGTTACTATGTCACTCGGGTAGTTTCTGCAGGCAGAGAAAAAGGAGAGAAAAACAGAATGAGTATGAAGTAATGGCTCTGTATTTAGACTTCTACTGAGGGCTCATAATGCTTTTGCTAATGTTTTTTGAGATAAAGCAACAGGGTAAGGCCATTCTCAGATGAATAGTGAGCCCTTTAAGAGGATTAGCTGAGGTGACGCTTTGAAGGCTAAGCTAATTTGCCAGGGGCTTCCTCAATTGGGCAAAGTATCTGGAGGATCTGGACTCTAGGGTATGGGATCTTACCAAATTAGGAAAACTGTTATTAATCTCAAAAAATGAACAGAAGACAGAACAATACAAATTCCATTAAAAAAGACTCATGAAGAAAACTAGCCTGGGAATCAGAGATCATATTTTATTTACTCTGGAAAATGCATCTGGCCTTGCTACTGCTCAAACAGATTTTCATCTGACCAAGCTCAAAACAGGCCAATCACAGCCATTTATCTGATACAGGGTGGATTTGATATGCTGGTTGACAGAGCGCCATTGTGGCCCTTTTGTAAACAACTAAGATGATTTTGAAGGCCCTTTGAAGGATGGTACGCTTTCTATAAAAGAATAAACATCGAATGAAAAAACATTGTTGATCCACACTCCAGACTAGATGTAGTAAATGTTTCATTACTCTGATTGGTTTTAGGTCTGTTTCTTACCATCTGGGAAATGAAAAAAGATAACGCAGCTGTCTACAATAAAAGCTCTGCACAACTAACTTCACTTTGTAGAAAGGTTAATGGAAAGACTGATTTTTTTTTACCTGCTTCCACAAACTGTTGCAATGGCCTTGAAGCAGCCTGAGGCCAGCTGGTAGGAGCCTGTGTAACAGCGATCCACAGCCCAGTTGAAAAGGTTGACCTGGTCAGCATTGAGCTCCAGGAGTAGGATGACTACTTCACAGCCAAGCTGGTGGACCTAAGCCAGGAGGAGAGACCAAAATAGACTCTTTTGAGTTACTGTGTTTTTTAAGGTTAACCTTTGTTGCATTTTAAATGATTCAGGGATTCAGGGTAGAAATAATCCAGGAGCCCCACGTCTATCATACAAAAGAAGGTGATATATTACATTTTCCTGGCGACCTGCCCAGTTCAAACTATTCTTCAGGAAGTTAAATGAAAACATGAAGGCTCAAAGTCAATTTGCCAAAGAGGAAAGTGCAAAGCAGTCATGCAGGTGCTTTATCTTACTTGACAGTAAACAATATCAGTCAAGATTATTTGAAACAAAACTCTCTTTCACTCCCCGCCAGCAATCCCAGAAAATAATGGTGAGCAGTTGGCATGGGCCAGTCTTGGGAGTGTCGGTTAAGCTTCCTGGGTCAGCTCTTTGTTTAAATGCACTAAGATGATAAAGTGTTTGCAACATACCCGCTGATCCTGGCAGGCTAGTATGTTATCTAGCCACTTATAGAGGTATCCATCTGGAGAGAGGCCAACATTATCAAACACCGGTCCACAGCACAGAACAGCAGACATCGCCTGTGAGGGAAAAGCAACAGTCAGTAACCCTTACATTTTTAAAGAGGTTATGTAGTATTGATATTCCAAACTCACAGCAATGGAGGGAATTCAGGGACCAGAATATACAACAAAACAATGCTTTGTACTCACAGACTGTATCACTCACTGAATCAAGCATTAAGCTCATTGTTTACACCATCTGTATTATATTATTAACATTTCTTCCACAAATTAAACTTTATTTTGACAGTTGATCAAAATAACAGTGTCTTATAATCATCAAGTGCTGTGTCAGCTGATAGTTTACATTACTGCTCTATTTTTAAACAGAAAACACCCACAGTAAAACCACAAATCTCCTCTGTTTTCTGTACGGTTTGTGTTGTCAGTAGCTGCACTAAAGATCTGTTTGGAATCATCCAAACACTGTTTAGCCTGAACCTTTGACTGACAGACAGCAACTTAGCAAAGATAATATCACATAATAACTTTTGACCTTCTTAAGTCTCAAAATCAAACTCATCCATGTAGAGGAAACGCTGGGATTTCAGCATCAAAGTCCATTCTTTTCATTTGGAGCCATGTCCAATGCTTTTATCTTTTATCACTATCACCTCCTTTGACTCAAAGTTTTCTCTTAGTGGTTCTCATCCCATGCCCTATGGCATTCACACACTACTTCCTCTCATGGTCACATAAATCTACGGGTCCGTCAGTGAAAATAAATTCAATTCATATCTCTACAATCCAATACACTAGCAGAGCTTCAGAATTCTTTATTCTAAACACCCTAGTGATACTCTCTGGTCATTTTCTAATATTGGAAAGTAGAAATACTACATAGAGTGCCTTCAAGGTTTCAACATCTGAGACATGCACTTTCATCCACTTAAATCACAAAAAAAAAATTTTAATCCCTGAGTCATGGATGTGTGGAGGTAAACAGTCTGCAAAAAGTATAGTTCTGTACGTTTACCTTCAGGGCACAATATTGATATCTTGTAATCTGGTGATTCCGGTCACTGTAGCGGTCCAGAGGGGTGAACATGATGCTGAAAGGACCAGCCCACTGACTGAACAGGATGAAGAGGTGATGCCTCAGGCTCTGCTGTGGAAACAGGAAGCGCCTGTGGTGCACTGGGGAGAAAGAAGTAAGCCTTATATGGGTCTGCTCATGTAGAGAAAATAAGTACTAAAAGTGCATTTTCCGATAGGATTATAGGCAGAGGTGTCAAAAGTATTCACATTCATTACTCAGGTAGAAGTATAGATACTAGGGTTTAAAAAGACTTCTGCAGAAGTTGAAGCATCAACTCAAGCTTTTTACTCAAGTGTAAAAGTACTGCTTTCAAAACTACTTAAAGTATAAAAGTAAATGTAAGGTGGAAAACATGCCATTAGGACAAAAGCTTAGGTGGCACCACAGGGGCCTATAGTGCACTACACCACCTCCCCAAAAACATTTTTCTAAACCCATAATGACTATAATGTTATATTACATGTTCATGTTGAAACATTTGGGATGCACTAGGCTACCTGTTTCAGCTGCATACATGCCCATTGAAAATGAACGCATTTGAGTACAATGCAAATGTATTAAACAACCATATATGTGCACTACTGAGCATTAACATGTGTTTCATGGAGTGGAAGATATGATAGTTGAATATAATTATTGGAATGGTGCAAAAAGTCAGGTGCAATGGATCTGACAAACCAATAGGGTGTCGGTATGGAATATGTTTATACTTGTCATCCAACCACAATCAAATTTACTCTATCCTGACGGCGCCATTTATCTATATAGTTTTTTTTTTTCATTTGAATGATGACAAGCCGGAATGAAATAGGAGTAACCAGGCTGTTTTTAAAATGTAAGCAGTAGAGAGTACAGATAATTGCGTGAAAATGTAAGGAGTAGAAGTAAAAAGTTGGCTGAAAAATAAGTACTCCAGTAAAGTATAGATAATCAAAATTTCTACTTAAGTGAGGTAACAAAGTATTTGTACTTCCTTACTTGACACCTCTGATTATCGGGTAAGGGGTTGATGTATCTTGGCACATAAGAGGTCATTCACTGGGGACGTGAATGCTTGGCAACCCATGAGTCATCACCTGTCCTTGTCTGCTCTATCTTTAAGCTGTACTATTTTTGGAAGCACTCTCCTTGGGCAGCATCCAAATCAAAGACCAATGTCAAGAGCCTCCATGTACCGTCAAGCCCCAGACAAATGGCAGCCTATTATTATATAACTCAAAGACCACAAACAGATTTGACTACACTTCAAGCAACTGGCCTGACAAAACTAGATTAAACAATACTTCTGATTACCTGGTACACACTGGATGAGGTTGGCTACCATGGCACTGAAATGAGCTCGGATGTCCTTGAGGATTTCTGCGTCTTTGTCATTCTCAGCTTCCAGAAGCATCCGGGTTAGGTCCACATACTCCAGGAACAAAGCACCCAGGGCGAGGGTGTCACGTTCTAGAGCTCCGTTTGTACTGTGGCATCAGAGAGAAGCAGGGAGACACCCAATGAAGAATCTAACACAAACATTGGGATTAACACATAAAGCAGCAGATTATTCTGCTTCTGGTGAAGCTGGATTGTTTGGTTAACCTGTCACTGATGACGCCCGCATCACCAAGCAACTCAAAGATTCGCAAAAGCTGCAATCTCAGGAGATCCCTACGCTCCCGTCGCTTCTTATTCTGCAAAAAAAAAAGGATTAAAAAATCAACTGAGGTTGCTGTAAAACTGCATCTCCTGTATAACATTCACAATCTCAATAAATATTTATGCGTGCCTGCTCTCTGGCAAGGTTACAGTCTACTTTCTAGTTCATTAATACATGCACTAACCTCAGGTCTTCTTTCTAATGCTTCTTTCATCAGTGGATGTAGCTCTTCCACAAGTTCCCTGTATGCAAACAGTGAAAATAGGACCAAAAACTCATGATATTCAGATGGGGGAAAAGCTAAACTGCTGAACTTGCTGAAATGCATTTAAGATAAAAGGAATATGTAATTTCTAGGAAACAATTTAGCTGTAAATAGCAACAGGGCACCACTCAGCTATAATCCCTTATTCATCTGTCCTTCAAATCCAGACAAATGGAGGTCAACGTGGCCTTTAATTACACAGCAAATAATGGATTGAACCTGACCTTTAAATAGACAATGAAATTCTCAGAAAAGAACATCTCGAAATTGTCCCATTTATACCTGAAAACAAGAGCGTTGGTACGACCAAAGCCCAGAACTAATGATTCTGTCAGCTCGATGCTCTCTGCCCTCATCAGTGGAACCAATTGCTTCAGCAGCCATGCCACAGATGGGCTTCCGATAACCTGAAACAGCAAACAACAACAGGTCAGAGAGACAAATAAATCTCACACCGCTGAACACTACTAATTACTCAGGGCTGCATGGAGATAACACAGTCTCAGTACAGTAAAGGAATATATGAGCTTCCCATCCCATTCATGTTACATGGCTACTGTGTAATTTGATGACATGGGTTTGAAATGTCAACAAGCTCTGTATGAACACCTGATCCTGCAGAGACAAAGCACTGGGGAGAATTAATAAGACCAGAGGGCAAGAGAGACAGCTACCTTGTTATCGTAGCTGACACCGCTGTCAGGCGTGGCGGCCGTGATCTCAGGTGTCGATGCTCTCAGATGGCCGGGGCTCATGATACTGGGCTTGGCCACCCCAAAGCAAAGGATCAGATAGTTCCTCCACAGGGTTATGTAATTGTCCCCACTACCAGAAGTGCTGGTCTTCTTTGCATATACTGGGTTACTGGTGAATCATACAAGCAAAAATAAGCAAATATTAATAGTTTTTGAGTCGCTCCAAATGGGGGATCGAGAAGAAAAGCAATGAGGAAGTAGCATCAGGTGATTGTATTCAAAAAAAGGAACACTAACTCAGGACATACAGATGTTAGAAAACAACAGAAACGCTGACATTTCACATGAGACAGGGGTTGACTGATGTGTTTTTGTGTTAATTTAAGAGAAACGTATACTTGGTGTTGTTGTTTTTACTGTGTTTTATTGTTTGTTTATTGTGAACGCTTGTGTAACTGCTGCATAACAAATCACCCAAAAAGATAGGTAGGTAGGTAGGTAGGTAGGTAGGTAGGTAGGTAGGTAGGTAGGTAGGTAGGTAGGTAGGTAGGTAGGTA
>JAPQRP010000006.1:30182134-30200534 GCA_037367295.1 Apogon hyalosoma | reverse complement strand
TCACAACCTTGGGGTCAGAACTACCACACTTTATTTTTGGCAGTTTTCTTTCCTTCTCAATGTATGAAATTAAACCATACACACATTTGGCCATTAAGTTGGAATAATGTTGTTTTCAGACACATTCCTCTTGACGAATGATTACATACCCAGTAAGTCCAAGTTACACTTTATCCATCAAGAATAAAACACATTTTCACCATCACTTCATGACAAGAGGTAAAAGTATTTTATTTCAACTTTGTGGGCTAAACTTTACGCTAACGAAAATGGACACCTTCATCTGTTCACATGATTTTTTTAATGATTAAACTAAATAAAACTTTCCAAATTTCCAAAATATCAAATTAGACTCGCATTGTTATAGTTAACCGAGTTCAGTCAAAATGGCAACACAGAATATTAATGTTACAGCCAAAGTCAGTGGCTTTGTGTCAAAACACATTATTCAAACTGCAGATGCCAGCGTTCGCACAGAGACCAAAAGGTCAGACCACATCGCACACAGTTATTCTTAAGTCATTACATTGACTTCCTGTCGGCCACAGGATTAAACACCAGAAGGACCTCCGCCAAGGCCAACAGTCCATTTTTTATGTTCCTCGATACTACCTAACCACAAATTATGGCCTAGGTTTCCCTCCTTTTTGTAAGTTTGTACCACTGGGCAGTTTAACCAAATATGATCTAACTAAATATTAATGCATTGTACCTGTATAGTGTCGAAAGAGAATTGGATATACAACATTCATCAAAGTGTAGTGCACATACAACATGGAAGAATATCACGAAACAGTCATATTCACTTCAGTCACACATGTATCGCTCATCAACGAGATATTACACACATTAAGACAAGTTAAAGCAGTTCTGAAAAGGTGAGTTTACATAAATAAAGGTAGAGTTGTGTAGTCATGGATGTGTTGTGGGAGAAGAAAGCTCAATAACTCCAGGTAAAGAGAGAAGAG
Source organism: Apogon hyalosoma (assembly GCA_037367295.1). Classification (NCBI taxonomy): domain Eukaryota; kingdom Metazoa; phylum Chordata; class Actinopteri; order Kurtiformes; family Apogonidae; genus Apogon; species Apogon hyalosoma. The sequence continues at coordinate 30,199,566 of JAPQRP010000006.1, read as the reverse complement.
CCCAATCTTACCACTAATGAAAACATAACAACTAACCTGTGGTTTACTTAGCTTAAGCTGCAGTCATGTGTGTCACTTTGGACCAATGGAAAGTCTCCGGCTAATGTTTACAACAGTCGGTCGAGCCGTGGTGTAGAGGCCTGTGACATGTTTAGTGTGTTTGGCTCAGTCTTATGAGGTGGCTTCATAGTTTGTTGGTTTGTGGATGAGATGTTAATGATCACTACAGACTATCTGGTTGTTATAAAACCAACTGTTCGCATAAAATATCAGTTGTTTTAGGGCAAGGGGGTTAAAATCTTTTTAGTTCAGGGGCCACATACAGACCAGTTTTGACCTCAAGTGGGTCAGACCAGCAAAATAATAGCATAATAATATAAAAATAATGTCAACTCCAAATTTTTCTGTTTTGTTTTAGTGCAAAAAAGTAAAATTAAATTATAAAATGTTTATATTTATGAACTATCCTTTCACGGAAAATATGAATAACCTGAACGAACATGAACAACCTGAAATGTCTTAAGGAAAACAAAACAATATAATGCCTCAACCTGTCATTTATACATGCACATTAGAGATAGTAGTCAATCTACAAAAGCACAAAAAAATGAGAAACAAGTATAATATTCTAAAAAAATTTGAGTTTGGAATTTGGAGTTGTCATTATTTATAGGTTATTATAGTGTTTTACTGGTCTGACCCACCTGACATCACATTGGGCTGTATGTGGCTCTGGAACTAAAATGAGTTTGACACTACTGACTGTTAACATCGTCAGTGTAATTTTTGCATTTCACAAAATCTCACAGGCCAGATTGGGTGGGCTGGTTTTGGCCTGTGGACCATATGTTTGACACCCCTGTTTGAGGGACTGAGAACACTCCTGCCACATGACTCCATTCACACAGACTCTATGTTTACAGACTACAATCTAACTACTTTAGCTGTAACTGAATTAACCCATAAAGACCCAGTGCTACTTTTGTGGCAGTTCCCAAATTAATTTCTCAATTTTTAACCTTTTTTAAGTGATTTATCACAATTTATTCTACTATTATGATCTGTATTTTTGCATTTTTAAGTGAAAATCGTGTATTTTCCTGTATTTTATTTACTGTTCATGTAGATATCCATAAAAGCTCAGATTAAAGTTGGGGGATATTATATTATAGAGAAAACTGCAGAAAACTGACTTTTTTAGTAAAATATATCATTAACTGAGCATAAAACAAGTGTCTCCATCTACTGTCATTGCTCAAACTCCATGGGTTTTACAGGTGAATCAAAGTTATAGAAGATGATGGTGTTTCCACGGTAACTGCGGAGCCCCAGAATGTCCAAATGGGTCATATCTGATGACCATGAAAAGATGAAAAATTGTATTTTACACCAATTTACATGCATTGATAGGATTAATGGATCAGCAGGTATTAAACATTTTAGATTAATCAATGTTTGTGGTCACTGGTGGATGTTTGCGTCTTTATGGGTTAATTGAGTTCTTTAAAAATGTGACACTTATTTTAACCTTGTTTTTGTCTATGCCCCTGTTTACTCATCAGTGTTCTGACTCACCAGAGGCTCGGCCATGATGATGCGGATCTTGCGCTCAGAAATGGTGGTGAAGTTGGCGAAGAGGCTCTTGAGGACGTACTCGCCCGGCTTGCTCTCCGGGTCAATGCTGATGGGCATCATGGCTGGGGGACCCTTCTCTCCCTGAGGACAGCAGACTGGAAGGATGGGAGGTTTACTGTATCCGTTCCCCACGGGTGAAGCTGCAGAAATAAAGAAATGGGAAACAATTTTGTGAAGTAAAACACTACCAATTCAAGCACAAATGAGTGGGACGGGATGAGCCAAAGATCTGTTTACAAAGAGAGATCACCGAATAGGGGATTACTGAGAAGTTTCCAAACATGGACATAAAGTTCCCAACATGTTGAACATTCCTGAGGGAGACTGTCCAAAGGGCACCGACTTGCCCCGAGTCTGCTCTTTCTTTCCTCCTGCTACAGTGCACAGAGCGCATATGGAAATTAAAACACCACGGCCAGCAGCTGGTGTTTTCATGTCGTACCAAAGATGTCATTGCCCTTTAAGGGAAGCAAAAATGTCAAGCCTGTGACCATCCTTCAGCCAGTGTTATGATGTGGTCCACGTTTAATTACAAACGGCTTGGCTTAGGCTGTAAAACCCTGCAAACTAACTCACAAGTTAAAATTTACCCCGGTGTTACACTCTGCCGCCTCCAAAGAAAATGGACTAAATATAGTGAAGAACTGCATACAAACACCTCATTATAAGTGAAATTTCAACGGCCGTTAAATGCGAGTCAGCCAAGCAAACGGACATAAATCTGGTGTGTGAAATATTCAGAGAGATTTTGGGAGGACAGACAGACTTGCAGTGAGAAGCACACATTCTTCAGCTACTGCATTCTCTGTGTGCACGTACTGTACACGACCAATGTTACAGCCGGATGGAGATCAAATCAGCAGCAGCGAGGTTAAATGTGGGCTTCCACTTTCAGAAAAATATCCACATCTGTCACAGTCACATGTTAAACATCACACTTTGAGATGAACATATTTACAGCATTGACAAAATGACTCTTAACCCATAAAGACCCAGGGCTACTTTTGAGGCAGCTCCCAGATTAGTTTTTCTTTCTATTTAACCTTTCCTAACCCTGTAAAACCTGAACCATTAAATTACTGACAGAAAATTCCACTTCTTTTAAACTGGAGCCTTTATTGGTCCTTCTGAACAACCCAAAAATAAATGTTTTCAAATACCAATTTCTATGTATGAGTTGCAATTTTGTATCATATTTGATACATCGGGTCTCAATGCTCAAATATTATTATTTTTGAACAAACAAATACACAATATAACACTAACATGTCTAACAAATTGGTGATTCCTTTTCAAAATTGGCAAAGTTCTGCCTCCTTCCTCATTAATGACAGTCTTGTAGTGTCACTGGAAAGGCCTCTGATGAATTAATTCCTCCCCCCTGGTGGATTATCCATATATTTCATTTATCTAATTGTATACATCAGGTTGTTCAAGAAAAAAAAAAAAAAAAATCACACTGATCATTTAGAGGGCCCCAAAACTCAAAACGTATCAGATATGATACGTTTGGCGTTATAGGGTTAAGTGATTTATCACCATTTATTATAATGTTATCCTCTATATTTTGCATTTTTCACTGTAAATCATGCATTTTCATGCATTTAATTTCCTATATTTAATTTAGATATTCATGAAAACTCAAAGTAAATTCAAAGGTTATATCAAATCAGAAAAAAACTGAAGAAAAAGTGAGTTTTGCAGCAAAATATATCATGTCTCCATCCACTGTCATTGATCCAACTCCATTGGTTTTACTGGTAAATCAGAGTTGTAGAAGATGACGGTGTTTCTACGGTAACTACGGAGCCTCTGAACGTTCACATGGGCCATATCTGATCACCATGAAAAGATGATAAACTGTATTTTACACCAATTATTGACATGTATTGATAGGATTAGTGGATCAACAGGTATTAAACAGTTTAGATGCCAGTGGATGTTTGAGTCTTTATGGGTTAAACAAAGATTTGATTAATGTTGTCAGCATTTAAAAATGACTGAACTTGTGCGTCACCCTTAGATTACTATGTAAGAGAGAAGATTTACCTTAGATTAGTAAAGAAAAAAGACACAATCAGCTGTTATTCAGAAAGAAATCAGTTAAGGCTACATTGTGATCATGATGGAAAAGTGATTTTATTGAGTAAATATTGTACTAGTATGACTGTACCACGAATCAGTTACTTATTTGAATGAAGTCGTTGTTTGGCTTGTTTTGATGTGATCCAAAATTGTGTTTCAACTATAGTCCATCCTTACGTCAGTTTATTTACTACTGTCAGTAATGAAATGTATTAATGACTTGTTTCATTTGTTTTTGCATTATTAACTGGTGTATGAACTATGTATGGCCCTTATATTTGTTCATTTCTTGTTGATCGTTGTCAATTTTTGGATGTTTTGCTTGATTTTTTGTGGACCGAGGAAGAAAAAGTGTTATTGTAGTAATAACCGATGAGGATCCTAAGTAAATAAAAAAATAAATAAATGATTAAGTAAAATGTAATATACTACAAAACCATGAACAAATGGGAGACTCACTACAGAAAATGTTATTTAAAAGTTATGCTGATTAATCATATTTTCATTATCATAATACAAACCTAAGTCATAAACACATCACATAAGAATGTCTGAATGCAAAAAAAGTTAAGAAAGTTAAACAAATTATCAGCATGCACCAGTAATCCATTGACTTAGAGTGCCGCATTCTTGCAAAATAGTCATATTTAATTTATCTATTTATATTTATAATTCAGATATTTTTCTTATGTAATGAGATGATTTTGTTGAGATTTAAAGAAAATATTTTCTTCAGAATCTAAACTTTGTTATCTCAAAGTTAGAGCATACTTTAAACTAATGTTCTCTTTAATGGATGGTTATTTGTGTATTTATTAAAGGCAAATTAAAAAGGATTTATTTCTCTTCTGTATTCAGTTGGCGTACATGTGGGATCTATGTTAGATGTTCACATATTAGAGCATGAGGAAACAGGACCCAAACAGTTAATTTGCACAACTCAGTATTCATTAATTTATCACAAGTTCTTATGATGCTCAACAAAAGCTCTCTGGGCAAAATGCATAACTTGAAATTTATGTGTTTTATGTTCATCATATCAAGTTGGAACCAGAGACTTCTGTAATCTGACTACAAATATTAACTATCAACAAAAGAATCATTATTCATTCATATCTCTGCTCTGACAAATCTGCAAAGAGAAGCAGGAAAAGCACCGTGACACAGATAACCAGGACTCCTTCTGCAGAATTTTTCGTGACGTGACATGTTTGTGTATCTTGCAAAGGAACGCCCAGCATGTGTGACGCTATGGTATGGCTTTCAGAACATGCTTCTGTCCCTTGTGGCAACTCAGCACCTACCCAGGCCCTTGATGAAGCTGATGACGCTGGACTTACTCCAGCACACAGCCACCCCGTCCATAGTGGAAAAGGAGGATACGGTGTCCACGGTTGTCCCGAGTAAAGACAAGTCCTCGCTAATAAAACCCACCGACATCCATGTCTGGTGTGTCAGCTGGTTTTGTCCTCCGGGGCATAGTTTCCAGGACGCGTGGAGCCAACGTGGCTGTGTTTTAAAAAGTGTGAGGAGTTTTTGGTACGGGCCGCCACGTAATCTGTTGATCTCAGTCTCTGCCTCTCTTCTTCTATGGCTTCCTCTAGTCTTGTGACCAACCAGTGCCTTCCAAGAGTGAAGGTCAGGCGGGAATTTTTAGCTGAGGCACAGCACAGCGATGAGGTCCAACATGCTATGGTGGCATAGTTGTGTGACTATATTTATCCCGGGGTACACACCATACTGACAGAGCAGCCCTCCCCTTTCCTCCACCTCTGTGATCCGAAAGCACGAGGCACAGACCACCAGAGTGTAAACACCATTCTGATTAGATGGTGTTCTTTAAAATTAGCCCTGGCAGCTTGATTTTAGAGCAGGTTTATGAAGATATGAAAGACATTTGGATGCTGATCTGAATAAAATACACTAAGGCTACATTAAGGCAGCAGGTCTTCAAGCACAATTTGGATTTTTTTTGGTGAAATCCGATTTTTTTGCGCGCTTGTTCATATTACACATTAAACGGGACTTCTATCAGTTTTGAGTATGAACAGATTGCGACCGTGAAGTGACCCACATGCACAAAAGAGGTACTGACGTAATACGTGACCACGCAGGTACGCACTGTGTTTACGGAAACAACACTCCTGGGATGTGGAATTCTGACGTTTGTTGCATTTCAATGACATAAAGGTCGGATAAATGCAACCTGGACGTTCAGACTGAAGTCGCATTGCAAAATACTGGATATCGGATTTAGGATCACATTTGAAAGTGTCATGGGTCGGATTTGAAAAAAATCTGAATTGTGCTGTTCAAACTGTCTTTAACAGATTGGATACAGGTCACATATGGGTAAAAAAATCAGATTTGAGCCACATTTGCCTGCAGTCTGAACGTAGCCTTAGATTAATCCATAAAGACCCAACCATCCAAAAACATCTACTGATCTAAAATGTTTAATACCTGATGATCCACTACTCCTATCAATACATGTAAATAATCAGTGTGAAATACAGTTTGTCATCTTTTCATGGTCATCAGATATGACCCATTTGGACGTTCAGAGGCTCCGTAGTGAACACGAAAACACCGTCATCTTCTACAACATTGATTCACCAGTAAAATCAATGGAGTTGGATCAATGACAGTGGATGGACATACTTGGTTTATGTTCAGTTAATGATAGATTTGACTGAAAAAGTCACCTTTTCTTCAGTTTTCTCTGTTTTTGATGTAATAACCTTTGAATGAACTGAGTTTTCACGAACATCAAAATTGAATATAGGAAATCAGTTATAGGAAAAATCATGAATAATAGTGAAAAATGCAAAATATAAAGAATAATGTGATAATAAATAGTGATAAATCAATTATGAAAGGTTAAATAGACAGATAAATTGATACGGGAACTGCCACAGAAGTAGCACTAGGTCTATATGGGTTAATATAACAAAGAAGCTTCTAATGAAAATAATCAGTATCTTGTATTTTATTCTGATGATAAGTACTTAAACTAGAAGGTGAAACAAGCAGCCAGTGTGCATATCAAACACTATCTGTTGCTCTGGACGATACTCGGAGACTCAGACGAGACATGTGACTCTGCAAACAAGGGCCTTGGGCACAGTGTGCATTACATCACCGCCATGCTGAAAACACCCTGAGCTTGGTGGCGTTCTCTAGAGGACAATGCAAACAAGCCAGCAAGTGTCTCTGCCGCTTCCACACTCATACACACAAACACTCATACAAAGAATGCATTTCCCTATATGCTTCCACTGGGACTATCCCACTGAGTAAACAACCATTTGTGAACAGAGTGGGAGGATATTTAGATACCACTGACCTCCTTGACTAGACCAGAAATTCCAATGTCAACACAGACCTTCGGGAGCACTTTGTCTCCGTGCTGTGAGAAGCATTGACACTGCATTTTTTTTCAGAGCGACTAGTAGGAAGCCCAGGCTTTGAAATGGCAAGATTATTATTTAATCCTCCATCCTCCACCGCTGTATAAACACTGTTCTGCAAGCTGGAGTATAAAAGCACACTCTTTTTATGTGCTCCACTAAACGTGTCACAGAAAAAGCAGGGAGATTTTGTTTAGAGCAGAAAATTTTCGGCCAAAGGGAACATCTGGAGTCCTGTATAAAACACAATTTGCAAAACAGGCTTTATTTGAGCATTAAAATAAAAGGGAACAAAGCACTTAAGGGTAGGGTTATGACTTTAGTTATCAATGAAAATTTTGAGTGATGCTTTATTATCACACAATTAATCATTTTTATCTGTTCATTATAGGAAACTAGTATAGTATAAGCTTAGCAGTGGCTTCTTTATGGGTCCTTCTATGAAACTGGGTACATTTTGGTACATGGCACTTTGCCAGCTTTTTTTTTTTTTTTACACCCAATAAGAAAAGAGAACTTCAGACATATTTCCCCCCAGGATGTACCTAATGATGACCTCAGATAAATGCAAAAAAAATTACACTCTTGCTCTGAGCCATCCTAAAATTAATGCATTTTTAATAAAACATTGGGGCCAAAAATAGGACCAAAATTGGGACATGAAAAGCTACATAGGTGTCAGTGGATTTGATCTGGAACACACGGCCTGAAATGCTCTTATATGCCGCTATAAATAAAGACACTGTGTTAAATTTGACGATCCTAGTGGTTTTTCTAATCCAGACGTGGGTTTTTCAGAAATCGACAGTCTCATTCCAGGTTTTGTATGTAACCCATCGTGTCCACTCACACATTTTAACACATTTAAACATATAAATTGCAAGTAATTTTGCAACTGCAGTCATTTTTGTGAAACACTCTGCCTTGCATAATTTGTTCAATTCCCAAAATGTACCCATAAGAGAATAAAAAGATATTTAAAAAAAATAGTAACATGTAATTTTTGTGTCTTTTTTACCATGTTACATGCATATTTTTGTATAAAAATAATAGAAAAATAATAGAAAAATATGTGTTTATCTGAAAAATAGTTTCTCTTTTATCTCAGTAAATATGTATTTTTAAAACAGACCCAAAGTGCTTCCAAACTTGCTTTATAAGATTAGTCTACATCTGGTTTGAGTTTTGAGCCCCATGTTCTGTTTTTAGGGACCAGTTTCATAGAAGCACCCATATACATACAGTACTGTGCAAAAAAATTGAAGCTAACATTAGGTTTGTTGGTTTATCAAAGTTATAATGACCATATATATGCATTTCTCAGTCTTGGTATTAAGATTCAATCTTTGTACATGGGAAGTATGTGCAGCAGTAAAAACATATTTGTTCAGACAATTTGAGATTTATTGCATTCATTTTCTGATTTTTTCTGCCAGTTTTCATTCAAAACATGTCACATGTTTCTGTTTGTGCTGCTTCTTGACATTAGGTCAGGGGTCACACTAAGTAGTGACTTTAACCTTTACAACCCATTTAGTTCAGTTTTTGTTTGTCTTTTAAAGCAGTGCACATACAGTATTTCCTGTATTTTCTTGTTGTATCTAAAGAAAAAAGAATGAGAAATAAATATGTATGCTCATCTCAACCCAGCAAAAACAATAAAGTTAGAGGGGCCCTAAGACTTTTGCACAGACCTGTATAGAAAAAGAGCAACGCAATTAAACATTATATTTCTATTTGCATTGTATGCTTTGTTTACCACAATTGCAGGTCAGATTTTACATAAATGACATAGATATGCAAATTACTGTAATTACTGATAATGACAGATAGGAATGAGTGCAATGAAGGAAATTTCAAACGTGGAAAGTGATGACGCATGACATTGCTGTTCACTGCACCCAGCTGTTTTTATACATCTGAATGGAGGCAATTACCACAACCGTTTTAAATAATTGCTCAAATAATTATGATAAGGAAATTATATAATAGTAGTATACCCCTTTAACCAGTGGGTATAATTTCCAAATTGCTGCCCTCCTCTTGCAATCATTCCTGAACTTTTATTGATTAAAACTAAGGTCAACAACAGAAAACTATGAGCAAACAATACATTATCACTAGTTTCTAGTTCAAAGTTTGAGCGTCCCTCAAAATGAGGAGCAAAGAGAGAGTAAAAGACTAATTACAGACCATGAAAAGCAGGTTAAAATACTGACTATCAGCCCTGTTTTAACCAGCTGACATCATACTGGAAACGGTTTCCTGCTGTGAACGAGGTTTTCAGGTCATTTCTGTCTGTCCCTGTTAAAAAACATTACATCAGCCTTTTTCTGAATAAATAATTAATTGAGACGTGCCGCAAACGTTGATGCACACAACAATAAACAGATGAATTGTTCAAAATACAGAAAAATATGACACAGAAACATAACAAAACAACAAAAGTAGGACAATCAGAATTACAGAACTAAAATGACAACAGGCTGCATTTCAAAACCGAAAATAACTGATGCTTGAACAACATGTTTGACTACTCATTACAGGAGCGCTGCTGTGCTCGGCTGGCTGCAGCTCATCTGCTGCTCTCTGATTGGCTGATCGAGGACCAGCCTTCGGGCAAATTGAACACCAGACCTGACGCTGCTATCGCACAATACCAGTTCTGTTCTGCTGGTTGTCACTATTTTATTAGAGCCGCACACAGAGTTATAAACAGGGCCTTGACTTTGTTTACTTTGAGTTCACAGTGCAAACAGTGACTGAAACACATACTGTTAGTGCCAGCACTAATTCAGACTGGATCATTTCTTACACAAAAATAAAAGCAGCAAATGATTTCTCTCATTACATTCCCAGTTGATATTTTTTGCATGACACACAAAAACTGTTTTAGATTAGTTCCCATTACTGTGTCTGGTTCCATCTTGTGATTCATTGCATAACAGCTTGTCTAAATGGAAGTTGAGCGATGGGATTAGGGGATGACATGTTTAATGATAGAAAATGCTAATGCATAGCAGTGCAGTCACTACTGATACAGTAAAATAACAGCCTTTGCCTTCATCAGCAAAGTGACCCACTGTGAGGATTATGCAACATCATCAGGAGATGGCTCAATGTGGAGTGTGTAGACAGGGACAGCACGTTCTATGGTATCTCTTTACATTCACATTCAATACATACACTGTACTATTACACTACCTGAAGGGTGCAGCTGACTTGCAACCAGTTCTAGTTTTTAGATTTTTAACAAGAATACAAATCAGATATTGCAGATGAATGTTTTCAGAGGGTCTTTGTGTCTGCATGTGTTTAATTTAAGGTGTCATTTCCTGGTTTTGCAACTGCCTGTTTTGTTTTATTGATGTTTGCATACTGCCCCGTGCCAAGTCCTGCTCTCTTATCACACATGAAACAGAATGCTCAAATGACCAAAAGCAGGAAGGCATCTTATCCCATCCTCATGGGCCTGATGGGAGCTGGAAGCTCTGGACAGAACGAGCAACCAAGCTGAACCTCCACTAATCCTATTACTGTGTCCTTGCACTTAACAAGAGCTATTCGGACGGGCAGAAACTCACAGACTGGAGTAAACTAAAGCATAACTCACAAAGATTAGTAAATAGAAGCACATGGAAGAAAACAAAGTCTGAAGCTTTTCCTGTTCTGTTGCTTGTTTGTTTGTTGCAACTGCCTAACTGAACAATGACTTCAGACACTGTTCAATTAGCAAACACATCCTCATCACAGGCCACAACAGGAAGAATATGCTATAAAGCCAAGTTCAGGTTGAAACACAGCCGTCACTTAGTTACAGCAGCGCAGCAATACATGGACAAGAAGACACAAAGTGCTACTCACTGCCACTCCATGATTTCAGCAGGGATTTGATGCTAATTTCAAAGAAGCCTGAGTCCTGCTGACTGGCCATGGCTGCAGCTTCCTGTTGAGTGTCCCCCCCTTTAGTTGTGGTTTCCCTCCAGTAACAACAGCAGCAGCAGCTGAGCTGGGACCAGCAGGTATCGCCCGCTGTCACCTCTCTGTGACGCACACAACGCCGCGCTGCTGACGAGCCCCTGTGAAAACACACTACCACCGCTCTACCCCTCCTCTTGTGTCCTGTCCTTGGCTATCAGCCCTCTATCTCTCCCTCCCTCCCTCCTCTCTCTCTCTCTCTCTCTCTCTCTCTCTCTCTAAAGCTGTGGCAGGCAGTGGGCGGCAATGCAAGCTCCCTTTAAATAACTGCACGGAGGCTGAGAGTGCAGGAAGCAATCCTCTTAGTGGAGTGCAGTTAATAATAACTACTGTTTGTCTGTGTGCAGGGTCTGATAATGATGACAGTGCTCAGCTTCTTTCAGTGTGACTGAGAGCATCTGATGGGGCCCCCCACCGCCGTCATGGGGACAGGGCAAAGGAGGGAAGTATGACACATTACAGGGATCATCTGGGAGGCCGGTGGAAAGAAGAAAAAGAAGAAGACACTGAAATGATCAGCAAGCAGAGACTGACTGTTTGCTTTTACTGTTTCAAAAATCTGACTTTAAACATGTCAAACAAACAGAAATGTGCACAATATGTGTGAGCGCATCTTACTTTTCTGATAGAATAATTTCTTGGCTTATTTAGAATAAGCTTTTTTTGTGCAGCCATTCATTCACAACTAATTTTGGAGGTGATGTGAGACCAATAGTACTACAATATTTGAAACCTAGACTAAGATGCAGAACTACAGCTGAACAATAAGAAAAAAACAAAATCATTGAGTGATTTTGACTGCAATCAGTAATGATTTTAGCGTGTATTTTATTGTCACTGAAAAGACATTACAAGACCGATGAGAAGAGGTTTCCACAAACTGATGATAGTGTGGTTTTATTGACTTTTCTAATACACAGCAGAGGAGTTGAGTAGTTACTAGAGAAGGTTATGAGTAGTTTACTGAAAAAATGTCAAATGTTTTTTTTATTTTTTTTTTATTTTGCTTCAGAAACAAAATGAGGAGAAATTACATGACAGAAAATACTGAAGGACAAAGGCAAAAGGCACCAGTTTAACACATAACTGATATATTGTAGTAAGTTTGATGAAAAAGTATGGAATGGTTGTCTATGCTAAAAATAGGACCATGGGTCCTGTAGTTCTACGGCATATTTAAAGACATTAATTGACATTCATTTAACCTTTCCAGGTCACTCAAGGTCAAAGGTCATGGCACTAAATGAAAGGCCACATATGACTTCCTATCTATTCCCAATGGTAATTATATCAATGTCTTCAGCTGTTTTGAACTTAAAGCACTTTGAAATTTGTCTCATTTTAAACCAATGGGGATTTTTAAAATTTCAAAAATTCATAAAATATGTAAAGAAAAAAATCATTATTTCCCAATTCTTTGAACAATCTTGGTAGACCTCCCCCCAAAGATGTTCAAAAACAAATATCAAGTCATTCTGACTGACGGTTTTGGGGAAGACAATTCTTGAAAAATTGTTTATGAACAGACAAAGGACGACAAACGAATGACAACTGATACCAACAGTCCATCAAACCTTCAGGCCGTTGGACTAATAAAAATGGTAATAGGACAGAGATATACTCCCCACTATGTTTATCCCCTAACATTTTATTCTGCAGGTTTAAAAAGGATGGTGATTTTATATATTCCCTTATGTATACTTTTAATTCCATTTTTAAATACATCTCTGTAGCAACATAATGCTGACATTATAATGGTGTTATTTTGACACTGTCACTGTTACAGCTCCTGTGATTTGTATAATACAGTTTCAATAATATTTCCATGAATTGTTAAGCTATTAGAACATGAGTCTGTAAATTTGTGGAAAGATATCTTGCATAAAAACAGCAAACATATCTAAAGACAAATACTTTTATTTTCCTATGTGCCCTCTAATGAATAAGACCTCTTCACATTCTTTATTGAAATGAAAACCAACCTTCCTGTTACATTTTCCAACACACGCAAAAATTAGTTCCAGTGTTTACATTATTTTTCAGTGAGAAAAGCAGATGCATGTCATTATCCATATGGACTATCCCTCGATCCCTTTTCCTCTACGGCCTCTCAGCGCTCTGAGTATAATCCTATCAGAACTCTATCTGTCCATCAAGCTACGACCACTTGACCTTCATTACATAATACACTCTGTGATACCGGTGTATCACTATCTGCACACGTGCACAGGTGTCCGAGCCAAATAAACAAATACAGAATTAACGGTGACCTGAAGTGCTGTAATCATGGTTGTACAGGATGTAAAGTGTTGGTTGGATCCTTTTGTGTACTCAGGGCAGTCCCTACAGTAGAATGACTCACAGTTGAAAATCAATGTCATTGAATCAATACAAAACACATTACTTTTATCCACAATTGTTCTCTATGACAAAGTAATGACTGCTGCACGAATACCCACCATTGACTTTTGTCATTTTGTTTTCCTTTTATGAAAGACTAAATATGCATATATACATGTTCATTTGTATACCTCTTGCTTGGAAACTAACCTCCTATATCACATCATTGTTCCAGGAAATCTTCTCCAGGAAATTACAACTAATTGCTATTAATTACCCCGCCCCCCCAAGGGGAGGCAAGGGGTATTGTTTTTGGTTCGGTTTGTTTGTTTCTTTGTTTATTAACACTCTAACAGCAAAACTGATGGCTGAAATCACACCAGGTTGGGTTTATAGATTGCCAGTGCCCCAGAATAGATCTCATTACATTTTAGTAAAAGTTGGTCAAAGTTCATATTTTGTATGAATTTTTAAAATCTTTTTTCCTATTTACTTATAATGGGTGAAATTTCAAATAGCTGTAGCAGCAAAACTATTGGTTGAATTCATACCAAATTGGATTATAGATTGCCAGTGACTCAGAATAGATATGATTACATTTTGGGAAAAGTAGGTCAAAGTTAAATTTTTTGGATGAATTAAAAAAAAAAAAAAAATCCCCCATTTACTTATAATGAGCAAAAATTCAAATGTCTGTAGCAGCAAAACTATTGGTTGAATTCAAACCAAACTGGATTTATAGATTGCCAGTGACTCAGAATAGATGTGATTACATTTTGGGAAAAGTAGGTCAAAGTTCACATTTTTTTTAAATTAATTTTTAAAATATTTTTTGCTTCAGTTTACTTATGAGCGAAATTCCAAATGTCAATAAAAACATCAATTTTGTTTCAATTTACTTCAAACTTGGCACATATATAGAGGCAACTGATGTGCTGACAGCACATGCTGACATCACATGATGACATCATTTGGATCCATGCCAAAATAAGTTACAACAAATGCAAGGGGTGGGTTTGTTGTGCCTGGAACCACTTGACACAAATTGCTTACATATACCTATTTTAATTCAGTTTGAATTTATTTTTTACTCCATATCTTGGATGGATGGATGGATGGATGGATGGATGGATGGATGGATGGATGGATGGATGGATGGATGGATGCTATATTATCATAACCTTATATTTGTTTAAGAGGAACCAAGTGACAAATGTGGACATCCGTTACATACTGTTTAAGTATAAGCAGATACACAAACATTGGGTGAACATCTGTTTTTGCAAAGTAAAAGTATGCAGACCTGTGAAGTAAATATCTAAAATTAAAACAATCACACTAGTCATTCTACTCTCAATGTACTGTAACATTAATACCATTTTAATTAGACTGCACTGCATCATGTGTGATTCATAGCACAGACTGAGCCATAAATGAGCAAATCCACATTACATTCATTAGATGTTGATTAACTTAAAGGTGTTGAAGATAAATAGTGAGTATTCTGTTCTGTCTCATATGATCTCAACATACAAATAGGCTTCATTTCCTTATTTTTGCCAGAGACAAACAGCTATAAGTCACTTCTAGCTCTCCCACAAATGTCTCTGGCAAATATAGAATAATTATGAGAATATGTTGGCTTGTTATAGTGACGACATTAGTCAAAACAACGATCAGTCCAAATGAATGCTGTAAACGTTGAACAAACATGGTCCAGTTTCCTGACGTATCCATCAGCGATACTGTAATCTGGTCAGTCTGACTTGTCCAGTGAGAGGCCCGCTGAGGGGCAAACGCTTACATAATTCCCCAGTGGAATCAAGCTTTTTTTTTTTTTTTTCAACAAGGTTATTAAACAGGAGGAGGGCCAGTGAATGCATCTCACCTCATAATAGAATTTTGACATGTTAACCCTTTATCTGGCAAATTACTATTTTTGGTAATTTCTGTATGCATTACAAGACATGAAAGCATCAGTTACAGTGAGGCAACCACCTCAGGTCCAATGTGGTCTCCAGGGTCTGTAAGGTCCACCTCTGCATGAACAGTGAGTGTAACTGCTTTGTTAGGTACCAGGAAGTAATGGTACTAATGTGGATGTGGACAGGGGTCTGGATCAGTACTGATGTTGTTGAAATATTCTAAAAGTAATGTTCTAATGCTCTAAAATACATGTTCCTGTCACCCTACATGTGTTTTTCTTGTATTGTTTTTTTTAGGGCTGTCAAAATTAACGCGTTAAAGCAGATTAATCCAACATCATGATTGATCTGATAAAATTTTTTTGGAATTTTTGGAATGGAAGATGGGCGCATGTTTGCCCTCTGGACAGGAAATATGAGGACAAAGAAACCCAAGACAGAACAGTCGACCGACAAAGTAATGTACACGCTCTGCAGGAAGGAGTTTTCTTTTCACCGAAACACTTCCAGCTTAAAATACCACATTAATGCGAAGTATACGTTCTGTTAGCACTTCGGCTAACGCGTCGCCCAGCTTGTGACAAACACATTAACTGCATATATATTCCCTTCTTTCCTGAGTCTGTTTGCTCATGCAAAAAGAAACGAGATTAATATATATTAACAATTCATGATATTTAATCGTGATTAATCAAAATTAATCCACAGCGACTCTGTGATTAATCTGCTAAAAAAAAAATGTATCATTTGACAGCACAATTTTTTTTTTTGTATTTGCTTCTTGATTTTTTATTTTATTTTATTTTTTTGCCACTTACAGGTAAGTGGCCAAATATAGTAACTTAATTGACCTTAATTTTCTACATAACATTACTTTTTTTGGAAAAATTTCACAAAAGTAATAAAGTCTTATTATGTCCTCCAATAACACACTAAGGTTGAAATTTTGAATATCAGAGTATTTCTATGAGTGCCCTATAAAGGGTTAAGCATCAGTCACATTGTTGGTTAAAGGGATAAAACAGCTGAATGATAGTTTAAATGCAGTTGAAATGATATAAGGTATTTTAAAAAAATATGTAAAACATGGAGCTCACAATGAAAATGCACGGTAGACAAGCTCCTGAAGTGCAGTGACTCTTCCTCCTTGTTACCACAAACACAAAACACTGAGTTTCTCCTGCCACGAAAACCCACGTTTCATATAATGTGAAAAACAGTAAAGCTCCGTCTCATGGTCCCGTCTTTCTGATCTAACTGAGAAAGCGACGAAGCATAAGGCATAGAGCTGACTTCTGCATATGTCCAACCTGCCAAAGCAGATCACACAAAGACGCTAAACTCCGTGTTTCTGTCACACTACATTACAACAGCCAGCAGAGTGAGAATATATTGAAGTAACGTAAATACAGTGTTTATGGCGTAACACCTAATCAGGATATCGCTGAACTTGTCAAGTGTAACTGCTGCCAAAATGAAAGCAGTTTGCTGGATCACTGTCACTACTGAATAAGTGGCTTATGTAATATGTTCATAATTACGAGACTAGCAGGTCTGTTTATTGGCTGCATCCACTTTTGTTTTTGCAGCAACAGGAGCGAAAGCAGAATCCATCAAAATCGCAAAGCTAATTACATAAACTATTGTTAACGTCTTTCCTGAATGAAGGCGTGGGCACATTAAGGACTTATTAGATGCATTATCAAGCTCTGATGAAGGCAAGGAATGTGAGCTATGTCCGTCCAGTTAAGCCATCTTTCTTCTCTCAGCCTCCAACTCTTACTCTACTCTGCCAGTGGTAAGATCACATCTTCATTTACCACATTTTAATCAGCCGATGTTAATCTTACTGGTTTGCTGTTTACTTTAATCCATAAAGACCCAAACATCCACTGTCGACCAAAACCATCTACAAATCTAAAGTGTCGATCTGTTAATCCTATCAATACATGTAAATAATTGGTGTAAAATACAGTTATTCATGTTTTCATGGTCATCAGATATGACCCATTTGGACGTTCAGAGGCTCCGTAGTGAACATGGAAACACCGTCATCTTC
>JAPQRP010000006.1:30157476-30175957 GCA_037367295.1 Apogon hyalosoma | reverse complement strand
TTTAAAGGGCCAGCGCTCAAAACCACCTTTCTGGTGTCATTACTCAGAAACAGGGTTGAAGATGGACCTGTGGAGTTTAATTAACCCTTTCATGCATAGTAGTCATTACAGTGGACAGCTATTCTATGGCTGTTCTCTTGTATATTCATGGGTTTTGTTGTTTTAGTTCCACATCAGCTGACACAGTGGACACTCATGCATCATCCCATACACTGCAGTTCGTACCATTATTGTAACTTTGCTGTTCTTGATAAACCTGATGTGCACTAACATGTTTGAGTGTAAATCAATTGCTTGCTATTGTTACTAGACTGTAATTAGTATTAGAGTATGTTAAAATGGGAGAAAATATCAGATTATTTTATAGATTTCACACATTATATCAATAAATGCATATTTCTTTGCTTCAAAAACTAAATACATGGTGTCCAACTGAGTGGACATTTTTGCAACTCCATGAAAAACAGGTTCATTAAAAAAAAAAGTCAATTACAAAAAAAAAAAATCGAGATTAAGGCTCTCATAATTTATGCATGAAGACTTCAGACCCAAGCATAGCATTTACAGTTTATGTAGACCACAGGAAAAATTTTTTAAATGCATAATTCCATTGAAAAAGCAAAATATCACTCCTTTAAGTTAAAAGGAGCCCCATTTGCAGATCATCTCAATGTGGAGCTGTCCTGCCTGGAGAGATGAGGCTGGAGTCGGTAGGGACACTGAAACCAACACCCCCTGGCAGAGACAGAAGGCTGTTTCCATGGTGAGACACATTTAGATTTGCACAGACAGAGCAGAACATGCTGAATAATTGATAGATATCAGGCCCTAATGTTAGCACAAACCAGCTGAAGGTTAATTCCAGCTATGTTCATGGACTTTAAAACAGCAACAAGTAGACAAACCATAAGTGCACTACGGAAACCGAGGTTAGAGGTGGACGACTGTAACAAATCTAGCGAGGGAGGGAATACTACAAGCTCCGAAACCACTTCTCAGGTGCTTTTAACTCAAGTGCTTCCTCTACATCTGCAGTATATGATTAGAGGCCGCAGCGCTGTTTAAACATTCACAAATCTCATTGCGTAATTACAGCTTTACGCATCCGGGACTGTCAACCTTTTACAGCTTCTGCAGGTCATGCATGTTGCCACGTCCTGCTCCATCCCCCATTTAAAGACTTAAACAATAGTATGAAATATTATCATCTTCAGCACATGGCGTAATTATTCAACGGGGCTCCTGTTCTAAAACTATCTAGGAGTTGGGTCAGGTGAACACACAAAAGGGCCATTCAAGGACTTCAAACAGGCCTACAATCTGCACCTGTTCCCTCCACTGCCAACCTATTATCAACCCGGAGAGGGAGGGGCTTCACACAGAACACTTGCTCCCACTGTGGCCTTGGAATAAAGACAGACCAGGTGAGGTGAACACCACATGTATCCGGTTACAGCTGATGCACCCTGCCTTCATTTGATTGGCTTTTTGGGAGGAAAATGTAATGACTCCAGATGGATTTGGCCTGTGTCTGCGTGACGTTTGTTCATTATCGATTCAGTATTTTTGCCAGGTGGATAGCCCAGAGGTTATCCACATAGCTCCAAGGGGATTCGAAATATCAGAAAGGAGTTGAGTCGGTAGAACCTTCATTACATCTACTGCCTACGGGCATGCTAATATGCTAGCTTGAGGGAGGGTGGAAGATCTTTAAACTTTTTCTCTCCTGCTGGTAATATCTTGATATGCTTAACGCTAGCTCCGTCTCAAGGTTGTGAAACTATGAAAGGTGTATAAACTAGAATTTTACCGCATGTTACGTCACGGCATTGTTTTTCTTTTTTTTTACTTACGTTTTTATTGAAACTTTATAAACACAAAGTCACCAAAAACAACAAAAAACAAACAAACCTCGCTTGGGTGCGTTACACGACACTACAATACTTCACGACATTGTTACAGCTGCAACGATTAATCAATTACTTATCAACTCTTTTAATACATTTTTTGACATTTTTAAAGAAAAACATACAAATTTTCTTATTATAGTGCCTTAAATCTGAATATTTCCTGAAAGACATCCAGTTCTGTCCAAAAGTCTTATTCCACCTTTAGCTTTGGTGTTTTTGCAAGGTTGAAATGATCATAGATATTGATTTCTCATTAATTTTCCTTCAGATACAACAAGAAAATACAGGAACATATCTGCACAGCCTTAAAAGACACGCAACAAACTGAATTAAATGGGATCTGAAGTTGCTATATAGTGTGAATGAAAGGGTTAGAGACATGTTAAGAGCAAGAGGACACACTAAACATTACTTTTTCAGGTTATAGAAGCTGTTTTTTTGTGTGAAACTTGTTTCTACCACTGTACATACTTCATATATATCCAGATTGCATCTTAATACAGAGACTAAAACAATAAACCTTTTGTACCGTGAGACTTTTGCACTGTACTGTACATAGTTGGGTTGTTTCTACATTCTTTTATACAGTTAATGGATTTTTTTCATGGACTTTTTCTTTTCTTTTTTTTTTGTATATATTTGAGGTGAATCTCTGACCTGTAACATTGGGTTGTATGATTAGTTTAGATGGACATTACATACAATAGACAAGAAAAAAAAGTTGGTACATTAAGGAGGTTAGAAGCCAATAATGATTTATGCAAATAGCAAACAATAATAATAAAAAAATAGAAAAAATAACATAAATTAATCCAAATGCAGGCATCAATATAATGTAAGAAAGAAAAAAGCTGTTTAAATTGACAGGATTTTATACTTATAAGGAAAATACATGAGATAATATAGATTTTCAATAAATAGGTTCCTTTTCAGATGTGTTAAAATAAAGACAATATAGATGTATAAATAAATTAATCACCATTTTCTACATTTTCTAACTCAAACAACTAAAACGTTAAGCAAGCAAATAATCAGCCGAATAATCAGAATGAAAATGATCACAACATTGAGGATAAAATCTTTCTGTTTTGTACTGACACAAGTTCAGACCGTGGGAACTGAGGAACAGACAGAAAAACAATTTACATTTAGATGAAGAAAACTACTCTGGTTTGTTTTGCTGTGTAACAATGAAACAAGGGTGAGTCGAATCTATTTAAGGAG
The DNA here is from genome assembly GCA_037367295.1 of Apogon hyalosoma. Lineage (NCBI taxonomy): Eukaryota > Metazoa > Chordata > Actinopteri > Kurtiformes > Apogonidae > Apogon > Apogon hyalosoma. The sequence continues at coordinate 30,172,823 of JAPQRP010000006.1, read as the reverse complement.
CATTTCTGTACAAACAACTTTGCTCCGTTTATTTCGATTCACTGTTAGATGAATCTGTCTGGATGCCAACAGTGGAATGAAGCTGGAAAATCTTTATTCATACATCCAGGACTATGTTCAGAGTTGGGGAGAGGGCATATTTTTTGGCAGATAATGCTAGATAATGGATAACACCTACACATTTACATGTTTTCATTTCCTGGTTGTTTAGAAAAAAATCACACAAATATGGATCATTTGGATTATTTTCATTTGGCTCTTTACACAGGTACATTGTTTACAAGGGAAATGTTGATTCAGTGTTGCTTTAAGGCACTTTTTGTTTAAAGATTAACCTCTTCTTGCTGCAACTTTCCCTTTGAGACCACAGGATACACTAGTGGACTTTAGCACCAGACTACAGAATAAAAAAAATAAGCTTGTTGTAAAGTCAAACAGACCTCTTTGGCATAGTTATAGATTCATCTTCATAGAAACTCAGCATACTTTACAGTAGACAGCTCACATATTTTAACTGCAGCGATCCGGGTTTACAGATCCCACAAAGCCATAGGCAGTTTATTTCAAGTTTCGAGTTCATTTCAAGGCCACGACGGGGCCTCAGTGAAACCCACAAAAAGAAAAAGAAAAGTTAAAGAAAACGCGCAGAGAACAATTCTGCAGTCTTTTGCGCCTAAAGATGAACCAAAAGCATGAGAAAAAAAAAAAAAAAAAAGAGGTTTGATGTCAGCTTTGGAGAAGATGATAAATACCTTGGACTCCGGCAGGTGCAGGTGCGGTTATTCCTGTTTCTCCATCTCTGCGTCTGAAGTGGGTCCAAGTGGAAGCCTCAGAGCCGCTCCAGGCGCTCCACGGGTTCACGCGCACTCCTCGGTCCTGGTCCTCCTCCATCAGCTCTGCAAAGACGGACACAAACTCCGCCCTCAGCGACCACATCCACACGGTCCTCCTGAATAATGAAACACATGCGAAGCGTTACCTTTCTGCAATCTGCATGGTGACCTGGCTCCGGGCCGCGGTCCCTCAGTATCACATGGAAGTGGAAATATAACAGGAAGAAAATAAAAAGGGTCACGGGTCTATGGGTAATGTATGAGGATTATTATGTATGTCACATGTAAGTTTAATGAAATGTATAACCAGATCATAATAATGAAAACAACAGCAATAATAATAATAATAATAATAATAATAATAATAATAATAATAATAATGAACGCCTTCCAAGACATAATTAAAACAGTAATAAAATATTTAAAAACAGTGATGCAGATATGTTCAAGAATTAGTTAACATGGTAAATACTACTACTACTGCTACTACTACTACTACTATTACTGTTGGAGATGTGTACGAGAATAAATTAACATAATACTTGACCTAGAATCACTTAGCATGCACAATTTAAGGCGAGAAATCAACAGAAAAAAACTCACAATAATAAACCTCATAAAATACATGATAATAATAATAATAATAATAATAACAATGCAGATGAAAATTAGTTATTTTTTTCACTAATTCTGGCATATTTACATAGGTGTATTTTTTATACAACAATGTTCATAAATATGCATGGTCCCATATCAAATAAACCGATTAAATAAAAAATAAGATAAATAAATAAAATGCTTCCATATTTACTTGACCAAGTACTGAAAATGTTCTTCAGCTTCCCTTCCCCACCATAGTGACTACATGATTACACTAAATACACACCCTAGCTTTATTTCATTTTATTTTATTCTATTTTATTTTTACAGTGTGTATTCACTGTGGTATCATTCCACAAACTTTATTTTCTTTTTTGAATACATAATGTTACCGTATCGAGACCTGACCAAATGAATCAACCTTGGATCGTAACACTGCCCCCACAGGCTTGTACCATAGGCACTAGGCATGATGGGTAATCACTTCATCCGCCTCCGAACCCATCAGACCACATGATCTTTTCCATTGAAACACAGTCCAATCTTTATGCTCTCTAGACCTAGAGCTTTAATCCTGGTGACATTTTTCTCTACATGTAACCTTTCCCAAGTGAATTATCACCATTTTATATATATATATATATCGTCCTCAACTGACTGTAGAAATGTCCATTAAAGCTCAAAATAATTTCACTGAAACTGAAGAAAAAGTGACTTTTTCCCCAAAACCTCTCATTAACCGAATGTAAAAACAAGCATCTACAGTCACTGTCATTTATCAAACTACATGAGCTTTATTTGTGAATCAATATTTCAGAAAATGGTGTTTCCATGTTCACTACAGAACCTGCTCATCCAAATGGATCACATCTGATGTCGCTGAAAAACTGAATTGTTCTGATGTATTGATAGGCTTAATGGTTCAAAAATGATTCAACATTTTAGATCAGTAGATGATTTTAGTCGCCAGCAACTGTTTGAGCCTTGGAGGGTAAATAAATTAGAAGCATTTCACAGCATCAGATAGGGTTAAACAATTTGTTGCTGAAATATGTTAATTATTGCTATAACTATCCAGTGGCAGGATCTGAACTATTTTGCTTAGTTGGTTGGGGACTTATGGTATTCTTCACATATTATATTGAGCAACAGCTATATTAAGGAAAACTGTAACATGTCTTTTCTGGTCTGAGGTGAGTTGTGCTTTATGATCCTCAACCCTTCCTCCGGAGATATCTTAATGAGAGGAGAACCATGACTGACCACCCAGGACCCTAATGGAATGTTTGGATGTTTAATTTTCCAAGTAATTAGTGTTCTAACTAAGTTAAAACTGGCTCAGTTGGAGCCGGTCCCTCGTCTTTTACCAAGAACAAGAACCAAGGTGACTTCATGAAGTGGCAATTAAAAGTTATTACAAGCTTTCATTTGACATTTAGGTGTTGCAGATCTCGCAGGTAGTGATAGTTCAGACCTGGAGAAATTTTAAGCCTTCAGCCTTCAAAGGTTTTGGCGTCATTGAACAAAAAATGCATAATTACATTTCAGAACTGAAATTAAAGCGGTCTAAGAGGAAAGTAGACTTCTGCACCTTTTCTATTTAGAGTCTGAAGAAAAATGTATCCTGTGACAGGTGATGTTTTCAGAGGTGAGGCGGTTAAATAGGTGGCTGACAGCTTTAATTACCAGTCACTGTGAATATTCTCATTCTCAGACATGGCTTTACTGCTCTACTACTCAGTTCTTCAAAGAAACAACATGTCAGCTCAAACTGTGGTGTTTTAGCTTCACTTGTCTACAGCGACGTGAAATGATTCATCTTCATCTTTTTGGTATTTTGGTCTTGGACAGAGAGGAGAAAGTAAATTCTGGCATTTCCTGCAGCTCTTGTTTCAATCCCTTTCCCACTAACATAGCAGGACATGTTTGCTATCAGTCTATATATGTTCAGATGATATCACTGGGTTCACTCTCTTGAAAAATTTTGTTGTGTAATTGTTAATCCCAGAAGATCGACCATCACTATCAGTGGATTAAACGTGAAGTCCAAGAACTTCAGAGGTGATTATGTCATAGTTTGAAGGGGCTATATGTAGTATTTCTACTGGTATTTTAGAATACAGAGTTAAAGATTAAAGATGATATGAATTGAATTTATTGAAACAGATGGTCTGGTGATACTTAAAGACCACTAGAGGGAGCAGGGAGTCAATCTGCTGATGTCTGATGATGATAAATGCTACAAGGTCTTTTGACAGAAGTGCTAGAAAGTGATGAGATGGAATGAGAAGCACTAAGAAATAGTTTTTAAAGTCAAAGAAAGTGACAAAAGCTGAAAGCACTGTTGTTTTCATCAATGGAAACAGCTCTAAATAAAAAGAATGGAGTTTGTTGCTGAAATGACCACATTTCTCCTACATGGGTGAGTTCGATTCTGAAGTTGATGAAGGTATAAAGTTATCATGTGATGTTATTATTTTTTGTAAAGTTGTCATTTGTTGATCCACGGTTCAGAGTAAACTGTGAAAGTTCTGACTTTGTTTGAAAGACTCCAAACAAAAAGATCTTTAGTGCAGATACTGACAACACAAACTGTCACGTGGTGAGGGAAAGGACTCACGTGCACATTGAATTGGACAGCTATCTTTGTTGACAGAAACAAAACAGGGGAAACAAACTCAAAACCTGTGATGAGGATTCCAGGGAGTCCACAGGGTGAAGGCATGGATGGGTGACAGGATGCAAATGTGGGAGAAGGAATGTAATGATCTGACATGGGTTGGAGAAACTGGGCTGCTTATATGGGGCCCTAATGGGTGATGGGTTGCAGGTGTGGAGAGCTGGAGGGTAGAGCCTGGTGCGGACCATAGATGGGTTTCAGTTTTCCGCAAAAGAAAAGCTAAATTTCTACAATTTCGACAAAGTACAATTGCTGCTTGTAGGTGTTTCCATTGAAGAGTGTTTGACTTCTGATGCATGAGTCTGGTAAAGTCCCGTCTGGTGAAATGTTGCAGTTCTCATGAACATTGTATAGTTTTCACAAGAGGCTCATTTAAGGAAGATGGACGCACTGAGTTTCATGCCAAACCTCTAAGGTATTCGCACTGTAGTGTCAGTTGCATCTACGGCTATTGCAGTGACTGTCTTAAAGGAGTGATATTCTTCTTTTTTTTTTTTTATGGAATTATGCATTTTAAAACATTTCCCTGTGGTCTACATAAACTGTAAATGCTCTGCTTGGGTCTGAATTCTTCATTAATTCAACTCCACAGTTCCATCTTCAACCCTATTTCTGAGTAATAACACCAAAAAGGTTGTTTTGAGCGCTGGCCCTTTAAATGTACATGAGCTACTTCACACCCCGCCCCGTCCAGGTTGTTGGCTCTGCTGGTCTTTCCCGTTCGACCAAAAACTGAACATTTTAGGTAATTGGCTCGAAGATTGGACATATTTTCAGTTTTTACTACAACTACTGCTGCTGACAAACAATCACGTTGTACTCGGAGAAATGTTCGTCAGAAGTCTTGACCTTATATGTGCAAATGTTGTGACGTAACTAGTTATAAAACGTAACAAATTAAGCAGGAATTAAAACGGGTTGTAGAAATCCACTCCATTTTTTTCCCAAATGAATCTAAAGATAGCTTTGCAGCACCTGGAGGGTTCAAATTCCAACTTTATGAACTATTAGGGTCCAAATACACAAATAAATGAACCAAAGACTAATAAAAGTGGGTTTAGCAAAATATGACCCTTTTAAACAAAAGAAGGGAACGTATAATCGTCCTAAGGCAAAGTCCTTATTTATGGCAGCGGTACACATAATGGATTTCTGGGAGAGAATTGTACATCAGGAATTCACCAACGAGTTGTGGATCCAGAATTTCCGAATGACCTGGGCAACATTTAATGAACTGTGTGATGTTATTGAACCTCTTGTGGCACCAGACTTGTCATGCCTTCGGGAAGCAGTTCCTACGCAAAAGCCAGTGGCTGTTGCCCTGTATAAACTAGAACCACCTGTTCCGAGTACAGGGTTATAGGTGAGAAGTTTGGCCTGAATAAAACCACCGTGCACAGATGTGTGAAAATGGGCAAAATGTGTTTCCACTATACTTTTGTACTACACTTCTATATCGAAATGTCTCAAAAACCGCCTAATGAGAGCGGAAAAACTTTTTTGCGATCTTTGACAGCTTTTGCAACATTTCAGTGTTTCCATTACCAGTTTTCTATTGTGCAATTTACATTTTGTGCATTTCTGAGGATAATGGAAACCCAGCTCATGACACAAACCAAACAGAAAACACAGGTGGTTTGTGGTTTTACCTTTGTCACTTTTCCATTGTACATTTACGCAAAACATTACTAATATTTACTAAAAAACTGAAAAAAACCCAGGATTGTATGATGTCGGCTTTTCCATTAAATCACAGATGCAATGATTTTTTAATTTATTATCGTGAGATGACATGAGAGGTTGTTCCATAAACATGGCAACGAACATAAATATCATGTTGATTTACAGATATATTCATTATTACTATACATTACCCCTCTAACCTGTACTAAATTAAAAAAAAAAAAAGTTTCAGTTTCCCCGTGTGTCCACACATACGGTGCCATGTTTCTTTTAAAACTCATCTTCTTTGCTTGTTTTAACATCCGTTTTTTTTTTTGTTTGTTTGTTTTTTTTATTCATGTGACTCTAGTTGGGGAAAAAGTTCTTTCCATTGCAGTTTTGTGTGATATACCAATTTTGCTACTCCCAAAAAACTACCTCTTGCAAGTGCAAAAACTTTTAATTAAAAAACGAGTTTTGGCAAAATTGTCATTTTCCCATTAGGTCAATTTTTTATGCGCAAGTTATATTTGCGCAATTTGAGGGTCAATGGGAAAGCGACTTGTGTCTGTCTTCTGTCTCAAAACAGAGCTAAGCTATAGAGCAACAATGTAAACTATCAGCTGTGCCAGCACATGAAGATTATAAGACACAGCATTATTTCAACTAACTATCAAAACAATCATCTGAGTTTTAGTTTGAAGAAGAAAACTTGATAATACTGTAATATAGATGTGTGAGCTTTATACTTTATTCAGTGGGTGATACAGTCTGTGCATACATAGTGTTGATTTATCAGCGGTGTGCTCTGGGTCATGACATCCCTACTGTTAATATCTTGGAATATCAGTACCATGTATAACCCCTTTAAATCAACTATACCCAACGGCTCGATTACGTACAAATCATTTTCAGGAGATGTATGAGACATGCATCATTAGAGCACGGCAGCACACTCTGATGGCTAGAGCTCATATTGAAATTAATTTGATGGGGATCCAGCAGATGGCGTCAAAGAACATGAAAAAGGACATCTTTTAAGGAAGGCTGCCCTTGACATGTGTATAAGATTATAATAACACACTTCAGAGGGGAAAGACATTTTGAAAGACTTGGTCAAGCAGGTGTAAGATGATATGCACTCTGACTTGATTTGACAATTTTTGGTTTAGAATGAAGCTTCAAGGAGCAACACTTCTGAAAAGGAACCCACGTCACCTGCATCTGGTTCTCAAAGATATGTCAGAAGGTAAAATATAAAGTCTACGTGACTTGCTGAACTGCGTCTTTGTAACGTGTGAACTCAAAGAGACACAGCAGCTGATGAGAGCTGATCCAGTGACGGGGACTGTCGGAGTTCAATGGCCAGCCATCAACCTCTCAGACATCACTGTTTCGCACTCAGGGATAACATGCAACTGATTCAAGATGATAGCATGCCCGAGAGCTTTGTCCAAGCCAGAACAACAAAATTGCTTTGTCAGCTGCATGCACACACTAGGGTTTGTCACAATGACAGCAGAGCTACACAGTGCTGGTGGGTTATAAAGCACCAGGTGCAATCCAGAGAAAACACTGTTGAAAAACACATTTAAAATCATTTAAAATTAATGTGTTCATGAAAATCTGTTATCTGCAATCATCTGGCATGTGCTTTAAGATACTGGAAAGCAATGCATTTTGATTCATAATTAAACAGACATGTTTTCTGTGTTTTTCCAGTGGGCCATGTGTTTTTGCCTGCAGCATATTGGTCGAGGTGAGAATTCTGCTAGGCTACCCACCACAAAACGAAAGCCATAATTCAAAGCAGCTCCATAACTCAGCAACACAGCTCTGACCAGATCAAGCACAGCTCCCCGATTTTTCCAAGGTATAAAAAAAAAGTGCAGGATAAAGAAAGTGCGATCGTAAGGATGTGGATGATCGTCACAGTGCTGTGCTGTGATGCACATGCAGGTAGTTTCCAGCTCAGATCAAAGTCTGCAAACCAATTAAAGAGAGATTCCATAAACCGGTTGTGAAAGCCATGACCCACACAGACATGCGTAAAATCACATTAGCCACATCTTCTTCAAAGTAAGTTGTGCCTCACTTTTCTCTAGAGGGGGTGTAAATTCAATACCAGCCTGACATTTTTCTGAGGTATTCTTTCGTAGATATAAAGCTGCTGATTCTCCTGCACAAGCTCCATACTGGGGGATTTCTTCCAATAATGTGAAAAGTTGTCTGTGTGCAGCCTGTCCCACTGCTGCAAGTGTAGGGCGAGATGACCCTTGATTCATTCTTTAGATTTTTTTTTTTTTTTTTTTAATGGAGTTTTAGGGGTCTGCCTTTGAAACCTGTGAGTTGCTGTGCAAGAGATGAGTTCTCCACAGAGAGGAGGAAGGCACGGAAGAGGCAGGTCGAGAGTGAAAGCTCTGAACGTATGGGTGTTCTGGCTGTATGGACTGCACTGTGCTGCACAAATCCTCAAAAAAGATTGGCAAGACCACTGTGCACAAGGTTCCAGCATGACGTTTTTGTGCCGCAGGCCTGAAATAGATGCATGATGACAGAAACAGTGGATGACATGTCAAGTTTTGTCTATTTTAGGAATGAATGATGTAGAAGATCAGAAGTTGTACATAGCGCTTACTATCGTGATTTAAAAAAAAAAAGAAAAAAGTATTAAAACATCATATTTTATATCAGTGGCATAAGGTAGTTATGTTAGAATAGAATAGAATAGAATAGAATAGAATAGAATAGAATAGAATAGAAACAGTCTCCACACATTCAGTCATGCACCTATTATACAATAAATAAGGAAAGCATGAAAACATCAATAACAAATAAATGCATGAAAGCAGTAAATATGTTTTTGCAACACCAAAAAAGCACCAAACCAGAAGGCCATGAGCCACCACATAACTACTGCCTCATTTTATCACATGATCAAATAGAAAATCAATGAAGGGACAATATTGACATACTACAGTTATCGCAGATTATAGTATACGAGAAAAAAAGCATGTAGGATACCCATGTTACTTTGAAAGAAAGAAAGAAATGACCATTTATTATAACATTACCCTCTGCATTTGAACTTTTTCAGTGAGGAAGTTTACCAGAATTCATTTACCGATCATGTATTTGTTTGTAGAATCTCAGAGTAAATTCAGAAGTTATCTCAACAGAGAAAACTGAAGACAAAGGGAGTTTTTCTGCAAAAATGTCATTAACCAAATGTAAAAACAAGTGTCTGAAACGACTGTCATTTGTCAAACTACATGGGTTTTAGTGGTGAATCAATGTTGCAGAAAATGACAGGGATTCCACATTCATTACCGAGCCCATAAGCATCCAAATGGGTCATGTCTGAGAAACTGCATTTTATTTAATGGTACTGATAGGTTTAATGGCTCTAAAGTTGTTAAACATTTTAGACCTGTAGATGCTTTGGTGTTTGAGGTCATTTAGGGTAAATTCATTATGCACCTTCTATATTTACACCCCTGGTTTAGATGTTTAGAGTTGACTGAAAGATTATTACTCCTTTATCAGCAGCAGTTGGTGATGCTTTTATTCTGGGATGGAAAAAATCAGACATGAGGTGAAAGTGGATGTGTATAAAGACCAAGCAGGAACTTCAAGGCCGCCTAACACTTGTTTGATTTGACTAATGTCAAATCTCAGGGCTTATCTCCAAGATCCTATTTAATTTATATACAAGGCTGAGAAAGGTGTAAAGACACCAACATACACTACTGCTGTTTTATACTAACTTCTTAAGGACTAAATACTCAAGGAAGCCTTTAAATCAGTGCTTATTGAACCGCCTCCAAAGCCTCACTTGGCGAGCTGACAGCTCCAAATGGCACCAAGGAGTAAGTGTTTACACCACGAATTCATGTATCATCAGTAACAGCACACTCATGTTTACTAACCCTGGCTCTGATAGCTTTATGCCAGAGGATACCAAAGGGACAACAGAAGCAAGAGATCTAATGGGAGCATCCTTTGTTGAGCAGAGTTGCAGCTTTCTTAAATTCTGTACTTTTAGTATTAAACTGACATTGTACACGTTGATAACAGCTGCTCTTCACAAGGATGCACTGACTTAATCCACCACAGCCCCATTTTTTGACCCAGGCTGCTAAAACGGCTATGTTTTTACATGAATACTTTGCCCAGTGTAGCATTAAAGCCACTCTGCCATCCCCATTATGTGCTCTAATGACACTACAGAAGAGGGATGTTTAATGTGCATTACAAATTTTCTTGTACGTGAAACCCAGTAATTATTCTGCCCATTAATGCATTCTCTTTCTCAGAGCAGGGTCCACTTCAATAAGGGGTGTAAATTTACATGAAGGGTCAAGGTGGGACACGGGACAGTGAGAAATTAAAGACAATTTATTCTCTTAGTCAGATAAACTGGTTACAATTGACTTAAGTGAAAACCAGGAGCTGGCAGCTTCAGCCACGGCAATGATTTCCTTTTATGCACAGCTAGCCACTTGGCACACCATGCACGGCACACTGCAGCCCCAGCGCTCTGCACTACTAAGAGGACTTTAATAGGTTTTTCTTTCCACTTTAGGTTTAGCAACAAGACCCGCTGCCACTTGCTGGTCAAAACATCAGTAGAACTGTATCTGTCTCGTTTGAGTGCATTTGGCTTGGTCAGTGTTTCTGCAGTCAGGGGCTGACTTACAGAAAACGAGCAGCTCTTTTTTTTTTTTTTTTTTTTCTTAGCCCTCATCACGAAGACGTTTTTGTTTTCTTATGACAGAAAATGGTAAGGCAGCCCTGAAAAGCCCCAAAAGTTAAACAAGCAGAGCCAAGTCTATAACTTTAAGTGCATATGTGGCAGTGTTGTTATTGATAACCGGCTGTGACTTGTGCCAACATCCCTATGTTTGGCAAAGAGACGGTGCCAAAGTGTTGTCCTCCCAAGATAAATGCATTACCTTCATGTCTGTAAACAGATGATGGATCTGTTTGATTTGCATGTTTTCCATTTGACATTTAATGTTTTTATGGAAATTACTTAGGCAAGCTCATATGTTAATTTATTGTTATTTAGATGAAGGATTATAGACATTACACTAAGAAGTCAGTCACCTGTTCAGGCTTATCTTACCTTGAACATTACATTACTGTAAACACTGTATATGTCTGAAGTGTTTAACCAATAAAGACCCAGTGCTACTTTTGTGGTGATTTTCTATCTATATTTCACCTTTCTGAAGTGCTTTATCACAATTTATTGTAATACTATCCTCTGTGTTTCAGCATTTTTAGTGAAAATCGAATATTTTCCCTATATTTAATTTATTGATCATATAGATGTTCATAAAACCTCAGATTAAAGTTGAGGGTTATTATATCAGAAACAGAGAAAACTGTTTTTCTGCTAAATATGTCATTGACTGAACATAATCCAAGTGCCTCCATGGTCCACTGTCACTGATCCAACTCCATGGGTTTTACTGGTGAGTCAATGTTGTAGAAGATGACTGTGTTTCCATGGTAACTACAGAGCCTCTGAATGTCCAAAGGGGTCATATCTGATGACCATGAAAATTTGACAAACTGCATTTTACAGTAGTTATTTACATGTATCGATAGGATAAGTGGATCAACAGGTATTAAAGAGTTTACATCAGTAGATGATTTTGGTTGTCAGTGAATGTTTGGGTGTTTATGGGTTAAATCATTAAGTCTAATAATACTACACGTAAAATAATTACTGTTTTAATTAGATAAAGAATAGTTCTGGTGTTATATTTTGTACCTTGTTTTTTTTTTGTTTTTTTTTCTTGAAGCCATTTCTAATTAATAGTTTAAACAAGGGTCAACAGCAGCTGAAAAAATGTTGTCTGTAAACAGCATCAGGAGCCCTCACTGTTGAGATGAGAATTGTATATCATTTTCCTGGATCTGATGCACCGATACATCATCCCCTCTCTGTCTGGTTTCAATCTGTCATCTACCTGTTAATCTCCCCCTGGAGGAGCAGTAAAGCCTGGACCCACACAAAAGCACAAAGGAAGGCCACTTGTTTATCTATGATTTTATCAACAATCTGCTTCCCTGGAAATATAACACAAGGGGATGCAGCTGCAAGTTATGAAGCTGCTGTGAGGAAAAAAAAAAAGAAATGTATAAGCTGGAAAGGAAAGAAAGAGCATGTCCAGATGAGTTTACTGTATCAAATCACTTTTGTAAGGAGGTCGTGTTGGGTATTACTTGATAGAAGGATGTAGGCAGTTTAATGAAATCTATACTTTTCGCTGTAAAGATTGACAGCATAAACATTAGTAGTCAGCGTGGCATTTAGGAGGTTCCTCTTTCTGATTAAAACACTCATTTTTTCCCTATATGTCATTGAATTGACTGACAGAACAGAAAAATTACCAGCATCCATCTACGAATCTGCGGACTGACTGCTCTGTATGTGTCTTAATACTAAATATTCAAGGGGTAGAATTCATCCTGCAGTCACCTCCTAAGGGCAATGATATCAGATCATTAACTGAAGGAATATGCATCGCTCTTTTGTATTTTATACCAATTTGTTTCACGTAACAAGATTGGTATAGACTTCAGTCAAATCCTCTATCAGTGACTATAAATCTCTCATGGATGCCATATTGAATGCAAACTAACAGTATTAAGTATTAAGACAGTACACTTGCAGGGACGCAAATGCAGACAAATGATACCATATCACAGACAATACATTCAGCAGTTAGCTGCTATTTCTAATAAACATGAAATACTATTCTAAAATAAACAAAGCTGACACATACTTCGAAACTATTCCCTAAACATATACCCAATACACTTTCCCATTAAAATAATCCAATGCATTGTTAATTGCATTTATGTTTTTAATAATACTTTAGACAGAGGGTGTAAACATTCAGCAGACCAAGAAGTATGCAGTCCAGAGGTGAATGCAATACACTAAAACCCATTACTACTTTAGCAAAGCAATCATGTCTAGGCGAGAAGGTTAACACAAGCAATAAGGATATGCTTACTTGCATCTGAACTTTGATTGCCTTTCATTGTTCAGTGAGTACACCAAAATGAGTGTAATGCATAAAAAAGGATATTAAAAAAAGTCTTCTAAAATGTCTGGAATCATCATCTGTAGCACTACTTTGACTCTGAACTTGGAAGTAAACTGAATCGAGAATGACTGTTACGTTAAAAGAAAAAAAAAAGTGGAGACAGTTTGTGTCTGTCTCCCTTCAAAGTCCCTGCACAAAGAGGACAGATGAAACAGCAGAGCTTCATTCTGCGTTAAATGTCAAGCTTGATTACATCTTTTCTTCTTTGCAATGATCTGTTGAAAGTTTCTGCATGTCTTTATCACTGCTGCTGATGAATTTGCATAAGCCCTAAGATTTTCACAAGGCCCGGGGAGCCATAATAGAGACAATAAAGATATTATAATATTCACAGCAATTTAAGCCACATTAATGACCAGAGGGATAAATCACAGTTGAAATACTGTACTGATATGGCCAGATCTGAACTGAACGACAGAAAAAAAAAGATCCCCGTGCATCCAGAGTCATTTCACCGCTGACAAGGGACATAAATTGTGAGTAGCGACCTGTTTGTTATATTTGCCTTTCTGTGTTGGCAGAGTGCCTGCAGAAGAATTATCCCGCCATCTTCCCATAGAGTCACACCCGTAGCCGGCCTTGACAGTTTCATTGCTCTGATTAAAATTTCCCACACGCTTGAGGATTCACCATAATTATTCTTTCACATTCATTGTATGGTGAAACTGGAGATGCAAACACTCAAGGGAAATAATGCTTTCACTCCAAACAATTTCAACCACTTGTATCTGACGTACAATTCATTAGTGTTAGAGGACAGTAATGAGGCGCAAGACAAAGAGTCTAAAAACTGACCTCGCCTCAAAAAACCAGGACAGGACAAGCGTACCTCTTGATAGTTTCACGCTGCAGCTGCTGGAGGGCAGATTCCTTTGAAAAGAAACTCACTAGGTGCTCCATCTTTTTTTCTCTCCTGCCAGAGAAGCACAACTAAAGCTTTTACATGATGACGCAAAGAAGAAAATAGCAGAACTGCACTGATATTTGCATGTTTTAGAGACAAAAATAAACAAAATACCAAACTATTTTAATCAAACTATGAACCCATGATCCCCATGTTCAGTTTGTTATGTTTATTTTTGTATGCTGCTATTTGAGTTCAGCTGAGTAGGCACTAATGGATAAGGCCATTAATGATTTCCCCTCATTATGCTTGATTGTGAATGTATTTGTTTTGCTGCTTTTGTTTTCTTGAACAAACTGTGAGCCAAACACTGTATGAAACTAGTAGATTTAGTTGTTTAATATCTATTGGTGCCATCTGTGCCGAAAAAAAGAGAAAAGTTTACAATTTTTGAGCAATTTATAGAGAACAGAATTAAATTGCATGTATTAAAAACATTTATTTTAATAGACATTAAGCAGAAATGTTGCACTCTAACAAGGACATGCTGGGTAAAAATGAAAAGACCTTCAAAAGACACCTGCTGAGATTGAGAGTGACCATGTAAGCCTGGAAATCTCCCAAAAGAATGTGTTAAAATACGAAGACAGACTATTCATGAGGTTAAATTCCTGTGTGTGGAGCTGCCATTACTGTGTACGTTTATAACTGCTTTAAACCCATAAAAACTCACAGCTACTTCTGTGATACCTCTTAAATTAATTATTCTTTTTATTTAACCTTTCTTAACCCTGTAAAGCCTGAACTATTTAATCATTGACAGAAAATTCCAGTTCTTTGAAACTGGTGCCTTTATTGGTCTTTCTGAACAACCAAACATGTTTTTTTCAATATCAATTTCCATGTATGAGTTTCAGCTTTGTATCATATTTGATACATTAGGTCTTAATGCTCAAATATTATTATTTTTGAACAAACAAAAACACAATATAACACAAATATGTCTAAAAAATTGGTAATTCCTTTTCAAAATTGGCAAAGTTCTGCCTCCTTCCTCATTAATGACAGTCTTGTGTCACTGGAAAGGCCTCTGGCAAAGTAATTCCTCCCCCCGGTCCATGTATTGTATGTATCTAACTGTATACATAAGGTTTTTCAAGAAAAATAATATCACACTGATCATTGTAGAGGGCTTTAAAACTCGTACATCAAATTTGATACCTTTGGCGTTATAGGGTTAAGTGATTTAAGATGATTTATTATAATAATATTCTTTATATATCGCTTTTTTTTCCCAGTGAAAATCAGGTATTTTCCTATTTTTAATTCACGGATCATGTAGATGTTCATCAAAACTTAGTTTAAGATTGAGGGTTATTATAACAAAAACAGAGAAAATGGAAGAAAAAAAAAAGACCTTTTCAGCAAAGATATCGATAAAAGAACATATAAACAAGAGTATCCATCTGCTGTCACTGATCCAACTCCATGGGTTTTACTGGTGAATCAATGTTGTAGAAGATCATGGTGTTTCCACGTTCACTACGGAGCCTCTGAACGTCCAAATGGGTCATATCTGATGACCATGAAAAGATGACAAA
>JAPQRP010000006.1:30134316-30147922 GCA_037367295.1 Apogon hyalosoma | reverse complement strand
TATATGATTGTTGTGTGAGGTGGAAACGTTTAGCTATATGCAATAACATCTGTCAGGTTTATAGTTTTATTTTAATTAGTTTTATGCATAAAACATCATCTATCACAAAACCTGCAAAATTCAGCTACAACGTGAGGCTGAAACAGCGGATCAACAACGACATCAAGACGCAACTATTTTGATCATTTATTACTTGTCTTGATCAGCTGTACAAGCAGATATTGCTTTTGTGTATCTCATAGTACAATGTTACATATTATTATTTATAAAAAGACATGTGATTCAGTGAATCTCAAACTACAGACCAAATGTGAGCTTGTTTTCTTCATTGCTGTTACAGGGTTAAACAGTCCTTTTTTCTCAGGTCAAAGATTAAGAAGATTATCCTGAAGAAAAATGTCTAATCTGGGGAACTGTAAGGCATTTTACTTTTGTAGAAGCTATTCTTTGGTTGAAGTGGGTAAAAATTTTAACTACTAATTAGTTGACATAAATAACTGAAATGATTCCACAGAACATATAGTGTGTTTCAGACTTATAGTATTCTTTTTAAATTCTTATTGGCTGGAAAAATTGAGCTGTGTGAACAAAGATTCGGTCTCCTCTGCATCCCAGAGGATTACCACCACGTCACGCAAAAAGAAAAAAAAAATCACTTAATTTGCCTCCACAAGTAAAATGAAACGAGTGATGATGATGATTGTTGGTCCGGTGGTTATATGTGCGGATAAACAAACATCAGGTAGTGTTTATCATGAGTCTGTGAGGTGCTGAAGTGGAATGAGCTGCAGTTCCTTCTTCCTGGTGTTTGCTTTATTTTAATGTATGAATGTGTACACTAACCTACAGAGTACACACCGCAGCCAAATCCAGTCCAGATAAGAGGGATTGCACAGCAGCTATGAAATATTACATGTGTTTTATTAGTGTGTTCCGACTAGAAGAACATGTTTTTGTATTTCACAGACAAGTTTATAACCACATCTCTTGTGTTTCACTGCTTTGACCCTGTGACAAACTTAAAACTCTGCACAGTTTGCAGCTCTGTGCACAGACCCAACAAGGATTTGTCTGTTTCCTTTTGCTCAAGGACATCCTCTGCAAACAGATAGCACGGCTGCAGAAATATTAAAACATGTCTCAGGCCTTAAGTTGGTCTTTGTTTATCCAGCAAGACCCGTGCACTGAAAAACATCAGAAGGCAAGTCTTGTTTTGCATCTGAATTCAGTGAAATACGGCCAAGCTTTGTTTTTTCCCTAGGTTTTTGCTTTCAGTTTAGTTTTAGTTCCTATAAATTCATGTGTTTTGTTTAATTTTTGTTTAGTAGCTTTTTTCCAGTGTTATAACATAAAGCGTTTGTTTACAGAAGCTGAAAAAAGACAGATTATTGAATTCACGGGATCAAATATGCTTTACTAAATCAAGTATATGACCTATTAACATTAGTGGCTTTTCCATTGGACATATGCACAAAACGTTACTGATATTTACTAAATGTCGAAAAAACAGGAGTGCGTCAGATCAGTTTTTCCATTAAATCACAAATGTGATGAATTGTTCATTTATTATCGCGAGATGACACAAGAAGTCATTCTATAAACATGGTGATGAACATAAATATTGTGTTGATTTACAGATGTATTCATTATTATTATATATTACCCCTCTATCCTGTACTAAATTTAAAAAATGATTCAGTTTCCTGGTGTGTCCACACACACCGCACCATGTTTCTTCTAAAACTCTTCTTCGCTTGTTGTAACATTTGTCAACATCCGTTTTTTTTTCATTCACATGACTCTAGTTGCAGAAAAAGGTCTTTCCATTGCAGTTTTGTATGATATACCAACTTTGCTACGCCCGAAAAACCACCTCTTGCCAGTGCAAAAACTTTTCATCGAAAAACAAGTTTTGGCGAAATCGTCATTTTGCCATTAGGCACATTTTTATGCGCAAGTTATATTCGCACAATTTGAGCATCAGTGGAAAAGGAACTAATGAAGGAAACAAAATGAAGCTGATTTTATCTGTGATTTTGATTGTTTCATTGCACACTGGTCTGTTTATTCAACTTTTGTGGTTTTGAAGATTGTTGCATATATGTACATAATCAAGGAAATCATGTGTTTAACCTGTAAAGACCCAGTGCTACTTTTCTGGCAGTTCCCAAATGATTTTTTCTCTATATTTCACCTTTCTTAAGTAATTTATCACCATTCATTAGAATGTTATCCTCTGTATTAAGTGTTTTTCAGTGTAAATCATGTATTTTTCCCAATATTTAATTAGCTGATCATGTAGATGTTCATTAAAACTCAGAGTAAATTCATAGGTTATTATATCCAAACAGAGAAAACTGAAGAAAAGGGACTTTTCCAGCGAATCTATCAATAACTCAACATAAACCCAGTGCGTCCATCCACTGTCATTGATCCAACTCCATGGGTTTTACTGGTGAATCAATGTTGTTGAAGATGACGGTGTTTCCACAGGAACTACTGAGCCTCTGAACGTCCAAATGGGTCATATCTGATGACCATGAAAAGATGATAAACTGCATTTTATATCAATTATTTACATGTATTAATAGGATTAGTGCATCAACAGGTGTTAAATATTTTAGGTCAGTCCATGCTTTTGGTTGCCAATGGATGTTTGGGTCTTTATGGGTTAACTACAGTGCGTAGAAAGTTGTTTTTTTAGCCGTTCTTAGACAGGGTCAGGTGATCAGAACGGCGTCTATTCTGAGAAGGTTTTCATGTCACAGTTGCCCCAAGGCTTGATTTACAGTTGTGTCACTAGTGTCGGTGCCATGAGACTGCACCGTTAGCACAAAGATTCCCACGTGCATGAGCCGACATAATCCAGAGCTCTGAAACATAGAATGTAGCAGGCTGCAGAGATGGAGGAGGGACCGTTCGAGAAGCCAGACTTCTTCTGTTGGTCAAAATCCCATCATACTGACATTATGTCCTGTCGACGTTTCCAGCGTTCGGTTATTTATGTGTTAATCTGCACATGTCTGTGGCTTTTACAGATCATGTTTGTTGATAAATGAGCATTTACAGCGAGTCGACCTTTCACTTTATAAGACGAGGCTCTAAAGTTCTCGATCAGTCACATAAAATCGTCAGTTTGTTGCATAAGCTGCGAGGCCCCCTGATGTCTTTGTAGACTCCTGTGTGGTAGAGGAGGCCTGGGAACGCGCTGTCTAATCTGCTCTGAGATATAGCCTCACTCCGGAGCCCCCGCAGCCAAACTCCGCCTCGGGCGAGGAACACTCATCTTTACAGCTACAGCAGCATCTCAGAGATACATGACCTCCTAACCAAACATCAGACGCTGCTGGCTTCAGATTTTTATTGTAACTGAGAGTGAGAGGATATCGTTTCAGTTTCTCAGCATGGCTTTTTTTTTCTCTCTCTTTTTGCACTCTCTTCTTAAAACTAAATGTACATTATATTGTGCAATTTTTTCTTTTTGACATTTATTTTATTCTTTATTAACCCTTAAAGACCCAAACGTCCACTACTGAATAAAAGTATCTATTATTCTAAACTGTTTTAGCACCTGTTGATCCACTTATCCTATCAATACATGTAAATAATTGGTGTAAAATGCAGTTTATCATCTTTTCATGGTCATCAGATATGACCCATTTGAACATTCAGAGGCTCCGTAGTTACCGTGGAAACACTGTCATGTTGTATAACATTGATTCACCAATAAAATCAATAGAGTTGGATCAATGACAGTGGAAGGAGACACTTGTTTTAACATTCAGCTATTGATATATTTGCAGAAAATGGCACTTTTTCTTCAGTTTTCTCTGTTTTTGATATAATATGAACATCATAATCGGTAAATTAAATATAGGAAAATATATGATTTACACCAAAAAACAAACAAACCTCTTAATACAGAGGATAATATTACAATAAATGGTGATAAATCACTGAAGAAAAATTAAATAGAAAGAAAAAAAAATATTTTTAAAAATGCAACAATAGTTGCCCTGGGTCTTTATAGGTTAAGTTATTAATGTCATGTTTCTCCAGTGCAATTTTTACAAAGACTAAAAGCAAACACACATGTAAATTATGTTCCGTCGCTCAGTCTTAAATATTGTCAGGTTTATGAGGTAGTAGCATAAAATGAACACTGAAATTAAAGATGATTATACCATTAATTGTAATTTTTACATAACACTTGGTCATTATTTAAATTATATTATCACATCAGTCCTAGCTCTGTGTTTCAGTCTGAGTAGATAGTAGATGTGTGTTTTTCCTTGTGGTTCCCAGTCACAGTTCTGTCCTTTCCTCCAGTGCTTTTATTCATTTATGGTGTCTGGTTATGTGCAGTAATTGGCACGTTTTTTTGTCAACATGTATTAATTGGAACTTGTGTGCATTGTGTTTTGTGTTTCTGTCCGACACCATTCTTCAGCTGTTTTTTATTTTTACCCTCCTTGCTGCAGGAACTTTTACAGCTGATGCAAATTTCCCTGCAAGGACGTTAATGTTTATTTGATCTCATCTAATCCCTCCCTAGAATAAGCAGCTGATAGAAGGTGAGTACCGAGAAATATTTTAATCACTATCGCAATGACAGTATACTATTAATTTTACTATTGAATTAGATATAAAACCAGTCTTGCAGAATGAGCCAGAGCCAGTAGCATTTTGATGTCAACCGCTTGTCCTTGGTCTGGCTTTAACCCGCCCATTTACCTCCTCATCTGCAGAGGTCTTATACATTATGCACTCTGCCTGTGAAAGACATCCGTCCTAAGCTCATGATAATACTTTTAACAGAGAATATATATTCAGCGGTGTGTAGCCCTTATTGGGTGCTGCTAGGCTCCACATATAAATGAAAATAATTAATTTGCCAGTCTTGCCAACCTTCATTATCCCCAATCTTCTTGTTTTAAACAGACAGGCAGTGAGATGACTCTTGCTGAGGAGAACACCTTGCGAATACATAATGTTTGAGACTGGAACAGCCGATATTTAATGAATGAAAATTCTCCTGAGCAAAACCAGGTTTTAGAAACCTCTAAAGACTTTTCTGTGCCTCATACTTCTGGACCTGTAGATCTGAAACTGAAAGGCGGAGGTGTAATTGTCAGTGGTCTCGCATTGGTGGTAAATAATTAAACAAGTGGTTCCAGGCACAACAAACCCCGCCCCTCACACATATTGCAACTTATTTTGGCATCAATCCAGCTGATGTCATCATGTCTATGTGTGTGCTGATATCAGCATATCAATTGCCTCTATATGTGTGCCAAGTTTGAAGTAAATTGAAACAAAATCGATGTGTTTACACATTTGACATTTCAGCCATTATAAGTAAATGGGAGGAAAAAAAAAGATTTTAAAAATTCTTAAAAAATTTGAACTTTGATCCACTTTTCCTAAAATGTGATCACATCTGTTCTAGGTCACTGGCAATATATAAACTCAATTTGGAATGAATTCAACCAATATTTTTACTGCTACAGACATGTGAAATTCCACCCATTATAATTAAATAGGGGGAAAAATTATTTTAAAAATTCAGAAAAATGTAAACTTTGACCTACTTTTCCCAAAATGTAATAATATGAATTCTGGGTCACTGGCAATCTATAAACCAAATATGGTATGAATCCAGTCAATAGTTTCACTGCTAGAGTGTTAACAAACAAACAAACTGAACCAAAAACGAGAGCCCTTGCCTCCCCTTCAGTGGGCGGGGTAATAACTAGCACCTTGAACCTGTGGGGATCCACAGGTCCTGGATGTGGTAGTTTTTATGCTGTTGTGTATTTGTGCATGCTGTACCACATTTGTCCAGCAGTCACCACCAAAGTGTTCTGGCCACAGCAACGTGATTATGAGGCTATCGTATTCCAAAATTACTAATATCTCCCAAAATATTGGTCCTATCAGCTTGTCGTTTTCCCTAGTATCTTCCTTGAACAACAATTCATACATATGCCAAACTGCATCAGTCAGCTCTTTCTGGATTTTGTGTGAATCCCTGGACGCACACACACGCACACACATGTGCACACAGAGACCACTTGGCTTTTGTAACATAGATAATGAGCTTCAAATGACTCACTTCGCACTCTTAACCTGACCTCGTAGGTGGAAGAAATGGTGTGAAAATAACCTTCCTCACTGCTTCCTTTGTCCATTATTCAAAGATTCTTTGCACAAATGACAGAATCATGCTATTAACAGAAATAACCTGAAAATGGGGTCAGAATGAGGGACATTATGCAAAGGAGTATGATTTGTTATGTATAGATGCTAATTCACAAAACATCAAAAAGGTGTTCATTTATTTCTGTAATTAATGGAAACTGGGAGAAAAGACAGAAAATTGAGTGAATATAACATTACAGTGCTTTAGTGTACTGTGCCTTTTCACCTGCAGAGATCACTTTCTGTAACTGTGGGGAAGTTTCTGCAGCTCAAGTCTCGTAATTGTTTTGCTAAAGAGATCTCTAACAGTCGCTGTTGTTATCCTGAAGGGATGGAAAACAGATTGGCAACAAGTGTGAAAACAGTGACGATAAAAGCCTTAGCTGAGCTGGCTCTGACAGAGATATGAGATGGCACTGACTGCAGCTCTTCTCATCCACTCCATTTTGGAAGCCCTGCTGGTCACACCGGATCCTCCGAGGAAAACCCACTCATGTTCAAACAGCCCCATCTGAAAACTCTGAAGCCTCTGACTGCTACCCAGCCAGGGCTCTCAACAAGCTTTTATTGCCTATACTCAAACACAAAATTATGAATACTAATCCAGCCACCTAGGTCAAAATCTTTACTAAGGCTTGAAATATGACAATCTGAACTTTCTGCACAGTTCATTCTGAAGCTACTTTGAATAGTGAATAAAAGTGAATATCTGCAGTGTCAGTAAATGTAGAGAAATAAATCTGTAGTTTTAATGGCTTAAAAAGTATCCTGCTGCTAGTTTTTCCTCTTTTTTTTTTTTTTTTTTTTTTGCTATTTGATTAAATCAACCTTTTGAAAATTCTAATTGAATCTTTAAGCAAACAAATCAACCAGATGATTAGAAAATAACCACAGGGCTTGCATGAATTACTACTGCATTACATAAGAGTGCAAAAAGCAAAACCCATATTCACAAAGGAAACAGTTCACTGGGCAATGTTGTAACACACATAACCATAGTTAGGTAATCTGGGCATCTGTGGTGGTTTTTCATGAAGCACCTGATGGTGACTCAAACCACCATCAGAGAATATTTTAAGGCTTAAAGGGGCTATATATATTATTTCTACTTAAAAATGTATACAAATGTCATAAAATTATCATTAGAGTGTTTAGAATGAAGAGCTAAAGTTGTGCCAAAGATGCCAGTGTATTGAACTGTAGCGATATGAACTGAATTGATTTACACTGACAGGCCAGGGGGGTTATGGGACCACTAGAGGGAGTAGTGAGCCGATTTCCAGTGGTGAAGAAAACGAACACCACGGGGTCTTTGGCTAAAGCATCAGAAATTAACCAGATGGGATGAGAACCAGTAAGAAACAACTATTACAGTTAAAAAGTGACAAATTAATTAAAAAAAAAAAAAAAACAGAATCACAACTGTTGTTTTCTCCACTGGACACAGCTCTAAATGACAAGAATGGAGTTTGATGATGAAATGGCAGCGTATCTTCTACATGGATGAGTTTAATTATGAGGCTTACTAAGATTTAAAGATATTATGCAATGCTTTTATCTTTGCTAAGTCGTTGTTTGTTGATCCACGGTTCACACTAAACTGTCAGTTTTGACCTTGTTCGGACGATTCCAAACAGATCTTGAGTGCAGCTACTGACATAAACTGAATAGAAAATAGGTGATTTGTGGTTCTACTGAAGCTGTTTTCTGTCTGAAAACAGAGCTAAGCTAACAGAGCTATAATGTAAACTATCAGCTGATGCAGCATGCGAATGTTATAAGAAGCAGTGTTATTTTGATCGACTATGAAAACAAACAGCTGTGAGTTTTATTTTTTTGTTTGTTTGTTTGTTTTTTAAGAATAATTAATGACACCATAATACACATGGGTCCGATCAAGTGAACGTGAACACCAACATGAAAAAGTAAATTTGCACACATCATTTATCCAGTTTTTAGCTAAAGATCTCTATTATACGGAACTGTGATCCTTTTTAAAACACCACTTTTTTATCGATTGTACTTTTTACACCATAGCCATACCTCAGACATAAAAATATAGCTCGAATTTGACGCTAAAAATCAGATCTAAAAAATTTGAAAATGTATTCAATCTGTCACATTTAAAAAGACTATCTGTGAACCATTACTGATAAATTACTCTTCATTTGGAACATACCTTTATCAGTATGACCACCACAAGTTGTAAATACCACTGTGTTAATATTGAATACAACATTGTGATTATATCTGGCTTGTTGTTTTAAAAATAAGTCAACATTTTGGGTGATGTATACAATGGTAGAGTCATCCACATGTTACTATGGCAGCCTGTCCATGTGTTACCTCATTCTCATGTCAATAAAACAGAGACTTTTCATTATTTTACTCCAAAATGTTATTTTCAGCATAGTTGAACATAATACCTAAAAGGTTTTGTCCTACTTGATATCAATTTCTGTCGAGAACATGTTTTGAATGTTTGCGTAAAGCTTAAAAAAATGTATGTCCTTTTCATGTCCACGCGTTACCGGGCAGTAATTTGACATTTTTCAAGTAAACAATTTATCTCCCCAAATTTTGTTATACATAATGTTAAAGTGCTTATAAATACCTACTCACATATGTATAATACATGCATTTAAGTGACTCTGATTACATGACAGACTGTTGAACACAAAGTGTGTCCACGATAGCCTACTGCTTGATCGGACCCAAGTGTGTAAACAGTGAGGTTTATACTTTGTTCAGTGAGTGATACAGTCTGTGCTCATAAGTTTACATACCCCAGCAGAATTTATGATTTTTTTTTTGTCCATTTTTCAGAGAATATGAATGATAATACAAAAACTTTTCTTTCACTCGTGGCTAGTGGTTTGTTGAAGCTATTTATTATCAAACAAATGTTTGCTCTTTTTTAAATCACACTGAAAACAGGAACTATCCAAATGACCCTGATCATAAGTTTACATACCCTTGTTCTTCATCCTCTGTATTGGCCCCGCCCCTTTAACATCAATGACAGATGGAAGTCTTTATTGGTAGTTGTGGATGAGGCACTTTATTTTCTCAGATGGTAAAGCTCCGTCACAGACACTTTAGTCAGAGCCCAAAATACGAGCATTTCAGAATATACTTTTCTTCAAAAACTTTTCTGAAAAGTTGAAAGCAGCTCCCGCTCTCAGCTGAACAGTACACTTTGGATCGATCTGAATGTAATACAGTGATACACTCAACCTCCACTTTCACTGCTTTGGATGAGGATTAAAGTGTACAATTCCAAATTCAATAGCAGACCAAGTTCAGCCCAACTGGGACGTTCTTGCTGACTGATAGAAATATAGTTGGAGGAAGCAGATTGTGGACGTACTTTGAGTTACGCTGAGGAATTTCCTAAATGTCTGACACTCATCGCTCCATGTGTGGGTGAATCCAGCTAGGAATTTAACATGTTTCCTGCAAATAGGTTACAATCCATAGGTGAGTTACAAGATGTCTACTTGACGTATTGCACTGCTTCAAATGCCTGGGGCTAAAAGACTTTACATGAACTCCAGCCAACCGACTATGAGGACAGAGTAAATTTAGCACTATACTGGTGAAATCTGATGGAGGTACGGCCTCTGTATGCCGTGTGCATTTCAAACATGGACTGTAATGACTAATTCTAATATTTCATTCCTCATTTTTATTAGGTCAGAATAATTAAAATGAAACATTTTACGTCCTCAGGTTTTTGAAGCTTTTGTGACCATTATGAAGCAGCAGTTACCGCCACTTTTAATGAGGCTTTATGGCTGCAAATTCATTTTTTATATGGAAAACAGACACAAATGTAATTTTTTTTATCCATGTCTGAATCAGAACGTCAAACAACCCTCAGTCAGACAGAAAACAATAATATGCTCATAACCCTAGAAGACCTATAAACCACCAGAAACCCAAAGCACCAACTCATCTAAAATGTTTAATACTTTTTCAACCATTGCTCTTACATATAATATATTGAAATGATTCAGGTAAAATGCTGCTTCTCAGTTTTTCTGCAGCATCAAATATGACCCATTTGGACGTTCAGAGGCTCCAACGTGAACATGGAAACACAGTCGTCTTCTGAAAAACTGATTAATCAATAAAATGCGTGTAGTTTGAGAAATGTCAGTGGTTGTAGAGTCTTGTTTTTGCATTTAGTTGATGATATATTTTGCTGAAAAGGTCACTTTTGCTTCAGTTTTCTCTGTTTTGATAAAATGACCTTTGATTTTACTCTGAGCTTTTATGAACAAATACACGGTCAGAAAATTATATGGAAAAAACCTGATGTTCACTGAAAAATACAAAGAATAATCTCACAATAAATCAGATAAATCAATTGAAAGTTGCCACAAAGCTACTTCTCAGGTTAATAATCTGTTTTTATATGCAAGATGTGAAAATGAAAAATTGGCAACAATGACAAAAAAACCCAAAAACATTCACTTCTTCTTTACTCCCCAGGAGATCAGAGATTGAAACATTTATTTTTCCTGCGATTCTGTTCTAGGTCAAGGCATGCTTTAAGAAACAAATGCGTAAGCACCAGTTTGAGCTTTGGAAAAACTACATGTTGGGTATTTTTAGAAAAATTATAAGGCTTTTGTGCGCTCTACTGTTGCTTGTCAGTGTTTATAATGTACCGTCATCTCAGTTTTAGTCTCCGTTAACCTATAACTCCAGACTGATTTCAACTCTTACAACAAAAAAAAGCCTCCAAAGAAACAGAGAAGCAAAACATATTCAAATATTTATAATTTCATGTCAAAATAGAGCACATTGTACAGCATTAGTGATCCTTTTTGAAAGAAACTGTCCTTCCACAGTCGTAACTTCTTCTCTGTAAGGGTTTAGATTATTAATATGATATAATAAATATATACATATCATAATCATTTTGCCACTGTAGCAGTAACTAACTCCATCATGCAACATCTCAGCCATTAATACACTCAAATATAAAGTCATGAACGCACGCTCGCATGGTCCCTCGACATAACACGTCAACATTAACTATACAAAAAGAATTTACATCTGTGAATGACAAATGATTCAGTTCCATGACTCATTAAGACACTGCACGCACACACTCACACACAGTACAAGCATACATATATTCATACAGGCCAGTTGTGTGCTTAAAATCATTATAACTCCGTCTTAGCGCTCTTATTAAGTCCATCTGAAGCTGTTGCCCTCGAGTCATCCTTCAGCCATTTGTTGAAAACAGCAATGGGGTCGATGTTCCAGTGTTTATGGAAAGAGATGGGCACCTGGTGAGCTAAAAAGTCTCCAGCATAGTCCTCTGGGCGTGCCTGAAAGGTAAGATTAAGTACAGTAATTTATATTTGAGAGCAGTCACCAGAGAGTGCATACAAGTGCAGCAGAGACCGAGAGTGATAGCGTGAACGTGCGGAGTGAATACTTAAACCTGAGCAGCTGATAGATGCAGTATATGTTTACAGGAATAATTTTAAACGCTACACTGGTAGCTAAATTAAGTGTAAGAATTTGACTGATGCTCTGACATGGTGACAGAAGCACACCCACTGTCTGGGTTAAGTGATGTTTTGATTAATCTGCGGCGTTCTGCTCTCACATAGGTGATTTCACTTTTCTCTGCTAATTAAACCTGTTCTCAGGGCTGCGTGGTTTGGCGTGAACTGTGGCGGACTGACAACCTGCTTGCTTTCCTGCGGTTTTTGTCACGGTGGGATAAATTACGCCTTTACCATAACAATAAAAAAAAAAATTCCCGATATAGCTCTCCGTGCCTCCAACCTGATGCTGCATTCACCTCGTGTCACAACTAATTGCCTTGTAAATATTCACTCAAAACTTCAACAATAACAATAAGAACAAAAAGTACGCCAAGCAGGGGTACATTCAAGTCAGCTTTTCAAGGTAATTGAGCCCAAATTAAATGGATATAATGCTAGAAATGAAGAAAACAAGGAATTACATTTTTTACCATCACACAGCGCTGCAAACATTTTGATTTGTTGGAAGGTTTGGATGTCAAATTGCATCATGATGCCACATTAGCTCATATTATATGCTCATGAGACCCAGCAATGCATTTCTATCCTCTGTAGGAGACAAGAGTTTCCAAAAAAAAAAAAAAAAACTGAAATGTATCTGATAGAACTGTTGCATTAAGCCATTTCCAATCACGACAAATTATTTAATGTAAAAAAAAAAAGTTACTTTCCTGGGTCTCAGGAGGATATTAGTGTAAGAGCATTTAAACCCTTATATATTAACATCTGTAGTTATTAAGAGATATAAAATATATAACTTTTTAATGAACCGCACTTGTGTAAAATCAATACTGATTCTTTAAAGTACCTCATACTTATATTAAATGATGCTTTGGTAATTTTTAAGGCTACAACTTTGTCCTCAGCTGCACATAATTATAGTGTATGATATTAATAACTGCAAGCTCCTGCGCCTTCTAAATACAGTATCAGATATCAGCTAGTTCTCCTGTCAAATGTCCTCAACACTAAAAAATCTGGCTTTCTTTGCAGAGTATATTTGTACATAAGAAGTATATTACTCCAAAAACCTCCTTATGGCTGATGACGCCCTAAAAAGTGGTGTGAGTACAACCTGGTGGAATAGAGGACTGTGTATAACAGGAAGTCCGAGGGCATTGAGGCACATTCCCAGCACCATGTCGTCTGGTGCGTCGTTGCTGTAGCACTTGCAGCCGCTGTTCAGAAGCTGGAGTACCGCCTCCCTGCTGAACACCATGCTGTACGAACACAAACCCAGAAATCTTCACAAATACCTAACAAAATAAACACTTTACACAGTGTATTTAACTGCTGTAACTGATGACTGCAGAAGCAAGAAAAAGAAATTACAATCAAATAATATATGTGTTTCTCTGTGTTTTTTTTAATTTGTGCTTATTTTTTGGGAATGACACTGCAACCCAAGCTGAGAAGAAGATGTGGTTTTCAGTGGATTGACTCCACACAGTGATGTGACATCTCTTTGAACAGTGAGGCAATTACACATGAAAACACATATCTTAGCCTGCCAGAAAAATCGCTCATTGCCACTCAAAACAATTTTTAAGGGATATCACTTTTGAGAAAACTGGCAGTCGCTTTGTTGAAAGTGTCACAGCAACTGAAGTGTCCCTAAATAGAGTTTCTCGCAGAGCTCGAAAATTATCTATAGCGCAGCTTGTCCCCGGCACTGACAGCTGACACATAAGTGCTTCTTGTCCAGTTAAAATGTACTTGAATGTAATAAAAAGGCCTCTGACATTTACAGTCAGACTTAGTGCATTATTACTCTATCCATCCATCCATCCATCCATCCATCCATCCATCCATCCATCCATCCATCCATCCAT
>JAPQRP010000006.1:30100794-30115786 GCA_037367295.1 Apogon hyalosoma | reverse complement strand
TACTTACAAAAAAAGAAGGTAAATTGTAATTCTGTGATTGGAAGTGTCCTATTTTTCCTCAATAAAAAATATTTGGAAGGAAAAAAAAACTAAATATGATAAGAGAAATGAGTTTCTTTGCTGCAGACGCTTTAATCAAGAACCAAATCAGCCTAAACTTGATTTGATTTACTGGTTTTAGTTTGCTTCATGACACCAGATTGAGAGCGTATAGGAAGATTTTGATGTCAGTGTCGATGTGTCCAAATTTGGAGAGGGTTGTCAGCTGTTGCCAACAGATGTATTGTCAGTGTCAGGGTGGAAAAGGAGCTGGAAGTGGATTTGTTACAGAGTAAGAAGCTCCTGAGACTTGTGAGGAGGTGGAGATGAGGCAGCTCTCAAAGTACAGGGTTGCATATCAAAAAAGTGGACAGATAGGAGCGCAACTTTACAAGAAAAGGTTGGTGTTACTCTTGATGCTTTGCTCTAAGCAGACTGGTCCACACGGAGTAGCACGTACCCTGTGGCGGTTTGCAACCACTGACAAGGCAGCATTAAAAATGAGCTGCAAAAGAGGTCCTTGTTAAAGGAGTAAGTAGCCTGGAGACAGAAACTGAGGGGAGGACGGAGACTAAAACAGACTCTTTTGACCCTCATCCTTACTATAATGCGTTACAGCCAATGCATCATCTCATTATGGTGCAACAGGTCTTTAGTGTTGATTTGTGCCGGCAGCCATCAGACTGTAAAATAAGTCACATAGCGATGGCCCCTGCCTCAGGCTGTGGGGAGTCTGCTGAAGTAGAGGACTGGAGCTGACCAGGATGGCTTTAACTACATCATTTCATTTAAAGTTTTTTTCCGTTTTGCGTTTCCACACATTTCATTCCATATTCATTTGAAAATAAAGAGAATGTTTGTTGCGTTTAAGTTCCACTCAGCTTTGTCCTGTCACATACTGTTTTCTGATGTCTGCTAGTTTCTCCATAAAGGAAATGGCTTCACTGTCTTTTCCAACAGTTGTGACATGACACAGAAATTGACTTTGCTGACAGTTTCTTTTTTAAATGACAGGCACTACTCTTAAAATGTTCCCAAGGCCTTATAAAGCAGAAGTGAAACCTAAGTTCTAAGAAATAGTTTGGATACATGAGTGACTCAGTGGATATGTACTAAAAATACCTAAAAATACAAAATATGTGGGCACAGTAATTTATATTTCAGCGAGGAGTAATGAGAGAGCCACAATATCCATTTTTCCATCAGTTTATATATCTACTTTGAGCGTAGGTGGAAGCAGCAAACTCCCTGGGTCCTTAAAGCCAGCAGTGGGATGCATTTTTCTTTCTAAGAAGTCCAGGTCTGCCCAAGGCTCGCCCCCCCAGTGAGCCATGCAAGGTTCACCCCCAGAGGGAGACACCCTTAGGCATTTGTACCGGGTTGACTTGGGGCTTATTAATGCAAAGGAGCAGTGTGATTAACTTCTGAGCTTAATATTCTGCTTCATCTGACCTTCTGCTTGGACAGGCTGCACTTTTACCACACATGCATCTTTATCTACGTGTTCCTACAGCTATAACAGATTTTTATATCAAGCCCCCATATAAGAAAAACAAATATTAATGATATCTTGAATGAGAAGTTCCATTTAATGTGAAATATACTGTATATACTATTCATAAGGTTGAAATGTGCCACGGTTAAAAATAAACCACGGGTGAAACGCGATACCATCCAATCTGTCAAATCACCAGCTCTTCAACAAGCATTTGGAGTAAACATCTGAGTTATTAAAAACTAACATTCCCTCAGTGCATTGTAATCAGCAGGGGTTGTTGGCCAAGCGTCTGCTGAGTGAACGCGCAGTGTGAGACTCAGACAAAAAGCTCTTCAAATAAAAAACAGAACTCAATAATTACCGCAAAAATCATATTACGGATTTTTTTTTTTTGGTAGAAAGACCTTGCAATATTTCACACTGACACGCTGACTAAGTTCCAGATTTACACAATTAATTTCCAATAATATAGTGCATAAAGGCAGAGACAGGAGCTGTTGACAGAGCTAATCGTCCTTTTACTTCGACTCGGTTGTCATTTCAGATCTGAGTCCCAGTCGATCGCCTTCATGAGGTGTTAGGTTGTGGTAGAAATGGCCACTTCAGTTTGCCATTTCATTTATCATTTACCTCCTGACCCTGCAGCATAACGCCTGTAACAGTACAGTGTCTGTGTCTGCGTTGGGCAACACAAGCAGAAGTGATTAATGCAGCAAAAGGGGCACTTACCTCGCTCAGTGTTTGGTACTCCTAAATTAATGGTTGGGATTGAAGGATCAGCGTGGTCACTGTAGTACTCTAAAAATAAGGCATCTTTCTCCCAAGTCTTCTTTATCACTGGAACTAAAGCAAAGGCGAAAAAAAAAAAATCAATACAGTGGTCCCTTGTTTCAGAACAAGCAGAGCTCTGATTGCATGGAATGGAGGCTTGTTCTCTCAGCAAATGCTTCTTTCATGTGCATTTAAATATTTGGGTTTTCTGACGTTTCTGTCTGTTTCTGAACATCACAGCGGTTAAAAAACAATGACTCGTACAAGAAGAAATGAAGGAAAACAGATGATGATAAAAATGATTGATTTGGCTTCTAGATTTCAGAGCTACTGGGTGAATACTGATATTTTTGTTTCCTCTGAAGTTTCCTTTTTTCATCTTGAAAGCTTGTGATTTATGCCATATAGGAGAATATATCACTGGCTCCCTTAAAAGGGGTTTTATATGTCTTACAGCTAAACTATAAGTGCACACACATATATTATTTATCTGTGAATCTGTAGTGAAGATCAAACTTTCTCTTTATATCTGATTGGGATGTGAGTGATTAAATCTGTGCATTAGAAAACAGAGTGTTTTTAAATAGAGAATACCGAGACGTCAGCAGCAGCTTGAGGCTGTATTCAACTGTCATAAATCAACAAAATGAATAGGAGATGCATATTTAACGGTGATTTTTTTTTTTTTTTTAACCAAAACCGAAAGCAAGAGTTGAGTTGGCTGGTTTTCAATGCCTGTAAATGCATCTGTCAAAGTATTTGTCAGCTGGTTATGATGAATCAAGCAGTGCAAGAACATAACTTACACCCACGGGAAACTTTAACTGTATTCTTTGTGTATTAAAGAAGAAATATCATCATATTAATCAGACGTCATGTACAGTTCTAATTGTAGATATGAAATGTTATGACCAGAGTGTATAAATATCTGTGTTTTGATAATACATTGAAATCAATACAAGTAACACAATGGTTTATGCACACAAACACCCAACTGCAGCAAGAGAGAATGAAAAAAAAAAAACACACTGACAAAGATGTGAGGCTTTTTAATGTCTGTTGCTTATTGATCTAACCAAAGCTTTGATAGGCAAATCTATTTTGAAACTGATAATGGAAGGTCGGCTGATGATTCTGTAATTCAAGTAATTAGAGCAGTTGCTTACAAAGGACACCTTTAAATGTGACTAATCTGCTAAAGGTTAGGTTAGGCGGGTTAAAACAGAAAAACTGTTGGATGATTCTGTATTTCCAACATCAAGGGTGGTAAGCAATTACATGCCTGAAGGTGCTTTTTTTATTCTTGACATCGCTTTCAATGGAATCCTCTCTTATAAATCAGTGAAGGACTTTTATCGTGATAATGAGGAGAAGCTCTTCCAGTCACACATGTCAAAGGTAAAACAAACCCATTATGAGGAAACAACAGGAAAAGAAGGGAAAAAAAATGTCATTTGAAAGGATACTAAGCATCTCTTGTAAATCCTGAGTGGGAGTGTGACTCACCTCTTTCACTGTGGAACTTCCTACACGTTTTCACAGCAACAAATATATCTTCTTTATTTACAGGCTCCCCCTTTGAAGAAAATAGGAGACATAAATCACAGAAATGCTTTCATGAACATACTGCATAAATCAACACTAATTAAAAAAAAATATCCGTTATATGAAGCCAAATGGCCAAAATTAAGGGTTTCAGGCTATATTAAGTGTCAAAGTGATCAGTGGCAGTAATTTTTAAAGGAAAATTAGGGCCGAGTTTTTCAGTAAATGGTTTGAGGTCATTTGGCCCCCTGCTTGTCTTTAGTTTTCCCTCTTTAGTTCAGGGGGAATCAATCCAGCTGAGAACTCTGTGGTGTTATATATATATATATGGCTATAATTTCAGGGTGCTGGGTTAAATTCAGTGTGCATTCATAGCATCTAAAAAACAAAGAGAAAAGTGAGGTAGGCGACAAGAGCAAACCTCCCTGTGTGCAGTTCGGTTATCACAAGTATTCAGAGCTGGCAGTGTGCTATCATACAGGAAGATTTACTGAATCAACAACAAACAATGCAATAAAAATGTACGCTACATTAAGAACGTCATCAATCTTTGCAACAGCCATCTCCTTTTCCACACAGAACGTGAAAAAGCCTTTGCGTTCACAGTGAAACCTAAAACTGTACACTGAAACACATTACTGTTACTTATTTTATTATTTACTTGACAAAATAAGCAGAAATCAGTTGTTTTTATGCAAGTACAAACTTCTAACGAGAATAACATGTGCTAACAATCAGGTACAGAACTGAAAATGTAAGGATTTTTTTGTTTTTTCATCTGATTTTATTTCATTTTATCTCTGCTTTGACACTGATTCATGCCCAGTGTTGTATAGTAACAAAGTAATAATACTTCACTACTGTACTCAAGTACTTTTTGAGAGAATTTGTACTTTCCTGACTATTTTCATTCTGCTTACTTTCACTTTTAGTTCACTACATTTCCTAACTCAGCTGCGTACTTCTGTTGCGATACATACTCAATGCACAGCACTGTCACAAAAAATAAATCAAAGGAAATTTGGGGTTTTCACCGCTGAGATTTTCGGTGACTACAACAAAGCCAGGAAGCTGATTTGTCACTGGGTCAAACGACGGTTCACACTCAAACCTGTCGGCAATCTGTTGACGTTGTGTGTCATGTACATGTGTTGTAAACTGCTCATGTATAATATATTTTTCTTTCTCTGTGTGTGAATAAAAATGATGTGAATCTGAATCAGAGTTGAATGAAGCTGTGCCATTAAACAGGTTGGTTTTATGTCCATGGTTTACACTTTGGATTCCTTGTTCATGAAATGTAATGTAAGCTCCATGTTTTGAGGAGCTACACAAACTTCATGGTTTCCTCTTTTTTTTTTTTTTTTTTTATTCTGACATTAATAATACCAGCAGTCCCTACTCCTGTTTAGGTTTTTGAAACCTTGTTTTGAAGTGTGGGATGTAGGCGTCATTTTCAATATTTGGACTGCTTGTCTTTTACTTTAACATGTTTTAAAATCCTGGATAAACCTTATAATATTCAAAATTCTGACTTTGGTTATTAACATTTACTTGTACTTTTGCTTTTATTACTTAGGTTATGTTTTCATCAGGGTTTGTTTGTCTGTTAGCAAGATAACTCAAAAAGTAATGGATGGATTTTGATGAAATTTTCATAAAATGTTAATACTGGCACAAGGAACAAATGATTCCATTTTGGTGGTGATCGGGGGTGGGGGGACTGATCTGCCTTGGCGGAGGTCTGCGCTCTCACAGCGTTTTTCTAGTCACTTAAGTAGATTTAATTGTAGATTACTTGATATACTTAAGTACAGTAAATACTAGATACTTAAAGACTTTAACTTGAGTAGCATTTCAGTTGGCGACTTGAATTTCTAGCAAAGTATGTTTTTGGTAGGGTACCTGTACTTCTACTCAAGTGTGATTTTCCAGTACTTTATAGACAGATAGATAGATTTATTTGTTTTCACAAACTGTATAGCCACAAAAACACAAAACATGACATAACACAACCCCAAAACAGTAATTCCACACCATATACCCACCACCACACATATCCAACTAACACATTACAGTCTCTTTAATGATTTGTTCAGTTCTGTTGTTGTATATATACAACACTGTTCGTGTCTGATTCTAAAGTGAACAGTCCTCTGTCCTCAAATGTCCAGTGTGTAAAGTACAACGTGACAATAAGTTTGATGCCTCAAACAAAAAGGACATGTAATTCTGCAGCGGTCACTTTGCTGATTATCCTCCTTGAAAGGGACTCTCGGGGCTCTTGACTCTTTGTTGATGCTGCAGCCAAGTGCTGCTGTGGCCCCATTAGGCAATTTGTCTTGCAACTGTTCCGAACACTGGTGGAGTAGAATATGTCCCTTCTCGTTTCGTCTGAACCAAGACTTGTCCCCGAATACTTATTAAACTGCTGACCTTCCTGTTTCTCCACTGCCTGCACAAGTCATTGTTGTATTTTCTGGTCAAATTAATGAAGTTTTATGAGCTTAGTGATTTCTGTGGAGATAACGTAAAAAATGCATGAGCTACTCACTGTTCAGGCTGCACCAAACATGTATCAGATTCAGGACTACAAACACACACACACACACACACACACAGTATGTGATTTGAATTACAAATGACAAGTTCAGATTGTTTTGTTTTTTTTTGCCAATTCAAGGGGAGGAGAGAAAATATCAGAAATGGGACACTTTAAGCCGCAGTAGTGACATCCCAAATTCAGCTCACCTCACACACTCAACACCCAACAGTGAAAGTCTGTTACACATCAATGCATTTCTATCAATTTTTCCAATACTGTCTAAAACTCCAAGGCTGCATGTGGGGTCAACAACTGCAGGCCAAGTGAAAACTGTTCATCTCACAAGCCTCTACTGTGCACAAAGTACTACGCACCTGCATACTCCCACCAATCCAGGATACAACCCAAATAAAAATACAATAAAAAAACAGAACGCAATGATTTGAAAATCTCATAAACCTGTATTTTCTTGAGAATATAGAATAGAAAACATATCAGAAGATGTGAAATTTCAAGAAAAATATGAGGTAATTTTGATTTTGATGGAAGTAACATGAAGAATAATTATAGTGTTACGTTAAATATCATGGATTAATTATAAATGATTGTATGACGTTCACCTCACAGTAACCTCATGGACTTCTCTACTGATAAATCAATGGTCAGTTCTACTCGCAGGAGATGTTGTGGCTACAGGGAGCTGAGACCTTGCATTCCAATAGATACACGTCTAAGACAACAGTCAAAACACTTTGCATAGCACATCCCAGTAGCAAGGCGTAAACTGACGGTCGGCAGGTCACGTCAATAGGGGAGGTCCAATCAGAAGACGGAAAGGCGAAAGTCCAACCTATTGTTCGGGGTGGAGCACCCAAGAAGATAACTGTGAACTGGACCTAGAATTCGGGGCTCTTGCGACTTGAGTTCCTGCGTGAGCTCTTGTCTAGAGACCAGAGCTGATGATTATATTTTACATGTGACAGAACACATTTTTGAACTGAGATTAAGACGCATCCTGAACTCGTCGTTCCAATCAATGAACACGTGAGACCTTAACAAACATGTCTCCAAAAAGTTGGGACGGGTCCATGTTTATCACTGTGTAGATTCCACTCATCTGGAAACTGAGGAGGCAAATTAATGGAGTTTTGAGAGAGGACTGTCTTCCAATTCTTGTTTGACATCAGTCCTGAGTCTTCTTCATTGAATTTTTCGTTTCATGGTCAAAATTTTCAATTGGTGAAGGGTCTCTTCTACTATGAAAGCTGTTGTAATAGGAGCATTATGTGGTTTAGCATGGACTTCACTGAAAAAGACATCATCAGAGCATATGCTGTCTCATATGTGGTCTACAGCAGTGTTTCTGGATCATATTCACAAATGGTTTCTTTGCATGATAGAAGCTTTAATCTGCATTTGTGGACAACATGGCAAACTGCCTTCACAGACAGTGATTTTCCAAAGTTGTCCTAAGTCCACGCAGTGATTCTAATGGTTTTAATGCAGTGCAGCCTGAGGGCCAGAAGATCTCAGAAATCCCACATCAATTTCTGGCCTTTTCCATCAATTCATAGAGATTTCTCCAGACTCTCAGAATCTTTTGATTGTCTTATGTTCTGAAGATGATGACATATTAGCAATTTTCTTGCAAAGAAAATTACATAATTTTATCCAAATGCAAATGCAGTTTTTTGCAGATAGGTGAACCTCTGCCCATCTTTACTTCTGAGAGACTCTGCCTCAATAAGTTGCTCTTTTTATAACCCAGCATGTCACTGAACTATTGTCAATGAACCAAATTAGTTGTAAAATTTTCCTCCAGTTGTTTAGTTTTAGTCTGACTTACTTTTCCAGTCTTTTATCGACCCCGTTCCAACTTTCTGGAGAAGTGTTCCTGCTATCAAATCAAAAATTACCCTTTTTTTTCTTCAGATGAAAAAATGATCTTTCTATGTTCTATGTAAATGAAATGGATTTTTGACATTTGCAAATCTATCCATCCAACTCATGCATTCCATTTTCATTTTGCACAACGTCCTATCTTTTTGGGAATTGGGGTTGTATTAAGAATGTTTTCATTTCTGCACCTGCAACCACAAGCAAAAAATTAAACTCTTGCTCCCGAAGACACTGCTGCTTTTATGACTTTCTACCCCATCAATGGTATTTCTCCCCTTCAGCCACACCCACTCACTGGTTTCCACTCAGATAAGACATGTCTAATTCTGGCCTAAGGACAGTGCAAATTATTTCCTGCAGGAAAGAGTTCAGATATCCTTTAATAATACAACCAACTCGAATATCTTTCTCTGCAAAATGTCATAAAAAATAAATTACATGAGAGACATTTTTTATAAGTTAATGTGCGGAACTTGGTAATAAAGTTTTCATTACTTAAGAAAAATTAGAGGCTCCATGAATGTTAATTGTAATGCAGCCCTGATTTTCTCCTCTGTGCTTGGATTTTACTTAAAAAATCTCCAAAGATTGCCGTGGGTTTTAACTTACAACACACAAACGCGGATGACACTATTTACAAGCAATATATGTCCCTGAAAAGTACACTCTGTTCTAAATCTATCACGCAATGTTGGATTTTATTTGTATTTTCAAAGATAAACAATTATTTATATGCCGTAAGACTCTCATCTGTCTGCAAAGTGACACAGAGGGGATAAAGGAAAGCTAGTTAGTCTTCAGCTGCGGACAAGATGGATTAGCATGTAAATATATCTCATATATAAATACAGATGGGTGATAAATGCAAGAAAAAATAAAAAAATAAATGTCGTTCCAGCAATACTCCTCAGCTGAGACAGGCGACAGTGAATTCTACAGATGGATGGGACCGTTCTTGCAACAGATATTCCTTGATTTAGTGTTTTGATGATATTGGAGGAGAGCGGGGTCGCGTGATTTTCAAAGCAATTTCCAAGCTATCATCATGGAAGAGAGAACACCCATCAAGTTTTATCCATAAGTCAAGGCTTGAGACTGGCATGGCGCTTTGTTCTCCTAGACTCTTGATCTCGCTTCCAGCCGGCTAACTCCTCTGTTGTTTCCACTTCTGTGTCCTCCATTAGCGTTTTGACCGTGGTTTTTGGCAGTTGTCCTTGGATTGATTTACCATGCGTGGGATCCTAGATAATAACCTGGCTGGTAACTCGGAAAGACTAAAAGAGTGTCCACTGAGACTTAGTCTTCTCAATTCAAATCTTGGTCTCACATCTGGATAGCAGTTGTAAATGTCTCCATTTGTCATATGTGCAGTTAATTACTGCCAAGGACACTTTGAGGCATCTTTCAGCAGCCATCAAGACATTTGGCTTCAGCTTGGTAATAATCCATCACCAGTGGAGATGGATGGTCTTGTAGATAGAAGATGTACAAGTTGTTTAAGGAAGAGTTATGGTTTACAGTAATTTTGGGTCAGTTATTTTGGTGGCTTCATAAAATACAATGTCATTTATAAGTTTTTGGTTACACAGGTTCCGATTCCTTTTCTTTTTAACATTTGACAAAGAAAACAATGTTGTACCACAAAAAAATGTTATGAGTCACTTAATGTTAACTCTGTCATCCAAGTAGATCACTATAAGATAAAGCTCTGATGTAAAGACAGAAGCAGTACAATGATTAGGAGGCACCACTGAACTACAAAAAGAGAGACTTTTAGCTACTGGTACATATAATAGTTACAAACAGCATTTAAATGAAAATATCTGTCATATTATATATCATAGGATGGTGTGAATTACTCTTCCCTAAGCCCCTCCCTCAAATGGCTACTGTCCAATCCTACATTAGCAACCGTAGCTAGGCATGGGAGACCTGTCAAGCTTTCAGAGGAAGTGTAAAAACTCCACTCAACATTAGCTAATGTTAACTAACTTATCACACAGCTACTGGCAAACATTGAAAAAATGTGTCTGAAATTGCTCTTATTAGTGTTACTTAAAGTTAGAAAACTTGAATAACTAATAAAAAAAGGTCATCCATTGCTAAACATGCTATTGTTAGTTAGCATGCTACCATAGAGTTTTTCTTGATCAATTTAACAGTATATTGTAAAGATGGCTTCTCTAGTCTCTTCTATCTGCCATTTCATAACAGTTATCACAGATGTTTCCAATTGTTTCCTTCATGATCATCTGATAAAATTGAAAATGCCATAAATGACCTGCTAATAAGTGTAGCAATGGTACGCTACAATGTTCTAAAATAAATATTTGTGTTACTGTGTCATTGATGGAGACTGATAAAACTGAATATGTTTGGATGAATGTTAGAACAAACTGTCAAATGTAAGAGGAGATGAGAGACACAGTTGAAACACAAAATCATTCCATTTAACAAGAGGGGAGCTTTTTTTTTTTTTTTTTTTTACGGCCCTGTGTTGAATGGTGTATGAAAGCAATAACGTCCAAGGTTGTGCCACAGCATGAAATACTGGTGCTGCTTTGAAGTTGCTCTGGGCATAAAGGCTGAAGGCTGAATATTGTAGGTCATCACAATACTGCCCATATCTCATCCTGAAACACCCTCCTTCAGTTTTGTTGTTTAATTTAGTTGTCTTTTTTATTTCCTGGCAACAGAGGACATTCAAACAGATCCCGATTCCAGATCAGATACTCACACACAGTGGTGACTCAGTGCTTAGGGTGGTGGCACAGCTCTGGGCCTGAGGAGAGTCCTCGGGCTCGGTGCACAGTTCAGGAACAGCGGTGAGATGTGGACCCTTTCCACTGTCCCAGATATAAAGGGCAACCTGAAATAACAGACTGATTTGGTCTAGCAGACAGACTCATTCAACATCACTACCTGCTCTTTACTCTTGGCAGAGGAAATGCAAGGGGTGTTTTTGAAAAAAATTTTTAAAGCAAATGTGAGAATTTGGCAACAAAAAACTCCAGTGGGTATATTTAATATTTAAGATGACTACACAAAGAGAGATAAAATGGATAGCAGTGAGAAATCTGGTGAGTATTAGTGTACTTCTTTCTGAAGAGAAAAACAAAATTGAGGATTTAGTTGAAGTATTCTACAGGGGAAAATAGACAGAGAAGTGGCATTAAAGGAATACGTAATAAAGGCGGAACAATCAATGCTGTCTGAATTTTGGTGGCTCTCACAAAGAATACCAAACCTAGATGTTTTGCTGACATAAAGCTTAGAGCTACAGACAACGAAATGCATTGATCGAACTGAAGATTCATGCTTTTTCATGCAAATAGCATTAATTTTGAATGCATGCATGAAGCTGTAGGTGTATTCAAATATGCAATGTAAATTAGACCACGGTAATACACTTTAGAGGGAGACGGTGGAGAATATACAGTATTCTGTAAATCTCAAGGACTGAACTCATGCCATCTTTAACTGAACCCCCTTTTCAAGAGTGAAGCTGATAAGTCTGAGGCTGTGTTTACTCAACAAAATCCCCAGGTGCCTTCCCGACTGAATTTCAGTGATAAAAATAAGAACCTCAATGCAGCACCATGACAATTCTCCAAAGTAATGAGATTTTACTCCAAGGTTAGATGGATTTCCTGCTTTGCTCTTTATGTGCAAATAAATTATAGTAGGTTGGCCCTGGCTTGAATGAGAGAAAGAACAATAGAGAACAAAACAGAAAATACTGTAGCGGAGTCATCTGATAATACCAGAGACAAAGTGAGTCTAAAGATAACTAAACTTTGTGACTTTGCATTAACTTACCTCGTGTTTAAGGTCTATAGTGAAGTCAGATTTAAGGGGTTCATCTCTGACTTTGTTTGCAAGCCTGAAAAAAAACAAACCAAAAAAAACAAACACAGATTATCAGGCAAAATGTACAAAAGATATTAAATCTAACAGCTTCTAATGGAAAATACTGCAAGGTGAAATGATCTGAATTTACTGTATGTATTTTTTCATTCCGCTACTCACCGAACAACAAGGGGGATGCTTAACACCCAAGACGCAGCAAAGTCAGGATATTTAAAGATGGAGGGATTTTCTGCAAAGGCGTAGTGATGGATGATGGTTGATTCCTCGTCATGGAGGGGTTTACCGAGAAACCACTCCTGATAAGAGACAGGATGTCAGTACCACTGACACTTGTTTTTTTTTTTTTTTTTTTTTTTGGTAGCTTTAATAATATACTTAGATCTTTTTTTTTTTTACATTAACATATTACTGTGAACTCTCATAAAAAAGAAACTTTTGAGTGTCTGGCCCAGTGTGGGAGTATTCACATAGCAGTCTGCCAGAAAGTATTTGATTTTTTTTTTCTTCTGGTGAATATGTTTGTTACTGGGTGGGAAATAATGAGCTTTCTTGATAGAACTTATTTCAAAGATGATGCGGCAGTCACAAAGATTGTCATCATAATTTTTGACATATCTGGGGAACAAATTATCTTATTTTTAGAAAAAAATGTTTATTAAAGCTCCCATTAGAATGAGTAATTAATATATTGTCTTTGACATACTAATTAATTTTATCCTGTTAGTTTCATGCTGTACACAAGCTTTGTTATATTTTATTTAACCATTTATTTTCAGAGAATTCTGACCAAGACAGGCAGCAACACATTTCACAAAGTTCCAGAAAAAACTGCTCTATATGAGATATGAGCCAAGTAGAAAATGTCAAGCATAAGGAAGGTGTTGAAATATGTATGTATCTGCCTCTATGGCACTTAAAATCCCTTTAGAAGGAGCCAATGTGACCAGCTCAAGTGTTTCCAAGAGGAGGGATCAGCATATTTCAATGCATTTTTTGTCCCTTTTTTAGTATAGACATTTTATTTGGTACATTATCTGAGAACAAATCAACATATTTAACAAATATATCAATATTCTGCATAACAGTGACTGTGTCCTAATGCCTCTAGTGTCTATTTCATTTACTATATTACATTTTATCTTGCCAAAATCCAAATTTTTTTTTTACTAGATTTTCACAATGAAATCCTGACCACACTGAGCCGTAACACCAGACAGAGATGTCTTTCTTTAGGGCATGTTGTAATGAATCGAATTATACAATATTGAATCCACAGTCTCTTCTTGCCTAAGAAAATGTTGGGGATATTCACACAATAATGAATTCAGTCCTCCACTTGGAATCGAAATACCACATAGGGGCTAAATTGCAGAAGACGGTAATAAAATGGGTTTTCATTAATCATTTTATAGTATTTTTTTGGCTGAGTTTGACTTCTACAGGTCAAACATGGACAAGTCTACTCACAGCACAAAAAGAAGAGGTTTAGAAATGAACAATATTAATAGCAAGAATATAGGTAACGACAGAGGAAGCAAATTTCCTGGGTTTTATTAAGAAAAATCTACTCATAGCAATAATATATAATAATCCAAACTGAGGTATTCATCCAGTATTTATATTCTACCTACCCATCCGACCTATATACAAGAAAATAATTTCATGAGTGGAGAGACAGGCTTAAATTAGGTCCACGGTAGATCACAGAGTGGCGTGTCTGACAGGTTACACTGTGAGCTGGCAAACACACTGTAGCTCAGCAGCTGCACCGGAGCCAGAGCCAACCTGATAAGGTATCTCCTAATTGAACCGATGATCAACCAAGCTGGGACGTAAATGTGAACGCTTTGGTGTCTGTGATGAATTTGGCAAAGTGACGGGAGAATTAGTGAGGGGATAGATGGGAGAAGATGCAGGAACATTTGTGTACTTACTTTATTCTTGTCAAATTTTGCAAGGACCTCAACAAACTTAGTCAACTTCACACTCGTTTCCTCCTCGAGAAACACAATCCAGGATGAGTTTTTCCCAAAAGAGTAAGATAAGCTGAGAACACAAAGAAACAAAAAAACAAAATAAAACACCCAAAGCTGAAATGAATAATAAAACTAATAAATGAATTTTGCCT
Source organism: Apogon hyalosoma (assembly GCA_037367295.1). Lineage (NCBI taxonomy): Eukaryota > Metazoa > Chordata > Actinopteri > Kurtiformes > Apogonidae > Apogon > Apogon hyalosoma. The sequence continues at coordinate 30,101,491 of JAPQRP010000006.1, read as the reverse complement.
TGCACAGAGAAACTATATAAAAATCTTTCTGCTCATTTCAGTCCAGGAGGAACTAACTAACTGAAGCTCCTGACCCAGTCAGATCAAGGCAGCCACAGACTTTCCCCTAGAGGGCAGAAAGACAAAAAAAACACATCACAAGCACATAGAGTTCTTTCAGGGAGGGCGGCTCTGTAATGATTTTCCCTACATTTGATGATCTGGGTCCTAAATCTTTATGATGGAACCAGAAAACAGACTCAGATGTCCTTTCACATCTCCCCAAAACAATTACTTGAACGCAGATTAGATATTTGAGAGAGCCCAAGCATGTAGACCACTGTAGCTAATGTCATTATCATGCTGTTAGGAAGTCTCGATAACTGGAGTAATAGGCTTACTGTCACAGTTATGGACATAATAGGAAGGCATTTATTATAATGTGAAGCAATCAATTGAAGTTATTGTGTTACTAATAGTTTCTGAAGCAATCTGGAGCTACGCAGTGTGACAACCTGAATGTCCTCGAAACCAAAATATAACCTCTGTCTCAATCTCAACTGTGTGCAGCCTGTGTGTTGCATTCAAAAGCCTTACTTTTTTTTTTTTTTTATTAAATGTCTTGCATACACTGGAAAAAGTCTAAATCTTACCAAGTGTATTTTTCTCATTTCTAGTCAAAATATCTCATCACACTTAAAATAAGACATAATCACCT
>JAPQRP010000006.1:30082926-30098723 GCA_037367295.1 Apogon hyalosoma | reverse complement strand
ATTTTAAGTGTGATGAGATATTTTGACTAGAAATGAGAAAAATACACTTGGTAAGATTGAGATTTTTTCCAGTGTATTTGTCCAAAAGGTGTGGATACTTACTAAGGCAGCAGAGGAAGAATACTCCAATCTCCCTCATTATCCGACAAACCGTGCAGAAGCAAAATCACGGGTGGTTTCTGAAATCAACAATACAGAGATCAGTTCTCTTAACTGTACAAAAGCAGCAGAGAGCTAAATACAATTAATTTGGTATTTGTGCAGTAGAAGACCCTCAGGTGGCCTGGTGTTTGGAGACACTGCCCTGCAGCTGAAAGGTCAGGACTTTGATTCGTCCTAATGAGCCACTTCTGCACCATCCCTGTCCTAATAGCATATTTAAAAGGGTATATCAATGGTTTTGTATGTTTTGGACATTTCATTACAAAGTGCATGTAATTGGCAATACACTTAACCATTTTGCACTTAAGCTGCTGTGCCTGATTAAATTTGTTTACTTTCACAGCAGCAGTTGCTTTTTATTCATACTTGTATTCAGTGAAAAGCTATAAGCGCAAGAGCAATGCAACAGACCAGAGGTATACTGTGATGGATGGATTCACGAGTCAGGCGACTTTCAAGAGTCTGTTTATTCTAATACCACTTAGGCTGTCTGGGGTTACAGACAAATACATCAAAAATAACTAAAACTGTCCCGCAAGCAAATATAAGCAAGTATAAATTATATGTTTAGATACTACTGGTTCAGTTTGAGTCAGTCAGCCACAAATGCCATGCTGTCGGTGTAAATACTCGCTTTTGGATCAAATGTGCAACAATCCTCAACTGAAAGCAGTCCCAGGTGAATGCTCTATAACCTACTGTTTGTATAACATTTTCCTGAGCCTCGCTCTGGGTCTGTGTGTGCCACAGACAGAGTGGGAAGGTTGAATGACTGGCAATTTTACTTTCTTTTGGATGGAATAACACTAGCCTTATCTCAGAGGAGCTAAAACTTATTGCATGGGTATTTCGTTTGACCCTTTATTGTTGTCTGGGTTACTTCGGTTGCTGCACAAAAGAAATAAGTTGTTCAGAGAGACAGAAATATCACAGGAAACAAGTGTATAGGATATTTCAGGATATGGATATGGGAGCGCTTGCAGTCACTTCTTAAATAAGAAAAATGTGTTTGGGGAAAACAGTCTGTGGCGAGGCGAAAGAGGAAGGTGTGTGATGATTGTCTGGAGAGGGCTGATGTTTCACACTGTGAGGAAAACAAAGCATCAGAGCGGAAGAGCCTGTGGTTCATTACTGCATGGTCCACTCATCATGCAGGGAGTCAGGGGAACAGTGTCCTCTGATCCATTCAGTCTTAGGGCAGCCTGTTTGACTTAATCGATGTTTTTGACACTGTTTACACTTATTAAACCCTTTTAGGTCGCAACGTTTGTTAGCGCACATCTAGCATGAGGTTTATCTTGAAGCCAATTGCATAATAATGACACTATCTTTTATTAAACTGTTTTCTACTTGATATTCACATCACTGCCGAGCATAATGGAAAACTTTAAGAAGGCTTAAACAGAGGAAGAAAAGTCTATAACGCAATCGAAAAATAGCTACTGCTTCAAAGAGCTATTGACATGATATACAGTAGGAGATTCTTTCACTGAGATTATGTGCAAGCTGCAGGCTTCTAATCAAAAGATAAGAGCTGCTTCTCATGTGGACATGCTTACGACGAGTGGGACGCTGATTACTTGGTGACTTAGGAGGAGATGGGGGTCATCGAAACCTGGTTGTAAAGGAAGCAGGGACAGGATGATACGCTTTTAATCATAGCAGAGGAGGGGGTTGGGGGGGGTGGTCTGGATGGGTGGGGTTACTGAGCAGGAAGTAGCCAGCTGTCAAAACCACTCAGTGATGAGCTATAACCAAGAATGACATTTTTGATGGTCAATTAAGCCAATCTGATGGAAGCCAAATCTCTAATAGAAGAACGGACTCTCTATTACAATATGTCCATCACAGTGGCTCCATAAATGCTTAAACTGCAAAGATAAGTGAGGAGTGGGGAATGGGAAAGCATTTTAAAAATCTGGAGCGCAGTGCTGCTACTGGTTTAATCTCATTCTGATGTGCTTGTAAGGCTCTGTGGATTGGAAGTATTGGCGAAACGACAAAAATACTGTGTAATGTGAATTCCTCCTAGAAGGCGGAATGTCAAATTGCAGGAACATGGGCCGTGAGCCGACACCCGGAATACACAAGTTTCTCTCTATGTAAATCTGTGGGTATCATAAAACCAGCCAGCGAAGGGTGAAACGGAAATATCTGCTGTGGAAAAGGTGTGGAGATCAAAATGCTGATATATGCAGTGGTGTGGCGGTCAGGTCATACATTTTCAGCATATCCTTAATGAATGCTGGATGTTTCACACTTCAACTGATGCTACACTGGATTTAATCACTTAAAGGAGTCATATTTTACTAAACTCACTTTTATTAGGTCTTTTGTTTATTTATTTGTGTATTTAGGGGTCGTAACAGCTAAAAAAGTTTGAATTCGAACCCTCCAGGTGCTGCAAAGCTAAAATCAAGTGGATTTCTACAACCCGTTTTAATCCCTGCTTAATTTGTTACGGTTCATAACTAGTTACGTCACGACATTTGCACATATAAGGTCAAGACTTCCGACGAACATTTCACCAAGTAAGACATAATTCTTTGTCAGCAGCAGCGGTTGTAGTAAAAACTGAAAAAATGGCCAAACGTCGTGCCGATTACCTAAAATGTTCAGTTGTTGGTTGAACGGGACAGAGCAGCACAGCCAACAACCTGGAGGGGGCGGGGTGTGAAGTGGCTCATGTGCATTTAAAGGGCCAGCGCTTAAAACTACCTTTCTGGTGTCATTAGTCAGAAATAGGGTTGAAAATGGACTTTTGGAGTTGAAATAACAGCCCTCAGCAGCCAAAATCATCAACTGATCTAAAATGATCCACTAAATCTGTCAATACATGTAAATAACTGGTGTAAAATACAGTTCATCATCTTTTCATGGTCATCAGATATGATCCATTTGGACGTTCAGAGGCTCCGTTGTGAACATAGAAACACCGCCATCTTTTGTAACACTGATTCACCAATAAAACCCGTGGAGTTGGATCAATGATAGAAGTTGTAGACGCTTGGTTTTACGTTCAGTCATTGATATCCTTGCAAAAAAAGTCTGTTTTTCTTCTTTTGTTTTCTGTTGTAAAACAATAACCTTTGAATTTACTCTGAGTTTTCATGAACATCTGCATGATCAGTAAATTAAAAATAGGGAAAAAGACCTAATTTACACTGAAAAATGCAAAATACATGGGATAATATTATAATCAGTGATGATAAATCATTTAAGAAAGGTTAAATAGAGAGAAAAATTCATTTGGGAACTGCCACAAAAGTAGCACTGGGCCTTTACAGGTTAATGAAGAATTTAGACCCAAGCATAGCATTTACAGTTTATGTGGACCATAGGGAAATGTTTTAAAAGCCTAATTCCATTTAAAAAAGCAAAATATCAGTCCTTTAAAACAGCTACTATCGATCATTAGTTCAACGTCTTGTGTATCCTAATGTGAACCAGTTCTTACCTTATGATCCTTTGCCATATTTTCACTTTTTAACCTAAGATTTCAGACACAAACAGGAGTTCATGATTCAGATTTTGAGGAGATTTCTGCTGGTTTTGTTAACAAATATCAAACATCTCTATCTTAGTGCAATGTGTTTTATCATTTTTTTTATTATTCTATAGTTTAATCTGGTGTACACCTGACACCACTGACAGTATTAGGTTCATAAGACGCGGTGAGGACTTAAATGAAAAATCCTTGACACATGAAATGAATTGTTTAACTGCTTACATCAGTATATATTGTGGAGTTTGAAATAAATAATAAAAACGTAGGTGTAGGTCGTAATATGTGCTTATACATCGACTCCAAATGCATTTTCCCTATGGGCGTATGAAGAGAAATAGTCATGACTGCAAGTCTTTGAGTCTTACTGTACATCTCTTTGAAAAGCTGTCAAATCTTTACCGCTGCCTCTCCAAGAAAACGCCGATTAAAATTCTCCAAGGACTCCAAGTTTGTGTAATTGCATTCAACCGACGCTAAAACCCTGGAGATGAATGCAAACGCAACATGATGTGCTACTCATAAGTCTGTCTTATCTTGTAAATGGTCATGTCGGTTAATGCAAGTAAATCTATTTAAACTGTATCTCCTGGAACAAAGTGATGCCACTATTTAATGGATGACACAAACTGAACAACAGATGACCTACAGTCCAAATATAAGTCTCATAATTCCACATTAATTACAGTTTAGGATGTTAAAGACCTGACATATTCAGTTACCTCCACCTTTTATGGACAACATTCTAATCTGTTACGTTAAATATGTATCAGATTGTAATAATATAAGAGTTGTTGCATCATTTCTTTTATCTATTTTAGATTTTATGGCGTGATATTGAGTCTGGGATTTCAAAGATGTCAGTGTCAACAAAAGCAGAAGCCTAAGGTGTCCAATTATCTACCTTGCACATCGTCTAATTATACTGCATGCAACACTTAACATTTACTGATTACCTTAAAATCACAGCGGCAACATCAAACTGAGAAATGATGACTCACTCAGGAAAGAAAAAAAAAAGACTTTATCTCCAACAAATTCTGCTCATATATAACTAAACTGCAAATCCAATTATGTGTTGAAACAAAATTTAATCATTATCTTACAAATGTAATCAATGTCTTAATTGTGATGTAAGGAGATGCAATTTGGCACTGAAAAATCTGCTATTTCTTCTGACCTTCTAATCAGGAGGAGAAGGAGGCTGGTGTGGATGGTGATGCAAAATCCAGATAGTGGAGTTTGCATCCATACTTTCATAGGTGTTAACCCATAAAGACCCAGTGCTATTTTTGTAGCAGTTCCCAAATGAATTTTTCTCTCTATTTAACATTTCTTAAATGATTTATCACTATTCAGTACAAAAGTATCCTCTTCATTTTGCATTTTTTACTTTAAATTATGTATTTTTCTGTATTTAATTTCCCACATTTAACTTAGATGTTCATGAAAACTCAAAGTAAATTCAAAGGTTATTATATCGAAATAGAGAAAACAGAAGAAAAAGTGACTTTTTCAGCAAAGATTTCAATAGTTGAACTTAAAAGCAAGCTTCTCCATCTGCTGTCATTGATCCAGCTCCGTGGGTTTTACTGGTGAATCAATGTTGTAGAAGATGACGGTGTTTCCACGTTTTCTACGGAGCCTCTGAACGTCCAAATGGGTCATATCTGATGACCACGAAAAGATGACAAACTGTATTTGACACCAATTATTTACACGGATTGATAGAATTAATGAACCAACAGGTATTAAACAGTTTATATCAGTAGATGGTTTTGGTTGCCACAGACGTTTGGGCCTTCATGGGTCAAGGATGTGGTTTTAGTCATTTTACTCTCAAGTTTGACCGTTCATGATGTGAGAGGATTAAAGGAATAACCAGAAGATGGAGATAGTGTGGTTTAACTTCAAAGCATCCATTCTTTTCTGGAACAAGTTGTAGGGTTCAAAATAAGAATCAATTCAATGTATGTGTTATAATATCATTTAAATGGGAACATCGACATGACACAAAAACACAACCTAAAGTGCATCATTTAACCCATAAAGACCCAAACATCCACCTTTAACCAAAACCATCTACTGATCTAAACTGTTTAATACCCGATGATCCACTGATCCTATCAATACATGTAAATAATTGTGTAAAATACAGTTTGTCATCTTTTCATGGTCATCAAATATGACCCATTTGGACGTTCAGAGGCTCCGTAGTAGCCGTGGAAACAGCGTCATCTTTCATTCACCAGTAAAACCCATGGAGTTGGATTAATGACAGTGGATGGAGACACTTGGTTTATGTTCAGTTAATGATAGATTTGACTGAAAAAGTCATTTTTTCTTCAGTTTTCTCTGTTTCTGATACAATAAACCTCGACTCTAATCGGAGTTTTTATAAACATCTACATGATCAGTGTATTAGATATGGGAAAATACCTGATTTTCACTGAAAAAACACAAAATACGGAGGATAATATTATAATAAATCACTTAAGAAAGGTTAAATATGGATAAATAATTATTTGGAAACTGCCATAAAAGTAGCACTAGGTCTAAAATGGATTGCCGGTGACCTGGCGTACATTTTAAATATGCATAAATCATTGTTTAATCACACCTCTGCAAACTGTCTCTGTATTGAACTAAACCTAACTGGCATCATTCTCTAATCCTGCCAGCACCTAGAACTAACCATAAAATGTGTTATAATGCAGTTGTCACAACAACTGCTTCTGTTGGTATAAAAAAAAAAAAAACAATACATATGATCTGTGAGCAGAAGCAGTATATTAAATGAAAGCATAATGTGTTAATAAATGAACATATTTGCACTTGCAATTTAATTATATACAAATGTAATTTCTGAGAGCAGCACCGCAGTCAACAACAAATCAAAGCATTGAATATCTTATTATGTTACTGAATATCTTGAACAGGAGACAATTCCTCGGCTGTAAAATATAACAGCAGAGGGGATTTCTAATTCAGTTTCATAAAGGGAAATTTTTGTCACTATTTGTACAGATGTTGTAGTCAGTCGAAGCAATAAACCCGTCACTGCACGCTACATTAACAGAGAAGGCTGTGTTGCTCACACTGCACATATATTTATTTCTTGAGAACATGTCTGGCTCACTCTGACCCGGTGAGGAGTAAAACTTTCATATATGATGAGCAAACACAGACTCCTGATGTGGTACTCTGTCGACAGGCTAATGCAGCTGCTACAGCCACTGCATTTCGTCAGCTGTTTATTCTGACTAACTATTGTGACTAAAAATACCGTGGATGACTATCATACTGTAAAATCTGTCCTTGTCTGTGACATCTTCTTCAAATGTCAGTTTTTGTTTGGAGATGTTCATTAATACGCAGTTTCTAAAGCAGCCAAGACTAGAAATCCAGCCTGAAACGAGTGGTTCCAGGCACAACAAACCCCGCCCCTCACATGTATTGTAGTTTATTTTGGCATCGCTCCAGCTGATGTCATCATGTCTATGCATGTGCTGATGTCAGCATATCAATTACCTCTATATATGTGCCAAGATTGAAGCAAACTAAAACAGAATTGATGTTTTCAGAGACGTGAAATTTCACCCATTGTACATAAAAAGGTGAAAAAAAGGTTTAAAAAATTCATTAAAAAATGAAACTTTGACCTATTTTTCCCAAAATGTAATGACATCTTTTCTGGGTCACTGGCAATCTATAAACCAAATTTGGCATGAATTAAACCAATAGTTTTGCTGCTACAGACATTTGAAATTTGCCCTTATATATAAGTAGGGGAAAAAATATTTTAAAAATTCATTAAAAAATTGGAATTTTGACCTACTGTTCCCAAAATGTAATGAGATCTATTCTGGATCACAGGCCATCTACAAACCAAATTTGGTATGAATTCAACCAAGAGTTTTGCTGCTAGAGTGTTAAAAAACAAATAAACAAACCAAACCAAAAACAATACCCCTTGCCTCCCCTTCAGGGGGTGGGGTAATATATATAGTTTTCAGTGGAACCACTAATGATTGGTTCCCAGGAGAAGAACAGATGTTGGGCCCAAGAACCAGAGACATAGAGGGCGTTGGGGAAAAAAAAAAAAAAACTGTTGTGCACACAATATCCATAATTCACATGGAGATAAGGTCATAAATCAGGGACGTTAACCTTTATAGAGAGCTGTAGTCTCGTCCCTTCCACTGAGCCCCATGGGACGTAATTTCAGAAAAAAATATGCGCAGCGGTCAACAGCGAGAGACAAATATTGTTTTAACCCCATTTAAACTGTGCCACCATTTACACAAATGATATTTGTCTATTTAAATGAACATTTTACAAATAAGGGAAGTCACGGTTTGTGGTGAAGACAATCAAGTATTTTTTAGTTTTGTGTGACACAGCTGCATCGATCATTGCATGTGAATTGACTGTTACCTCAGTATATTTCACCTAGAAATTATTTTTTTCACCTGGTGGAAAAAGTATTGCAAGAGGTAAAAAAAAAAAAAAAAACACTACAAGTTTGTTCAAGCTGAAGCTGCAGAAAAATCTTCAACAGCTCTGACCCACTCATGTCGTCACGTTACATCTTTCTAATTATGTATTTTCATAGACTGACATTTAAATAGTTTTACAACAAAATGTGACTTTCTTATCTTATATAAACATCATATGTGTAAGTGATGCTGTAATTCACACAGGACCAAAAAATTACAAATCAAACGTGGAGTTGATGACACAAAAAAGCAAGATCCTTCCATTGAATAGTTACAGCAGTGATTTTTTTTTTAACTTTTATTTAACCAGTTAAGTTAAGAACTGATTTTCATTTTCAATAATGACCTAATACGAATATGTTAATTTATCTAAACTATCTTTTTTATCTAAACTATCATTTATCTAAACCAGGGGTTCTCAAAGTGGGGTACGTGTAGCCCCATGGGCACTTGTAAGAAGCCCAAGGGTTCTTGAAATTTTTTGGGAAAAATACATTAAATAAGTCATCATGTACCAAATACAAATAAATAATGGGAATTAATGCTAAAATACAAAACACAATAAATACATTCATTTAATAGTTTTATTGTCAATCATCTTGTTTAAGCTTTGGTAACATTTTAAAAACATTTCTATTTTATATAATTCAAAATGAGTTGGTTTGATTTGCTAAGTTTTTTTTTTTTATTAACTAATGACCAATTTATTTATTTTCCTTATCAGTGAAAGAGGGCACTTTTCAGTTTATATTTTGCACGCAAAATGTACTTTAAGCCATAAAGACCCAGTGCTATTTTTATGGCCATTCCAAAATATTTTTTCTCCATATTTAACTTTTCTTAAGTGATTTTCACCATTTATTATGACATTATCCTCTGTATTCTCATTTTTTCAGCAAACGTCATATATTTTCCATATTTAGTTCACTGATTATATGGATGTTAATAAAAGCTCAGATTAAAGTTGATGGTTATTATATGAAAAACAGAGAAAACTGAAGAAAAAGTGACTTTTTCTGTAAAATATATCATTAACTGAAAATAAACCCAGTGTTTCCATCCAATGTCATTGATCCAACTCCATTGGTTTTACTGGTGAATTAATGTTGAAGAAGATGACGGTGTTTCCACGGTAACTACGGAGCCTCTGAACGTCCAAATCGGTCATATCTGATGACCATGAAAAACTGCATTTTACACCAATTATTCACATGTATTGATAGGATTAGTAGATCAACAGATATTAAACATTTTATATTAGTGGGTTTTTTTGGTCATCGGTGGCTGTTTAGGTCTTTATGGATTAAAAAATTTATATATATTTTTATATATTACAGTTAAATATATGCTGTTTACAAAGTTTTGAAAATATAAACAGACACCTTTGGCACAGGAACACATTTTGCCTAATTTTTAATAAAAAATGCTGAGGCGAGAGTTAAAAGTATATTTCAGGGGGTACTCCACTGCAAAAAGTTTGAGAACCACTGATCTAAACTAATACCACCTAAAATGTTTCTTGAGTAAAAAGTTCTTTAACCCTTCTCATTTCTTAAACAGTTTGCTTGAGAGCATAAAAACTGGACAATGTTAGGATTCATTTGTCTCATCAGGCTTTGGCGAGAGTGGATCAGGGAGCACGAGGCATCATTTTCACTCATGGATTGGCTTCCACAGAGTCCAGACCTGAACCCCATTTAGAATCTTTGGGATGTGATAGAGAAGCCTTCACACAGCGGTCCAATTCTCCCATCATCAATACAAGATCTTGGCCGACAATGAATGCGACTCTGGACAGAAATTAATGTTGTGACATTTATTGTGATACTGCATTAGCATGGCGTGGCATCAACAACTCCACGGTGACTGTGTCCTGTAATCAAAGCTAAAGGTAGTCCAATATTGTGTGCAGAATTTTTTTTTTTTTTCAAATTTTTTCCTGAAATGAGTTCCCATGGGGCAGGAATCATCAGCTCCCTCATCTAATTAATTGTAATACTGTCATTAGTAATGCTCCAACCACTATTTTATCAAATATAATACACCTATTTATCACACTGCATTTGATGTGGCTCTAAGATTATTTCATGCAGAGGAGAACGGGACATTTTGACTATGAATTTTAAGCTCATGTGATCACTGTAGTTTTACAAAATCCAAGCAATTTGACATTTCACTCACCCGTTCTTTGGAATTACAAGAGGAAAATATTACAGTATTCATTAAAGTGAACATACGCCTATTCCTAGCCACTGGATGATCATCAGTTCTCATTAAAATTTCACCAGAAAGTGGCCGCTGAAGACAGAAACAGAGGGTTAATTCATCAAGCGGAGTGATACATAGCTAAACACCAAAGCTGCATGAATGTCTTAATTTCCTAAACACATGAAATTATAAGTAAGCAAATGATTTGATGTCGCAAAGAAGTGAAGATGATTAATATTTCAAAAATACTGCACATATTCTGGACTTTAATGTACTTTGGGGGTTTAATCTGGGGTCTGCCATGAGTAATGTTTCATAGCATCAATATTTAAAGTGATAACTTGTGATTGATAATGGAACACACAGTGATACTGGCAAAGTTTTGTTTTTTTTGTCTTCTGTTGTGAAATCAGGTCATGTTTATTTTCTGTCACATGGTTTTCATATTAAATCGTGCTTGAATTTTCAAAATGAGCGCTGACACCACGCGGTAACATAACGTAGAGGCTGCAACAACACATCGGCAAATGGTTTTCACATCTATTTTATCGAGTCCCTTTAAGTCTCTATTATCTATTAGGGGTTTATTGTGTCAAAATTAGATCCTCTATTTGTGTTGGTGTGACAGAACAGTGCCTTGAATCTTACCTCTGAAAGACTGTGTGCCTGTTTGAGTAATTCTGCTCTCCGTCTTTCTGCCTGTCTCACATGGAAAGAGTTGCTTTGACTCTGGATGACGAACACTATCTCCCGCAGGTCTGGGTGAACACAAAGGACAAAGATGTGAGACTGCTCGCATACAGTGAAAAAAAGGGATCATGGCAACTGATGACCTTCTGAGAGAAAGACAAGATAAGAGAGACAGTGTGAAAAACTGAAGTGACTTTTGCTAATCTCCATTACTGGCCTGGTGATAGTAACTGGCACATCAAGAGCTTAATTGGCTTGGGGAGCAAGTATGTAAATGTCACAGTCCGGAATGGGTTGCTTAATAAAAGATTAGGAGTCAGAAGAGTCTTTCTCTGAGGTGCCATAACACCCAAAAGGTTGCCGCAGCCCAGCTGTCCACTTCTGGCTGAACGATGCAAATGTATTATTAATATAACTTAGCGCTATTACGGCATGTTAAAGCCAAGGTGAATGTAGAGCTAGCTCCACATGATGCATAAAACAGCTACAGGCTACTTCACCACAGGCCACATGTTTAGATGTTATCTGTGTCATTGACCTGCCCGACTGCAGTTCCTCCTCATGTGAAATCCATTTACAGGGTAGTAATAGTGACACAGCTCAGTGAAGAATGACATTAGCTGCACAAACAAATCCGCAAAAACCCCGTGGGGCTCACGACCAGTTTAAAGAACACTAAACCACAAGCCCTGGGTGGAGGTAATAAAAAAAAATTATTTGTCTTCGACTCTGTACAATTACATTTGACAACTTCTAAATCCTGTAAGCTGTCCCGAACATCAAAATAAGGTCCGTGGCACCTGGCTGGAATGACTATGACAACAAAGAGACTTCTGAAGGATTTAGAGCAAATTTAAACCCTGAAGAGACGTCAAAGTTTTCCAGCACAGAAACGTTTCAAACAATGAGACACGCAGGCTTTTTGGAGTAAACTTTACATGTAATTTCAGCTCAAACAAACATAACAGGCTTTGTGCCAACTCATTTTCACTCGATGTACATTTTAATTAGCTATTTAAGTATTAGCACAGGACTTGGTCATAAAGGGTAAAGTATATCATAAATTATGACTACCAGAAGGCATTTTGCGATGAAGCTTTGAAATAGCTGCTGAGTAAGAGTGTTTCAGTCTTTCAAAACATAAATAAGTTACAGTCTCTGCTGACATGTCTATAATCTTCCCTTTGGAATAGTTGTGTGAATGCAGTTCAAGGAAGGGGAAAAAAAGGGGAGTGGTGACAATGGCAGCATTAGATGGATTGTCTCCTCTACAATTACACTACTTGAACCATTTCCCACCCTGGGTTCAGATATTAGCACAGGGGTCAGGGGTAGACACTATGCCAGAGTACAGTATCTGTGTCAGATCTTTTTAATTAAGTGTTGGTTGGTGTGTATCTCCCTTGCCCCGCTTCTAACAAAGATCCCATTGATCCTCCAGTCCTGGCAAGGGAGGGATTTACTTGCTAAATCTCAGCATGTCCATCTCCCAACAGATCTAACCTCTGCCGAGAGCTAAGCTTACAGAGTGAATACCACTACACCACCTCTAAATGTCCTTCTGCTGAGTTTGCTAAATGAATCACTGTGTGTATGTACGTGCGGGTGCATTTTGTTTCGCATAAAGCTGTGCATTTTAAAGCCCCAGGTGAGGTACCAGCCTCTTGATACTGCACAGTACAGCAATAATACCAGCTGCATGAGTCTAACTGCAAGATCAGATAAGCAGTTTGCCAATCCCTCATTGTGTAGATAATGCGCACCCTATGTCAAAGCAAAGGAGAATCACGGGTAAAAAAAGAAACTAATTAAGACTGAATTCACTGGCCTTGGCTCACACTAATGGGTTTCGATTAATCATCAAACATCGGGGAGAAAAGGGGAAAAGGAAAAATCCTGCTTTACTGCCCTTCTTCCTTCACCTCTGTCCCTCTCTATCCTGTCAAAAAAAAAATCACCTCTGTGTATTCCCTTGCCAATCATCTGATCCCTGATTGCAAATGTCCAATCAATGCATCTATCTGTATTTACCTGTGTTTAATGCCTTTGGTGCCCAAGATGTCATCCAACATGTTTCCGTGATCAGGTAAGAAAAGCTACATTAATTGGAAAAATGTTCAAACGCATCAGTACGAACTTTTTTTTTTTTTGAAGTTTTAAATGTTGAACTGATGCTGAGGAATTTGTTGTTCTGGGTGGTTTGTAGGATGCTTGAGTGTTACAAAGTTGTTAAGGGATTCACAGGGGTGTCACTGTACCGTAAGTAAATATATTTCCTTGTATGTACTTTGGTCTGTAATTTTAAAGGCAGCGTATGCAACACTTTCATTGAAAAACAGTACAGATTCATACATTTAGAATCCTTCTCAATTATCACATGCGACACTCCTATCCTATGGTGTCCTACCCTCTGCCCGCTTTTTTTTTCTTCTTTTTCCTTGTTTTGTTATGTTCAGGATGTTGCAGGGCATTCACCTTCAGGCACTGGGTTTTTACCTTAAGCAAATAACAGCATGACACAGCATCCATGGGTGGAACACAAGAAAAATGATGTAGCTCCAGGAGCTTTCTCCTATTTCTTCTCCTCTCGTTTATTGTGGAGTTGTGTCTGAGAGACAAACCTCCCAACAGAAATCAGGAACCTTGTGTTTCAGCTGTATAACACCTCTAAATCTTTGCTGTAGAATTCTGAGTGTATGCATGTTTATTTATGTTTTTAGAACACATCCCATTTACTGACAATATTCTACTCCAGTTACAATATTGGGATTTCACAAATCCAAAATAAAGTCGTATTTGGGACATTCAAATCAAGATACAAGGTTTATCGTTACGGAAAAAATTATTAGACCACCCTTGTTTCTTCAATTTATTGTTCATTTTAATGCCTGGTACAACTAAAGGTACACTTGTTTGGACAAATATAATGAAAACAACAAAAATAACTCATAAGAGTTTAATTTAAGAGCTGATATCTATCTATTTTCCATGTTTATGTGATAATAACCAAAATCACTTAAGTTCTTACATCAATATCTATTGCATTGTACTGACAAAAACAGTGCTTTTATTCATTCCATGTTTTCTTTTCTGTCTGTTTTAGTCACATGATACACACAGGAGTTAGTACTTGATTGCGTAACCATTGTTTTTGATGACTTTTGTTGGTCTAATCATTTTTTTCCACAACTGTACATACACAAACACAAAGATGGGACACATCAAAAATAGGACCAATGGCCCTGTATCTCACCAGCATGTTCTATCAAGAATCAGTAACAACTTGAATTTGCGAGGTTGCCAGGATCTGCCGCTATGTTAGTCCTGTGGTCTTGACGCAGGAGATCAATCTCCAATAGAAGTGGGTAGTACAGGCACAGGTCTACATATTTGCTATAATTGTGTGTATATTTACAAGTGCATTTGTGGATATGAGAAAAATGTCAATAAATATATTGTTTAAAAAAAGAAGTGGGTGATACTTTCACTGGAGGATAATTCAACAAAATAAATGAAAGTCCATGTATGGCTTCCTATCAGTGCTCAATAGTAACTAAACTGATATCTGTAACCATTTCCATGTTATAAGCCATCAAAATATGGCCCATTATAAGTAAAGGCAAATTTTTAATATTTAAAACGTTCATAAAAAATGCAATAATCAAAATTTCGTCAAACTGTCGAGACACTTTGTAAATCTTGTCCCAAGGAAGCTACATATAAAATTTGAAATGAATCCGAATAATGTCTGAAGAAATTGCTAACAAATTCAACAGTATTCTCGCTTCCTCGTTCACTGAGTGGAGAGGACAAGCCAAGTATGAACAGTTCTATTTACAAACACAACCATGAAATGTTACTTTCTTTGCCTTTGAGAATTAGTCATTTTTATCTCGGAGTCACAGCCAGCAGAAAACGGGGGGAAAATAGCCAGAATTAAAAATTCACATCTCTCCTCACTCTCCTAAGTATAGAGTGAATATAAAGATGGACGACAACACCGGAATGTGCAGCGGTGGAAAAGCGAAGCCATTATATTAGATTTAAGGGAGCTGTCTGTCACGTTGCCTGTGACAAGCGAAAAAAATTGCAAAGTAGCAACATATCGGATACTTTCTTGAATGACTGGTCGATGCAGCTGTCAGTCATCTGTTTCTATACCCCCTCCTTTCTGAAATGACCTGTTGGCCAAACTCTTCTGTCGTGGGATACAAGTCTGAAAACGAAGCAGAGAGGATGTGCACAAGGCTTTTTTCCTGAAAAGTATGTATGGATTTTTAGATGCATTAATGCTGCATTTCTGTAAGAAGTTGATTCTGTCCGATAGTTGGTCTGTTGGTTTCCATTTAATTTAAAATACAACAATTCAGGAACAGATTAAGAGAATGATGCAAAATCTGATGGATGGATACAAGGGTAAACTGCAATGATGTTGGTGGCCAAAGGTCTTCATGACTGTTTATTATTATACTTTGCGCCATTAAAAACACATGGGTCAGAATAATATGTATATTTGGAGATGTTTTAAATTAATTGGTTTGGGGTTACCGTCATATTAAAAAGGGAAGCATTTCTTACAACATACTCCACACTCCTAAAAAAAGGTACAATGTTGAGCTTCCAGGACCTTAAGGACAATTATAACTTACAAAATCAGGACCATTTTAGGTATTTACAAATCAGAGACTTTATAAAGAAAAAAAAATTTAAGGATCACACGATGATGGGTGATG
>JAPQRP010000006.1:30049264-30073276 GCA_037367295.1 Apogon hyalosoma | reverse complement strand
TGCATAGACATGATGACATCAGCTGGATCGATGCCAAAATAAGATACAATATGTGCGAGGGGCGGGGTTTGTTGTGTGTGGCACCACTTGTCGTGGCTGTTTCCACCTCAAAACAGAGCTTGGCTAACAAAGCTATAATGTAAACTATCAGCTGATGCAGCATGTGAAGATTATTAGACACAGTGTCAATTTGACCAACTGTCAAAATAAGTGGCTATGAGTTTATTTTGAAGACGCAAACTTGATAAAATCATAATACGAATGATGCATAAACAATGTGCAGTGTCTTATTCAGTGAATGATACAGTCTGTGGATACCTAGAGGTCAACTGTTTGTTTTTTTTAGTCTTAAGTGTGGTTTGGTACGTGACTTTCCCCTGCTGTTGAGAGTCTGGAATATTAATACTACATAGAACCACTTTATAATCTATGTTCAGATCATGTCAAATATTTCAGGAATGTAGAAGTGGAATGTTTATACTATTATAATGACAACAAATGTAAGCATATAGAGAGGTTTGATGTAAGAATAGATACAAAATGTCAAACAAAGTGAACCTAAAGATGAATTAACAAGTTTGCTGCAATTATATTTACTGCCATATGAAATTATATCATGTTATTAATGATGATCATTTTGTAGCCCAGCTTTGCTACCAATAAAACATCTGAATCAAATGTGCCTCAGTACTTAAGTGTATGTTAATAAACTGAATTACTTGGACAAAGTGGCAATGCAGTTAACATATATCTAACAATTACAATAAATAAAGAGCATAAATTCTGTCTAATGTTATACATACTGACCCCAAACTCAAAATGGTGTCATGTTTTGGTTTTTTTTTTACATTTTTTACATGAACTCATGAAGGGATTTCCATTAAAAATAATTGCTGTGACTCTTTTGTGACACTTTGCATATAAAACATAATTTTATCCGTTTCATCTTCTTTCCACGGACTGTGAGCCAGGAAATTAAGCCAGCGATTGGGCCAGAGTCCTAACAAGCACTGGACTGCAGAATGTTATGTGTTGATAAGGATAAAAATAAACTGATGCTGGGAAAAAAAAAAAGAGAGAGATTATGTGTTAATGTTGTATTTGCGATGAAGATAAAATGGCCGTAATGTTTCTGACTCCATTAGTTGATCATGTCACGAGGATGATGTTTAAACTCAGGGACTTTGAGCTTTCGGCAGTGTTGAAAAATGTTTGCGTTCATACATGTTTTCACTACAGACTCCCTTCTTATGTTTCAGTGCTGATATCTCAAAATTCTTGCTGGTTTAAAAACTTTTTTTTTTATTATTATTATTCCTGCAGCATTTCAGCAGCTCCTCCAGCTCCTCTGGGCTTTAGCTATCTGTGTTTTTGAGATGTAGCATGTTGCATTTTTAAAAATACTACATGGAGCACAATATAGCCACAGGAATTAAACAGCTTCTTTTTTGCATCAAACACTGTAATAAAATCTTGCTTGCTTTGCTTATGATATACAATAGTGCTTGAAAATGTGATAATTCTTCAGACTTTCTGCATAAATATGACCTAAAACAATATCAAACATTTAAGATTGAAAGTGATGATTTTGTCTAATTTGTTAATTTGAGTCTTTTAATGTATTTTTGATAATTCTATATAAGTCTGATCATGTTTTAGGTTGTTTAAGCTGAAAAAGAGAAAAATCTAAGGAGCTTGCAAACTTAAAACAACCATTGTATATATATTACTATACATTGTGCCTAATGATGATTGAGATTTAACCCTTAAAGACCTAGAATAACTACGGTAGTGCCTTCTCAATTTTTTTTTTATCCTCTTTTAACCATTTATTGCCATTAACTATAATATAATCCTTTGCATTTTTCTGTGAACATCAGGTATTTTCCTATATTTAACCCATAAAGACCCAGTGCTATTTTTGTGACAGTTCCCAAATAATGTTTTGTCTAGATTTAACCTTTCATAAGTGATTTATTGCCATTTATGATAATATTATCCTCTGTATTTTGTGTTTTTTCTGTGAATGTCATATATTTTCCTATATCCAATTCACTGGTCATGTAAATGTTCATAAAAGCTCGGCTTAAAGTTGAGGGCTATTATATCAGAAACAGAGAAAACTGAAGAAAAAGTGACTTTTTAAGCAAAGATATCAATAACTGAACATAAACCAAGTGTGTCCATCCTCTGTCATTGATCCAACTCCATGGGTTTTATCAATGTTGTAGAAGATGACGGTGTTTCCATGGCAACTACGGAGCCTCTGAATGTCCAGATGGGTCATATCTGATGACCATAAAAAGATGACAGACTGTATTTTACACCAATTATTTACATGTTTTGATAGGATTAGTGGATAAACAGGTATTAAATATATTAGCTCAGTAGGGGATTTTGGTCACCAGTGGCTGTTTGGGTCTTTATGGGTTAATTTACTGATAGTATAGATATTCAAAGAAGGTTATAATATCAAAACAGAGAAACGTGACAAAAACGTGACTTTTTCACAAATATATGTCATTAACTTAACACAAAAAAATGTCGACAGCAACTGCTATTTGTCAGACAACATCCGTCTGACTTGTGAATCACAGTTGCTGAAAATTATGGTGTTTCCGCATTGACTACAAAGCCTCAGAACATCTTAAGAAGATGCAATTAATGCTGCTGAAAAGCTGAGAAACTGCATTTTATCTGAATTCTGTTCTCTTTAATGATAGGTTTAGTTGTTAAAAAGTTATTAAACATTGTTATTAGATTATTATAGATGCTTTTAGTCGTCAGTGGCTGCTTGAGTCGTTGAGATTTAATGGAATATCACTATTTGTTTATCCTTTTCCATTGTTCCATTGTTCAGTGCGACTATTTCAAAAACCTATTAAAAAATTCATCAGCTCTTTTGTGATAAACAAGTGAGGTATACCTGAAACATGTTGTACTGTCAAAATAAAACAAAGTCCAACTTTAATTTATTCATCTTTTGAATTTCTAACCACAAACAATATCCTCTGCAGGCGTGCTGAGCTTTTCTGCTGTGACAAAGGGAATAGCTGTGGCAGTACCAGATAGTCTAGCTCCATTTTTCAGATAGCTGTCTGTTTATATTTCCGCTCTTTTGCTGAGGTGCCAAATGAGAGCATTATGAAGTTGCTTTTGTGTGCTTTTGCGTCTGCCATGACCCAGTTCAATGAACAACAGGCAGAGGTCCAGAAACTGGCTACCAACTCCTCTGCAGCCTTGAAAAAAAAAAAAAAAAAAAAAAATCACTCAGATGGTGATTGTATGAGCCCCCTGAAGCTTGAAAGCCATGCATGAGATCTTTTTATTTGCTCTACTTATGAAATTCCAGGGTTCTGTCAAATCGATAAAGAGATAGGACCATGCGAAAAGTCTGTGAAAGCCTAAAGATTTCTTTTTTTAAGGCTGGCTCCAGACAAAACTTGTATTTTTTTCTCCATTTTTTTTTTTACACATACCACACCATGCAATGGCTTTGATAACAGAATGTACTCTTTGTGATCATATTAATAATAATTAATTTCAATTATTTTAAAATATAGTTGTTCATAAGCCATTACTTCATCTTTTTCAATGCCAACCAAAATGAAAAATGTACTTTCCTGATGGAAGTTCATCCAAAAATGAAACCTAGTACCAGACCATAAAAAGTGACCCCATCAGTTTGAGCAGAAATATTGATTACAATATAGTTTCTACATCTATTCCACATGACTTCTTTTTAATTGTCTTTTGTGCTTATGTTTCTACACCAATTAGTCAGAAATGAGACTTACCCAGTTGACTACTGTGGATGACATCCATATGATCTTGGTTCTGAGAAGACAGAAAGACTTTTTTAGTAATTACAGCAACACAAAAAGATGTTCAAATGCCTCCATCTTCAAATAATGACCTACATACATTCAATTTTTGCTTTAACAAAAGACATAGAAACTGTGAATATGTTCTGTTTCAGCCTAATACTACTTTCATTTTCCAATCACTAATTAAGACTTAGCGATGCTAAATATGGCAGCCCCTTTGGGTTATTTGGAGAAATAATGGGCGATACCCCACGTCATTAGTCCTTCCTAATTGTGTGGGTTTTGTGCCTGGAGCATTTAAAGCTATGAGCGTTCAGCTCAATTAAAGCATTCAACACTGTTCCACCTCCAGAGCTGTCAGTGCACGCAGCAGACCATGGAGGGATGAGTAAATCAATCAAAAGCCGAGCAAACTTTGAAGAGCTGTCTTTTACCTCCGACTTTCAGAGGAAATCTCTGGGTCTTGGGAAAAGGCAAGAACGTGCAAGTTCTGGCTGTTTCCAGAGCTCCAGAGCGAGAGCGGCAGAGTATTAATAGATAATGACAAACCGAGTCTGTTTTGATTTATGACTTCCTCTAGACTAACAATCATTTCACAGGCAAGCTGTTGCAGCCTTCAGAGAGCTTAACTAAGTCATAATTCACTTTCAGCTGGTGTGGTGTGTTGGTTATAGAAAATCATAGTAGTTTGGTGACAGTTGTGTTAACCAGCCTATATATAATCCACTGTCTCAGCATATTTACAGCACAGGCTTCCCAATTTTCATAATGGAGACAGCAACCTTTTAATATCGTCAATTTTCCTTCATTAATTTCCCTTGGCTAACATGACGACATCTTTTAGTTTTCATATGACCACTTTCTGCACTTCTACATTCCTGCTCTACGTATTATAAACTAAAATGGTATTTTGACAACCCTAACCTTCACAGAATGTAAAAATAATTGCTACCAACTATTAAGATATGTACAGTGAAGATCTGTGCAGATGTGAAGCTTTCTGTCGTCTCTTGTTTTTCCAGGTGATCAGAGTTAGCGGCAAATATATGCACACACAGACAAGATCATATCAGGGTGATTTAATTCAGTGGGTACAAGACATCGGCTTAATTGGACTCAGTAGCATTAGTCATACCCACAAGGTTTCTGTCTTATCTCATCACACACTTCTGTGAAATCATTTCCTTAGCTGAAGAGAGAGAGCCCCTTAAGGTAAAAATGCATCTGCTGGTTATCAGATAATTACTCGTATAAAATCTTTCCAACTTGATAAGATATAAGAATGGGTTAATATATATATATATATATATATATATATATATATGTGGAAAAAGAGGAAAATAATTACTATGAAAGTTGGGGGAGCTGTCAAGTAAATACCACAGGAAAACAAATTTTAAAACAAAGACATAATATTAACAAATATAGAGCTTATGCGTCCTTTCAATACTGGCTGATGCTATGATAGAGTGGTAAAAGAATGACAGGTGCATGGTTTAATTCTAAATTTTTCAGCAAAACTTAACTCGGCCCAACAATTAAATGCTTTTCAAAATATTACAATTTAAATTTTGCATAAAACTATGTATTTTTACTGTATGACTTGAAGTTCACGTGTACATGTCTGTTAAATTATTTTACATTACCTCCAGTTAACTCTAACGTCTTACAGCAGGTTTTAATGAGACTTTAATGAACACATCTAAATATAGCCCAACGGTTGATAGGCCTACACTGTGTTTAACCATACATAATTGGAAGTTTTGCGCGACATATTCAAGAGCACTGTTGAAAAATAACGCTGCCTACTAAAACACATCCTATTCACATCAGTAAGAACAACTCTGTAACGCAGAGGAAGGATGCAGCAAACAAAGTGCAAAAAAGCAGAAAAAAAAAAAAGAAAGAAAGAAACAGAGCTGTAAAATCCTTTAACAGAATACATTTTTAAATTCTGCCCTGTGGATGCACTCCATAAAATCCACACATTTGAGTGACAGCAGGGCTACAAATCTTGCTCTTGTAAATGATCTAGTATTCTGCAGTGCAATGAACTCCGATCAGGTCTAGCATCATTTTCACCATTACTGGGACATGAATTATTCTCAGCCCATAGGGATCGTCTCTTCTTGGGCTTCTGTGATTCTGCGTGCAGGTAACATTCTCCTTAATCCCATCTGACAGCAGGCTGTCAGCCATTTGCAGTGGGAATTAGACACCCATAGGTGTAAAAAGGGAATTGCTATGACTCTGTGCTGTCCACCTGAAGGGTTTCGTTTCAGCAGCCCATCAGTGCTTTTGATCTGAGGCACCACAGCACTGATGCAGACAGACAGAAAGATTGTGACTGATGTACTTTTAACCTCAGAACAACAGCAGCGGCAGCAGCAGCAGCAGCATGGTGACAGTTCCCCCACTGAGGTGTACATGTGTAAACTCCTTAAAGAACAACACTCCACCCTCTAAATGTGATTATTATGTAATCAAGGACACCCGCATAGACATTCTCTGATCCTTGGCTTTGATACGAAGCTCTTCACATATATAGAGACTCAAGCTTCTGTTCCCTCTACAGCTCTCCATCCCTTAGGGCGCAGTCACTCCACTGATGTGTATGACCCATCAGGTCACATTAGCCCTCTGTTCACTGATGGCAAGAATGGATCAAGGTTGCAGGGTTTTATGGATTTTGACATGTGATAGAAAAATGTGTGATGTTTACTACAGCTGGCCATCTAGAGGGACTCATGTACCACTAGTGTGCACTATTATTATTGTTTTCACTCTGTGTTTATATTAACTGAATTATAAAACGGCTGTCCGTACAGTACAAATTGTCAGCTTCATTCAGTGGATGCTTTCAAATCACTTGAATGGTTTAAGTCTTTTGTATTCCCCCGTCATTCCACGCTGCCAAAACGGCAGACTGACAGATTAAATTGTATTGAATAGTCATTTCTCACACACAAGTAAAAGCTCTTAATGTGTAATGACTTAATGGCTCGAAATGTCTGCTGCCTGTGAACAGCAGCCGTGCATTCTTCTCAGGTACTTTGAACAGCCCCTTTTTCTGCATTTATTTGACTTCATTTGAAATTTAGGAGGAAAAAAACTGCTGATTACAGTCTTCGGTAAAAGTGCAAGGATTCAGAAGTGTGACAGCTCAAACCTTTAACTTGCTTTTATTGGTGTCAACTGTCGGCTTCGTGATTTGCATGATAATGGGCCCCAACAAGAACTACAAGAAGGGGCTGATAAACTGAAAGATGAGCATTTTATTTTGGTTGTAGAATACATTCAGAGGTAATCGACATTTCTTCATGTATCTTCAATTAAAAGATGCAGTGTATAGAATTTAGTCAAGTCTTAGGTGAGTTTACAGACTGCAAGCGACTAAATGCCTCACCATCCCACTCCAATTGTGAAGGAGAATCTATGGTTTGCACAAAATACTTGAATATGTTGAAAGGCCATCTCGAAAGCCAGTGCTTGTTATTTTCGCGTTCTGGGCATCTGTACATGCTGTGTCCACCTGGATGCTGTATATGCCCACTGTATGTAGCCAGAGGTCGACTAATGGGTGATTTGAATAGTCAATTCTAGAACATCTGAAGCATGAAAAACCAGCTGATTAATTGTCCGCATAGGGAAAAAAAAGAATATCAGAAACAATATTTGACTACTTATTGAATACAACATCTAAGTTAAAGCAACTTAATTACATCAATTCAACACACCGGATTTAAATGATCAGCCTATCATCAAGCTCTGCAGAAGCCTGATAACGACCGTCAGGTGCGCGGGAAGAGGAATACATCTAAAACATGCAGGGTAGTAGCTCTCGAGGACCAGGGTTGGTGACCCCTGCCCTAGTTCATCTAGAAGTTCTTAAATGGCATTGCTGAGTAGGTGATACATCTCACTTATTTTTTCTTCCATCAATCAAAAAATGTTGACCTAAGCAGAACAGATTCATTCTCTGCGTTGCCTTTGGTTGCATCTATGCCGCCTCCTCACCACAACAACTGCAGCCAGTTCTGGGCGAAGCTGTGCCAGTTAAAACCTGCCTTTCAGACGTGCTAAATAAAGACACAAAATCAGCCACCGCAATCAGTTTCAGGTTTGATAAATGACATTTCACGCGCTAAATAAATATAAGCATCTACAATAATTTTGCGCATTCTGGCAGAAACATCCATAGTAAAAATTCATCAAGGTAAACTATTTTGCCCATTTGAGAGACGAAACCCTTGGTACGTCCTGTTAGTAGATAAGCTTCAACATGTTTTTGCGTGCGCAGTCAAGTTTGCGCACGTTTTTTACACGTGCAAACCTGTAGTAAATCAGACCCTTAGTGGTTCTCTTCCAGTCTCATTACTTTCTGATGCTTTGGTCAAATACCCTGTGGTTTCAGTGTTTGCACATTTTAAAATTGAAATACTCCATAAAGCCCCTTTGGTGAGTCTCTACATTTGTGACACATAGTTAATATTGTGGATGGTTCTACTTTAACTCAAACCATAATCTCTTTTGGTGCTGAAATCTAATGAGACACTGACTGACACCTGGGTTAAGAATAAGTTAAAAAAAAATTAATTATTAAAAAAAGGGGAAAACAACATTACAGATTGCATTTTATATTACATAGCTGTGTTTGCATGTGAAAAGCTGCTGAATGGCTGTTTTCCCATTGGTGCAATTTAACATGTTATGAATATTATAGTCAATTTCTGCAACTAAATCACAGTATAGCTTACACACCAGTCCTTTAAATAATAAATACGTAATAAGCAACACTGCCTGATAGTTACAGCACATGACATATCAACACAACATTATCTGTCAAGTAACTATCAACATGAGGACCTTTACTGCTTTTGACTCCCATCACTGTATCTTGCAAATAAAAATAATAGCACAGGTACGTCCAGAGAATAATTTCAGAGTGTAATATGCACTAATGTAAACTACGTACGTAAGTCTAAGCAATATTATACACCATTTTTTTGGGTTTTTTTTTTACGGAGCCAATGTACCTTGCATTAGTATCTAACTGGAAAAGATGCAGGTGTTGTTGTGTTTGTCTGTATCCATAGCAACAAGCAT
The DNA here is from genome assembly GCA_037367295.1 of Apogon hyalosoma. NCBI lineage: Eukaryota > Metazoa > Chordata > Actinopteri > Kurtiformes > Apogonidae > Apogon > Apogon hyalosoma. Next base: position 30,064,343 of record JAPQRP010000006.1, on the reverse strand, counting down.
CATCCAATCCAACGTACAGAGGGTGATGTGGAAGCAGACCACTACAACCAATCTACCAGGAGGTCATTTTGTCCAAGACAGAATTGTATTTTTTCATCTGTCTCTTAAAAACAAGTGTCCTAAAAGTGCCTTTTTAATTGTCAAAAATGAACATTAGAATAAAAAGTTGTTACATCATATGTATGTATGTAATGTATTTCAGAAGACAAAAGGTTAGGCAGCTGGACAACTGGACTGCATCAGGTAGTTTTATAAATGCTGTTTTGATGTGAATACTCTGGCACAGACTATAAAGAATTGGAAATAATTGTATTTTTTCAGCCTGCCAAGCTTTAATCAAGTTTTCTCTTTATTAAAAATGTCCTACTGTTTCATTATCAATCGAAGTGTTTCATTCAGTGGAGTTCAGGGGTTATTATTTTACATTTTTACTTTTTAATTCCAAAACCTCTCATACTGACTTATTCTCTCACCGACAGAACAGTTCAATGAGGGCACTTGTTGTCAGCTCTAACTTAGAAGATTGTGCACACAGGGCTTCAGCTTTATTTTTCTAAGAAAAACAGTTGCCAACAGAAGTGACCAGACTGTACAAAATTGTTGACAGTGGTCCAAATGTGGTTGCCTGGAGCAACGAGGCAACGGTAACTATCAAGCCCTGCTGTGTAAGTTATTTGGGGTCACAGTGTGCTCGCTGGCCTCTACATAAGATGTGTGATGGATGCTTTTGACCAGATTTTAACCATGATTCCAGCACTAACAAGAGATTGGTCACAAAGGAAAATCCTCCTCGAGTCCTTTCAAGAGATCACAGAGCTGTTCTTTATCCAAGGCAGACAAGAGTCCTCTCAGATGATTACAAAGGCATACAGATTGTGGATGTTGATTGCTATGTTTATTAATAATTTACAACTGCAAACACTGCTTTGATTAAATCACATACATTTATGATATACCAGGTTAGGGCTGAGTAATATCTAACCTCAACAGTGTACATAAAACCTTCAGTGTTTAAACTAAGAAAATGTAGTGTTTTGACTGTGTGTTCTTAGTCTGGGGGGCTACATCTGAAATTCTTTTTGGTTTGCAATTTTTTTTTTTTCAAATTTTGATCAATCTTCTCTCACAACAGTTTTCCACTTTGCCTCAGTCGATCTGAAATTAACTTTGGTTCAGAAAAAGATGGCAGTGTTTCTCAACTGCATTCTCATGCAGCACAGTAATGATTTCTAGAAGTGTTCCTGAGCCCATGCAGTGATTTCCATTACAGAATCATGCTTGGTTTTAATGCAGTTCTGCCTGAGGGCCACAAAGTAACAGGCATCCAAAATCATAATACCTTGTTCTGCATGTGCAGAGTTTTTCCACAGACTGGTGAACCTATGCCCATCTCTGCTTCTGAAAGACATTTCTTTCACGCTCTTTTTTTACGCCCTATCATGTTACTGACCTGTTGTCAATTAATGCAATTAGTTGCAAAAAAATGTTTAATACCATTTTGTGTTCCAGCCTTTGTTGCCCCTGCCCCAACTTTTTGGAGACTTGTTGCTGTCATCAAATTAAGACTGACCTTAACTTTTCATGAAATGGTACATACATTTGACATGTTTTCTGTGTTCTATTGTTAGTAAAATTTGCATTTATAAGACTTGCAAATCATTGCATTTTGTTTTAATTTACATTTTGCACAAATGTCCAATATGTTCATTTCTCCAGTTATTGCATAGCAGTGATGCTTTCATTTTTTAATATTTTTTAACATTTTTTTAAACAAAAATGCACACTGACACCACTATAACTTTTGTTTGTTTGTTAGTTTTTTGCTATTGTTGTTTATTACTAAGGCTCAGTCAAAGTTTATAGTTTTAGTCAAGAGAATCATACAAAAAAAAAAATCCATGTTTTGGTGAAACCGTCCGGTCCTAAACTGGGTGAATCTATTGCAGGTTTTGTTGTTTTACTGTGTTACGGGTGGCCGTATTCACAGATCTGTCTTTTGATAAAAGGTCACTGCTTAAACTTGGAACAAAGATTGTGAAGTAAGACTTACACATCTCCTCGAGTTTATTTTATAAGAACTGCTCAAGGTGAGGGGATGACACATGGCTGTGATTAACACTGCACACAGAAGAGTGTGAACACAATTCACAACAAACTGATGTTATGTAGGTAGCAAAACACCCAAAAAACAGGGAGGCTGTTTTTCTCCAGTGAGACATGAGTGGAATTGAGTGTGTCATTGAAATTGCTCTAGCTTCTTTCCTTATGTCAACAAATGGATTAAACTGAAGACTGACCGTGGACATGACGGTCTATACCATTCAAAAAAGACAGGAACCCTACAAAGCCCTATCTCAGTGTGATTGGAATAGAGGTAAACTGGAAGACAGACAGAGGAGTATACAAAAGTATGTGGTGTTTACACAGGTTGATACTCTTTACAGTGTCTACAAACATCGTCTAGAAGGTGTAAGCGTTCTATCAGACTCTCATAGATCCCGACAAGCCCTGCATGACAGCAAAGACAGGAAGTTAAAGTAATGCACAGGCTTCACAGGAACCATGGTGTGTAAATAATTTCTCATACCATAGTCCTTCTGAATTATACCACTGTTCTGAGCCTTCTAGAGCACACTAGATCAAGGGACGTCTGCTTACATTAGCAAACATGTAGTACACTTGTTGTTGAGAATGTTTATGGAGCCCTGAAGCAGCAGATAATCACAGTACCTGGGCTCATCTTCGCAAACATCTCCAAGTCATACTAAGTTCAAAATGATGCCAGTCATCAGAGGCTCGAGGCTGCCGTCAGAGGGGGAAAACTTGTTTCATATGCAAGACACATGGCTGACTACGCTCAAAGACAACGGCTGAAAACTACCCTATGATGTTTACTGCTGTTTCCTAATCTACATATTATAAGCCTCTTGTAACGAGGTTATGGGAAACAGTATCGATCAAAGCCCAGACTGTAATCATTTTCAAATCCCGCATCAAAATTGAGACAGATGCTCTTTATACAGTTTTCTTTTCCTCTTTGCAAAAGAGCAAACACCAAATCATGGGTCACTGAAATGTTATTTATGTGAAATTGCAGACACTGTATGAATTATGAGTGGAATGTTACTGTCACACAACACACAAACTCCCTGAAGAAGCTGTTGGGAGTCAGATGGAGAAGCCTTTCTACTCCAGTGCCGGATCATCAGGACTGACAATTTGACCTTAAAGAAGCTAAAATAAGCAGTGATTTGTCTGAACACTTGTTTACATGCATGCATTTGAAGCCAGACCCTATTAAAGCCACAGGAGTTGAAATCAGAGGGTAAAAAAAACATTGGCTATTGCCACAGTACTGTGGGATTACTTTCTAATTTGTCTATTACCATAGAGCCAATCAGCGCCCTCGTTCTATCCTGTGTAGACTGGTAACCTGTAACCTGTCCCCCTGCTGCTACAACAGCACTGTGGCAATAAGCATCGAACATGCCATGTGCCTATCCAGTTACAGGAAAAGGCAAGGGGACCAGTGACCAAAAGCTGGTTTGTGCGCCTGCTCACACTTTCAGTTTCAGCAGCAGGCAAACAACATGAAAGGTGGTGACTGTTGTGCCTGATATGAGGAATTTGCCCAGGTTTTTGATGACTATAAATCAGCCACTGGGACAACGTTCAGAGTGCAGAATTTGGATCCTTTGATTGGCTCTGTGGCAATAAACAAACCGATATTTTGTGCCACAGTACTGTGGTAGTAGCCACTGCCAAAAAAAACCCAGAATTTGAGAATATACACCTTCCCTATGCAGCTGTGTTCTTCCAAAACCTACAAGTCAAAAGGCTAAATGGAAATATAGATGATCTAATGCCATTTCATGCCACTGTGATGACCCATGGAGCAGAGTAGTAGAGAATCCCCTGATAGAATCTCAACAGTGATTGGTGATCACAGCTGTCAGTCATGTCTTCAACCCATGTACATGTATGAAAACATCCATGAGTCCAGCGAAGCAGAAAGAATTCCTGTTTCCTCTCAGACCACTTGAATCCCAAGATGCTACAAAGTAATAATGGAATATTTGTTGTTTGTGCACCAGAGAAAACCATGAAAAAACTATGATGTTACACCCCACTTTGCAAATATCTGTTTAGTGTAGTGAACAAGCATTTGAAATATTAAATACAGATCATACAAGTCAGTGTTTATCAAGCAGGAGACAGAGGTCAGCATGGGCACATTAAGGAGATGGACACATGCTAGTGTTGTGGTGATATCTACATTTTTTTAATAAAAGAATACACTTTAACAATCCAAACCAACGCCTATAAGTTAACTTTTCAGTGTGTTTGTAACTGTGTTGCTGTTCAGATTCATGCCAGATTACAGCCTCTACATCTGTTGCCAAAATTATCCACAGTGTCCACAGTTTAAAGTCTGACAGAGACTATATTTGGCTGAGTGTCGGTACTGGTTTGTTGTCATTTTAGTGTGTACAAAGATATTTTCTAAAGCAAAGGTCATGTGGACAGAGTGTTTTGTTTTCCCAAAACAGGAAAGGAAAATACCTGTTAAGAAAAACATCTGTATTAGTGTGGACAGAACATCAATCTATGCAGTTTCAAATGACATAATAATAAGAGATGTTAAAAACACGTTCATTTCTAGCAACTAATTTAAAAAAACAGAAATATTGAATTGACCCTGGGCATTTCACAATTACAACATAATCACCATATTGAATTATCTCACATAATTGCAGTAATTTTTTTTTTTTACAAAATTGTGATAATTATGTGTATCAGGGTTAAACAAGTAATTGAACTGAAGTCGTAGCTTCAGTATTGACTTGTGCCATTATATACAGGGTATCTGTAGGCAGGAAGCAAAATTTAAGACTTTCTGAGACATTTTTAAAGGCGTCTGTGGTTGAATTTAAGACCTTAGATTCACATAAATAACAGTACAATGGGCCTCATAGTTATCCATTTTTCCTTGAACCAGTCTTAACCATGTTATATAGTCCGTATCACGTTACATTTCCATTCCTGCCTCATTAATGTTTCTGCTGCTGAACCTCATACCTGAACCCCTCCATCCGAGAAGGATTGCTGGCGGCTCCACTCATTCCCATCTCCATTATGATAAAATAATCAACACAAATTATACATTTGACAAATTCTCTACAAAGATTTCCACAGCATATATAGTGATATCATTTGTTGTGTCTATGTTTAAGACTCTTGCCTGCCAAATTTAAGAATTAATCCTTTTCATCATTAATTTTAAGGACAATTAAGGCCTTAATTTAAGACAATCAAGACTTTTTAAGCATATAATCTTAAAAAGTTTCAATTTCAAGGTCTACGTTTACGAGGATCAAAGTGATCTCATTAAATAGACATTAAAAATAGTATTTTGAACTCCTTCCTTCCTTCCTTCCTTCCTGCCTTCCTTCCTTCCTTCATCTCATGGACTTTCCTTGATAACTAAGTAAGTAGAGTCAAACTGACATTGCAGTATTGCCCACAGCACTCACAATATAACTTTTTTTGCTTTAATCATGCAGCTCAAGTCTTCATTCAATTGCATTAAAATAAGTGGATGAAGGTTTCAGATATAGTACATTTAATCATAATTTCCATGTCGTTTATCACTGTGCCATGGTCTGCCATGTTTAGTTTTGTTGACAAAAGACAATCAGGAACATAATTCCAAAATTCAACATTAATTAAAAAAAATACTGTCCATTCAAATAAATAAATAAATAAAGGAAGGAAGGAAGGAAGGAAGGACGGACGGACGGACGGACGGAAGGAAGGAAGGAAGGAAGGAAGGAAGGAAATTTGCTGGACTTATGCTACAGTACTGGCATAAAGTTAATAGAGTAGACAGTTATGTTGAAAATTGACCATCAAATCAAATTTTATTACTGCGACTGTTCTACTCCATCTATGTCATAAGAGCCAAGTGACCTCTGTGTGCGTGCGTGTATGTGTATCTGCTTTATATCTGATAAAATGGACAGAGCTAGCCTGTGCCTTTTGCAGTACTTGTGTATTTTGGGTCAAGGATCAGACAGGTAAAAACAGCTAATTGATACGACCAAAACATTTTGAGTTATTCTTTTTTTTAATTACAGTGAGGTTACAGGCGGTTACAGGAGCCCATTCAGAGCCGCAAATGGGGGGGAAAGCTCAATCCAGATCAACGAAACCACTGGGACACAATGGGAGAACCAGGTCTGGCTGTGATCACACACTAACCAGGTCAGCCCGGTTTTACGGTGTAACACGGTGACAGACCGTTCTGCGCAGACTCCGATCAGACAGACCAGAGTTCAGCAGATCCAACACAGGATGGCAGTGAGTCGCAATAAACCGTCATGTTCAGTTCTGTGTAAAAGTCTACAGTCCACGTCCATGTCAGTACAAACAAAATGAGGGCCATTCTATTTCTTCCTAATCTGTGTGTTACACCAGTAAGCTTAGTAAAGTCATCAAGTAATGGGAATGTGATGAAGTCATACAGTAATGATGTAAAGCCCTTTCAAAGACATAAAAGGATTCAAGGACTGAAGGATTTTTATTGTCATACCATCACACATTTACACAGGATGGTATGAAATTTAGTACGTGAAGTCCCAGAAGTAGCCCAATAGATCTATGTATAAACAATATGTAAATAAAAAAAAGACGTTTGTATAATAATAAAAATAAAGAAAATTAAAAAGAAAAAACCTATGTATTAAAAACACTTGTGCATGTGCAAAATGCGTGGGGAGGAAGTCTGACTGGCCACTGGCCTGGTAACTATGTGGCGAGGTAAGGTAACTATGTGTGCATTCTTTTCCGTTACTTTTGATTTCAATACAAATCAAAATGAGGCCCGTTCTATTTTTTCCTTATCTGTGTGTTACACCAGTAAGCTTGGCTCAGCTCCCCGTTTTATCAACTCTACTGCTTCTAGAACCCATGGACTCCCACGGGTCAACGCGCTAGTTCCATATGTCATTGAACATGTTCTGTCCACAGTAGGATTGTAAACATGTTGAAAGCAACATCAACTCATGGCCCAGTGAATGTAAAATACCCAAATGGAACACTGTTCGGTGTAGTTTCTGCAGTGAGGAGTACTCACACCAGCCAAGCCTGAAATATCACCTCCACACAAAGCACTCAGCAGCGGATGAGTGAGAGGAGGTGAGACCTAGAACAGCCCTCCGTGATGATATTACAGAGGAGAGGATTCAGCCACATCCAGCCACACTCGAACAGGTGTTCAGAAGCGAAGAGAGCAAACCTACCTCGGACTGATTAACCACCTCCATCACTAAACAGATTTTAATGGACTGTTGGCCAGTATCTGTGGTGGAGGACAGGGAGTTAATGGAGGGCTTACAGGCTTTACATGAAGAAGATGTTGACCTTCACTCATCTATCAAAAGCCATTTCCATCTAAATACAGGACACAAACTGAAACCGGAGTATGCAATTTATGTCGACATGTGCCTCTTACTGTTCAGTCCTTGTGAAGAAAGGGCAGAAAATGGTTTTATTAACCACCTTTACATCATAAAAATATAATCGTGTATTCCAACATACAATCTGAAAAAGCCAACAAAGGGATATACGGAATTCGAATAATACTCTGCGCTTCAATGCTGCAGCAATGACCCTGGATGGACATGTATGCAAAGTCCTACATATGTAACAAATAACAGAAAAAACAGCAATTATAAACAGCCGACCTTGACGAAATGCAATACGCCATATGAACTAAGTTCAGGGTAGAGTAGAAATGTCACTAAATATAATTATTTAGTGAGAAAAACAATCAATACACTGTTGCAAAAATAGTATCTGGCTCCTGTATGAATTACTTGCACATTCTTGTCACAGCAAATACTGACAGGACAACTGATTTACATTAATTAATCCCAAAGCGTGTAATTAATCAGATACATATTTTAATTGCTTCACTGCACTAATAATGATAATAACACGCAGCGAAGGCACTATCTCTAATTATAGTAGCAAAACAATGCATTTCTAAGTGGTTCCTTCATCGTGGTCTATGGAGCCAGGTGGTCTATTGCCAACTAAAATCATCATTATCTGAAATGAAACTGCTGCTTCTGATACCAAAGTACGATAAACAAATATGCAGCAACATTTCTGTAATATAATGTTTAGGGTAAACAAAGTGGATTCTTTTTCTCTTACAGCTATGATGTGATTTTGTTTTCAATTTTGGGAAATAAATGAAGACTTAATTCATAAAAAGACATAATTTCGACAAATACTATATGTTATAATGTTAAGTAAGTGTCTGGCAGGCTTCTAAGCATTCTGGACTTTTATACACTGCACAAAACATCAGAGATCTGCCTCTTCGGGGAAAACTGAATCTAATTAGGCATACAGTATATTAGCTGTAGTTCTGTTAATGGTCACTGCTTCTCTACAATGACAGCAGGAGCACACACACAACTGAATGAATCATTTTTCAGTGCACGGAAATGCAAAGAACTAAGAAAGACCCCAATAATATCGAGGGCAAATTGATCAAATCTACATAAGAAAGGAATGAAGTACTTCCATAATTGCATCATTGAGCAAAGACGACACAGAGACTATGAGCATCGAAAGGGAAACTCAGTCAGACAATGGAACAGAGTTAATGTGATAAAATAAAGCACCTTGTTTTATTTAGCCATGTAAAAAGTAAACAGAACGCAAAAAAAATCCCAGATTTTTGTCAGGGTTGTAAACTGTTGAGAACCAGTTGCAGGATTAGAGAGAGAGGGACAAAGTCTGAAACATAACGTGCTGCGCATTTTTAATCCCCCTGGGCCAAATATAGTGTAAGATTCTGTTGAAAGTTACTGCTCTATAATTTAGATTAGATTGTCTTTGTGTAAAACTTATTACATATTTATATTTGATAGTACACTGATATAACTGCACAAGGCCATTTGACCTTGAAAAAGCACATCAAGGCCACCTATTTTTCAATAGGCTTCTGCTCCATGCCAAGATGCATCCACAGCGTAAATTTGGTGCAGATATCTCAACGCATTCTTCAAATAATGTGACTATGTCGGTGAATGGACAGACGGACGAAAATACAATTACAATACCCCTTCAGAGAGGTAAAAATCATCACATTTAACCCATAAAGACCCAGTACTGCTTTTATGTCACTTCCCAAATAACATTTTCTCTATATCTAACCTTTCTTAAGTGATTTATCATCATTTATTTATAATATTATCCTCTGCATTTTGCATTTTATCAGTATAAATCAGGTATTTTCCTGTATTTAATTCACTGATCATGAAGTTGGTAATAAAAGCTCAGATTAAAGTTGATTGTTATTATATCATAAGCAGTGAAAACTGCAGAAAAAGTGACTTTTCCATTAAAATACATCATTAACTGAACATAAGCCAAGCATTTCCATCTACTGTCATTGATCCAATTCCATGGGTTTTACGGGTGAATCAATGTTGAAGAAGATGACGGTGTTTCCACGTTCACTACGGAGCCTCTGAACGTCCAAATGAGTTATATCTGATGACCATGAAAAGAAGACAAACTGTATTTTACACCAATTATTTACATATTTTGATAGGATTAATGGATCAACAGGTATTAAATATATTAGATCAGTAGATGATTTTGGTCCCCACTGGCTGATTGGGTCTTTATGGGTTAAATTATCTCTGCATTATCTATCATATACAGTAGCAACAAGGGATTTTTTTCTGTAATAGGGATGCAAAATTCTTAGCCGATACTTGTACCAATACTGATATTTTAAATGATATTGTGGATGATAGCTAATACAAATGCTACTATTTTGTTTTGTTGTTACGTATCCCCCCTTAAAAAGAAATCTTCATTACAAATATAAAAAGTTTTACTGCTTTAAATTACGTATTTCACCCATAATCCTATTTTACGAACCCAGATTCAGTTGTGCTAATTTGAAACAAACAAAAAACTCAACAGATAAATGTCTGCCTTTAATTTCAACCATTGGTGAAAAGACGTCTTATAAGCCGATATCAGCAAATATCACCTGATGCTGATATCTGAACCATGTACCAGTCCATCCCTATTCTGAACACACACTGTAGACTTCGTATAATTGTATTTTCATGTCTCTTTGTTCCCTTTAGAACAGGGATCACCAACCCTGGTCCTGGAGAGCCACTACCCTGCATGTTTTAGATGTGTCCCTCTTCCTGCTCACCTGATGGTCGTTATCAGGCTTCTGCAGAGCTTGATGATAGGATTATCATTTGAATCAGGTGTGTTGAAGAGGGACACATCTGAAACATGCAGGATAGTGGCTCTGAAGGACCAGACCTGCTTTAGAAACTGCTGGAGATTTTTTTCTTTCCGTTTATTGTCCTCCCAACAGCGAATTGAAATAACCAGCCATGCGTACCATAACATCTCAGATTCATTAATGTAACCTTACTCGGCAGCAAACTGAAATAAACGAGTCATTTTAACATTGCATTACGTTTACAATATCATTTACTCAATGATAACGGGAGGTTGCACATTTCATTGTATTCTTTCCAGAGAAAATAATCACGTGTCGGTCACAATAAAATCTGGGCAATGGGATAAGGTTGTTATGAGGCGAGCTAATAAACAGCAGTCTCATGCACGGTTTGCAGATTAGCGTCGCAGGGTTTTGCATCTAAATTTAACATTATCTTATTACATGATCAAGGAGGCTTCTTCAGACTGACAGTTGAAGTGGACCAAAGTTAATCTCTTCTTTCTCGTAAGCGCCTTGATCCTGTTTTCACTTCCAATTCGTCACATACTGCTGCGTGGTCATGGCCCCTTGGCACAAATTTTTAACATCCAGGGATTCTCAAGGATTAGGTAGAGGTCCCTGTAAATCCTCATGTGTCAGAAATTGGCATAAGACAGAGGACAAGTGTTGTGAATCTCAACCTGGAAGATTACTTGATATGACCAGGTATGGGTATGGATTAATCTGTCAGGCGGAGTTGGTGAAAGGGATAAGGACGTACTGATAAAACATCAGTATGTTCAAGATGTCAAGAGTTACTTTATTGAATTTTTTTTCTGATTACTAAATTCCATACAGATTCAAAAGATTTATAAAGAGATGAAGATTATTTACACCGACAGCACAGGGGATTTATGTGGCCACTAGAAGGAGTAGTGAGTCACTCTGCTGTCTCCCATACTGAGAAAAACACCACAGGGCCTTTAAAGGAGTGATATTTTGCTTTTTTTTTTTTAATGGAATTATGCGTTTTAAAACATTTCCCTGTAAATGCTATTCTTGGGTCTAAATTCGTCATTAATTCAACTCCACAGGTCCATCTTCAACCCTATTTCCGAGTAATGACACCAGAAAGGTTGTTTTGAGCGCTGGCCCTTTAAATGCAAAAGAGACACTTCAGGCCCCGCCCCCTCCAGGTTGTTGGCTGTACTGTTCTGTCCCGTTCAACCAACAACTGAACATTTTTGGTAATCGACTTGAAGTTTGGACATATTTTCAGTTTTTACTACAACTGCTGCTGCTGACAAACAATTATGTCGTACTCGGAGAAATTTTCGTCGGAAGTCTTGACCTTATATGTGCAAATGTCGTGACGTAACTAGTTGCAGACGTGAGAAATTAAGCAGGAATTAAAACGGGTTGTAGAAATTTTTGCCAAAATGGATATAAAGATAGCTTTGCAGCACCTGGAGGGTTCAAATTCAAACTTTATGAACTATTAGGGTCCAAATACACAAATAAATGAACCAAAGACTAATAAAAGTGGGTTTGGCAAAATATGACCCCTTTAAAGCATCAAAACGTGACCAGATAGGATGAGAACCACTAAGAAACAACTTTCAGAGTCACAGAAATAGACAATGTGATAAAACCTCGAAGCACTGTTGTTGTTTTCACCAGCTCTAAATGAAATGAATGGAGTTTGATGCTGAAATGGCAGCTTTTCTTCGACACAGATGAGTTTGATTATGAGGCTTATGAAGGTATAAAGTTATTATGTGACGTTATTATCTTTGCTATGTGGCTCTTTGTTGATCCACGGTTCAGATTAAACTGTGACAATTCTGACCTTGTTCGTTCGATTCCAAACAGATCATCAGTGCAGCTACTGACAACACAAATCGTACAGAAAACAGGTGATTTGCTGTTTTCTGTCCAAAATTAGAGCTAAGCTAACAGAGCTATAATGTAAACTATCAGCTGATGCAGCACGTGAAGATTGTAAGACATGCTTATTTTGACCGACTGTCTAAATAAGCAGCTATGCGTTTTAGTTTGATGATATCATAATACAGATGTTAGTTAGTTTAGTTTTATTTCAAACACGTAAAATCATCAGATAACAAAGAACAATACGACATGGACAAGCAAGACTTTCGGCGCTCGAAAAGGAGTGGGAAGAAGTATAACTTATATACTCTAATAATTAAATTGATTCCACTTCCTTTTTTAACATAGTTTTTTTTTTTTTTTTTTACAATTTTACAACACAAAACATCCATGCCAACCATTCACCTAACACTTTTTTAGTCACCTCACACACAATCAGTTTTGCATAAATCAACCTTTTTTAAATATAAACTATAATATTTATATGCACTTTAATTACTTACTCCAAACACAATTATTAATAAATGTGATAATATATCCTAATCACGATAGTCTGTGTTAATTAATTAATTACAAATAAGCAATAATAATATCTTATTTTTGAATGAATGAATGAATGAATGAATATCTTATTTTATACATTCTTCTATATGTCCGTAATTAATGAGCTTTATACTTTATTCAGTGACTGATACAGTCTTTGAATACATAGTGTTGATTTACTGGTGGTTTTAATTGTGTTCTAGAATGTGACTGTCCCCTGCATGTGACAGTTTAATATTCTAATATCTAACCAATCTCATCCTGTTGTTTTTAAGCCTAATTTAACTATAACCACGGCATCATCTAGATGTCAGACTACACTACACCTCAAAAAATGATACCTACATTGTGTTTCATTAGTATATGACGACTTCGGAGAGAGAACGAGGTTGAGTTTTTCTTTTTAGTTTTTTTTTTTTTTCCATCACTGTGAACAGCACAAATCAGCCACTTCCACATGCATCTACATGTAACCTCAGTGACAACAGTCAGTTCGGTCATGAGGCCTTCACAGCACTCTAGACTGAAATTGATTATAACTGCAGAGTCGCTCAGATACAGTGAAGTACTTTAAATGAGCTAAAACCTTGAACATGTACAGCCATGCAACGTAATATAAGCAGGAATACACACATGTAACGACTTAAACGTAATGTATAAAATAAAAGACTGTCAGGATGATACATGTTTTTACTTGCATGTAAAGTTTCTTCCCCACTGTTACTTGTAGACAAGTATTTTCACACTGCGTATGTGTATTTTTGCTGAAGGACACAATCTAAGTTAAGGCTCAATGAACAAGCCATAGAAACGTTATTTATAACCCGGAAATCATCATTGCTTTTATAGGTTATTGCAAATATATGGTGTATGTAAATAAAATATAACAAATATGAAAGTAAAAATAAAATGTTCATGTAAACTGCCTCCCCTGGTAGTACTCGGAGGGATTATTTGTTATAGCTGTCTGTTTTCTTCCAAACAAAAGTCACAAGAGGAAAATATGATTGTTGAGATCGATTGTTCAGACTACAAAAGCTTAGAAAGCTCATTTAATTATTCCTATTCATGGGGACAAAGCAATCCCCAGCATAACGCCAGTAGTCGAATCTGTCAGTGTAATGTGCAGTATAGTGGATTGCTTAATTCCTAGACAGGTTTACTTCTGAAAAAAATGTAAAATAAATAACTCAAGAGTACACTAATTTAATCAGCATTTGTTGACGCCTGTGACGGCTCCTCTGTAAATTCCATGACTTTTCATAACTAAACTGGAGCGCTTCCATGACCTAAAAATTTGTATTCCTCTCTAATTTGTTAATGCTGCTCTCGAGCTCAGGAGATACAAAAGGGGGGCAACAACCTGGTTTCTACAGTTTACATTAGGGCTGGATGTGGAGAAAATTACATGACAAACATTAATCTGATGCATTGGGATTCAGCTTTAACTGGGACTGAAGCACATACATGAACGCACCAAATAGAAAACAATAAAAAACAGGGTGGCAATTTATTAGAGAGTTGAATTTAACGCTGATTCAAATAACATTTGGTCCCACTCAAAATTAGAGTAAAATTTACTCTATGGCCAGTGTCAAATTTTCAGAGTTAATTCTACTCAATTCAGTGTCAAAATCAACAATGAAAGGTGTAAAATATTTAACACTGTGGTGTTTTCACACTGTTAAGAGTAATATGATTGATTACACTTTATAGAGCTACCTTTACTCCAAATGTAGTTAAAAGATGACTCTATAATGTTTAAATATTTATTTTTCTGCAGTGTTACTTTCTTCATCAATTGACACTCTGCACTACTATTGAAACAACGTAGAATTGCAGGGGTCCCCAAGGCGGTGGGCATAAGAGCAGAGGTTTTGCTCTATGGGTTTCAATCACCCTAGGACATGCTTCTCCTTTGAAAGAGCTAAGTCCTCCCGGTAGAGCTGCACAACATATCGTTTGAGCATTGTATGCGATGTACGTGTGCGCAATAGTCACATCGCAGATCCTGCGATGTAGGAGGCAAATGAACTCAATGGTGTGCTCATCTAATTTCAACCTGAGTACCTGACACACACTGCATGCAGCGATCCATCAATCACAATCTTTCTTAATCAGTTTGGTGTGAGTCGCTGGTAACAACATTGAAAAATAAGCAACGAACAAGAGAAAATCACCCTAAATGAAGACTTGTTACCAAAAAGAAAAGCAACGTCAGTTATCAGGAATGATTTCAGCTACAAGAAGGATGATACTGAAACACGTGTTCTGTGTCAATAGTGCCTTCCACCTGACGCCACAACAAGAGGAATGACCGACCATTTATAGCATCACACAGCTATTATATCCTCCTGAGTATGTTTTCAT
>JAPQRP010000006.1:30029065-30043244 GCA_037367295.1 Apogon hyalosoma | reverse complement strand
CTCCATTTTGAATGTCTGGGGTCGCCAGAAATTTGTGATGTTAAAATGGGGTCATGAGCCAAAAAAGGTTGGGAACCGCTGGGTTAATTTCATTGAAATGTTTAATCAGATTAATAATGATGATGGATTAATCCGTTAATGTGTTAATTTTGACAGCCCTAATTTATAACTATATGCAATATAAGATGCACGAACTAAGTCTTACGGTTTAATTCTGTGTTATTTGTAACATTAATAATGAAAATATATTTCTTCTCTTTAGCATCCTCGCACTTACAAATGTTTGAAGTGTGAAATGTACTCATATTAACGTGATGGCTGGAGCAAACTGCCATCCACAGTCATGAAAGGGAAAGGCTGTGTTCAGAATCACATACTATATACTAAATTATTTAAATGTATGTTACAGTTTATGTATTTTTCCATATACAGCCATGTATAATGCAGTATGTCCTATGTGAAAATGAACGCAGTGAAGTAAAAGACGGTAAAAAAAAAAAAAAAAAAGGATGTCCAGACAAAACTTAAAAATTGAGGTCAAAACATCTCCATCTCCCCCTGGTGGTTGGCTGCAGTATAAAGCGTTAATCCCATTTCTTCTATATTAAAAACTCATAGTCGGGATCCAATAAAAAAAAAAACTGTTCTCGAAGGTGATTGAGGGTTTTTTTCAGGTAGTTTTCATCAGGTGGATTCCTGTTGACATCATCCTCTTTCTGATTAAAACACACGACTGTTAGCTGTAATGACAAACTGTGCTCCGAAAATCCATCAGAACCAATTGCGCTGTTGAGCATCCTAAATACTGTATTTCCTCAAATAAAAGACAGAAATAAATAACAAACTGGATCTCTAATAACAGCCAGGGACAAAGTCGATATGAAAAAGTAAAAGCTGGCCACATCAAAAATAATATGGATAATCTTCTACTTTCTGTCATGTAAAACACTGCTGATTAAGCACAATGATCACTTGATTGATCATTTGATTTAATACATTCAACATTCTAATCTGACCGTTTTAAACCCTTTGTTGTTCTGTTCTGTTACTGTCCAATCTCTGCCACTGCAGGTGTGTGTCTTACTTTCTCAACAAAAGCATAATTTGTAGAAATTTGCAAGCACAATAGGAGGGTGATGTTTACGCAAAAAAAGTTCCATCAAGAAAATACTGGATTTTATGCAATTAAATACTAGAGGGCTTTCATTTTCTAACAATTCTAAAATTGTTTTGTTTATAGAAAAGCATAATGCAGTACTTTTAGCGGATCAAAATGAAGTTTTTGTACTCAATACAATAATTTCTACTTATTAAACCATAAAAATGAGAAATAAATGTGTGCCACTAATGCAACCCTTCTATAAATTAAAGTACCTTCCGTAGGCGTATGTTTCACTATTTATGGAGATAAAGTGAAGAGGAGACAACCAGGCGTATTATCATGAACATAATTACCTGCCAGCTGTTGTTAGATTTTTTACATAAGTTTATAACAGATTTTCAAGTAAATCTCTGTAAAATCCTAAGATATAAATACACTTGTCATATTAGCTGCTGATATCTGTTATTTACTGCTCATTAGTTGCTGCCAATGTTGCAAGAGTACATTATATTTGGCCCCAAATAATAATAATAAAAAAAATGACAACATTATACTCTTATGTATTTGTACTTGTAGTTACTCAGCTCCCACATATAGCACATTTCTATGGAGAGAAATGTGTTTCTTTATGCATCAATCAAAAAGACTGGATTTGCAATTTTGAAGTTGCAAACAAAAGTTTTTAACTCACAAGCAAAGATGACTAATTTATAAGCAAAGTAAGCTTTTTTTTTTTTTTTTTTTATTGCAACTTACTGTCTTTTGCTCTCAAATCTCTTCTTAGGTTGCGGATCTATTCTTTTTAATTGCAAATCCATTCTTTTTGACTGATGAATAAAGAAACAAATTTCTCTCCATAATTTCTCTCCATACATAGCTGTTTTGCCTATAGTTCCTGCTCTAAATATCCATACTTAAAATGTGAAGTCTGGAGTTTTGATAGGTGTAGTTACCCCGCCCCCTGAAGGGGACGCAAGGGGTATTGTTTTTTTGGTTTGGTTTGTTTGTTTCTTTTTAAACACTCTAGCAGCAAAACTATTGTTTGTTTCAATTTACCTCAAACTTGGTACATATTATAGAGACAATTGATATGCTGACATCCGCACATGTATAGACATAATGACATCAGCTGGACTGATACCAAAATAAGCTACAATACATGCGAGGGGTGGAGTTTGTTGTGCCTGGCACCACTTGTTTTGGTAGTTTTACAGAAACGGTGACCCAGTATTAGACAAAAGATAAAGAAGACAGATGTAATGTAAAGGTGGGATGCAGTCTATGATACAGGTAGCTCAAGTGGAATACTGAGGGCCAATACAGTATATTTTGCATATTTTCAAGTTTCTCATAAACTACTATCAGCATGTGAGTAGTGTATTGTATTCTAGTGTTGGGTAGCTCTAGCTGTTAGCTTACTATTAATGTTGTGTACATCCCAACTATAACTGTGTGCAGGTGATGCAAACGTCTGTCAAACAATTCAGACTTTCCTTTACAGTACTGTCTCACTACTTCAAAAAGACACCATTTATTTTATTTCTAATTATTTTTTAGTCTCTGTTTTTTCTAGAAATTCAGCTTCAAGGCTCAATGTAAATTTTCAACATTTCACCTTAGATTTACCACCATGTTTCCTTCTGTTTGTCTGAAAGAGGTTTTAGCAGCATAAAGTATTATGGTTTATTAAATTTTAAATTACACCTTCTGGTCCCAAACATTATTAAAAAATAGCTTTAATCCTTGTGTTTTACTGTTGTTGAACAATCCGTGATGTTAATGAACAATTCCCATCTTTCCCTCTCAAATGTATTCATGGGAATATTACAATAGTTTGTGGGGAACACAAGCAGAAAACCCTATTCTAATAAAAGTAGCTCCACAAAGAAATGGAACAGATGGCAGGCTATTTGCGATGCAGGCGCAGTTGTAATTATGCATCCAGTTGTATGTTTGAAAAGTCCTTTGCAGACTGTTAGCATGAACAAGTCACATGTTTCATCAGCTGTTGTGTCATATTAAATATAACGGAATATTCTCACTCGAGCACCACCATCAAAGACCCAAACCGGCAAATCCAAACTCAATTAAAGCTTCTGATTTGAGAGAGAATCCTTATTTGATAGTATATCCTCTTAACACAGTGAAAATTGAAAGTTATTTTTAAAGTGTCTGCTGCTCAGTGTGCAGCATTCCCAGATGCTTGGGAGTGTTATTCTGATTTTAGCTTATTTTATATGTTATTTCCTTGAGAGTTTTACTAGTAACACATCAAATAGAGACAGAAATTCCTTTTGATGTGAATATTAACTGAAATGAAATGAACCCACAAACACCCAGTGCTACCTTTGTGGCAGGTCCCAAAGGAATTTTTCTGTATTTTTAACCTTTCTTAAGTGATTTATCAACATTTTTTCCCTAATATTATGCTCTGTATTTTGTATTCTTGAGTGAAAATCATGTATTTTCCTATATTTAATTTGCTGATCTTGTAGATGTTAATAAAAGCTCAGATTAAAGTTGGGTATTATTGACATGAAATGGACAGAGTATATTTTTGTGTTTTTTTTTTTTAATAGGCGTATGGTTAGGAATTGGACAGTTTATTTTTGATAAGTATATTACTGCTAAAAAATGACAGTTTATTTTTGTGCATTATTGTTGAGAGGTATAATGTACTTTTGTTTCTGATATGGGTATTATTGCCATGAAAAGGACAGAGTTTATTTTTGTTTTTTAATATGTGAATTTTTGTTATGAAATGGACAGTTTATTTTTGTTTTGATATGTGCACAATGACTGTTATGAAAAGGACAGAGTTTATTTTTGTTTTTTAATATGTGAATTTTTGTTATGAAATTGACAGTTTTATTTTTGTTTTGATATGTGCACAATGACTGTTATGAAAAGGACAGAGTTTATTTTAATGTGAAATGCTACTGCAAAATGAACAGTCTATCCTTGATATGCGTTTTATGCATAGTCAGAATTTAATCCGACTATGTTTGACTTAGTTTATTTTAATTTAGATATGTGAGGATTTTTGAGTTACTTAGGGAATCTGACATAGGAATTTAGGGAAGGTGAAGGATGGAATAAGGGGGTGGTAGATTATAAATTAAATTTCATCCCGCTCCTTTTTGAATGGTTGACTTTCCTTTTATATAATTCTTTTTGTTGTTTGATTTTATTCCAATATTCGAAATAAATAATTTTTTTTAAAAAAAGGAATTTTTTTTTTTTTTAAGTTGAGCATTTTTCTATCAAAAATAGAGAAAACGGAAGAAAAAGTGATGTCTTTAGTCAATTATATCACTAAGTAAAATAATCCCAGTGTCCATCCGCTGTCATTTATCAAACTCCATGGGTTTTACTGGTGAATCAATGTTATAGAAGATGACAGTGTTTCCACGGTAACTACGGAGCCTCTGAACGTCCAAATGGGTCATATCTGATGACGACAAACTGCATTTTACACCAATTATTTACATGCATTTATAGAATTAGTGGATCAACAGGTATTACACTGGAAAAAAAAAATCTAAATCTTACCAAGTGTATTTTTCTTAGTTCTAGTCCAAATATCTCATCACACTTAAAATAAGACCTGAATTAAAATAATCACCTGAAGAATAACTTTTCAGTGAGATATAAAGAACTTATTTTTAAACAACAGATCTTGAAAATCTTATTTCAAGAAATCTTACCAAGACAATTTTCACTTGTTCCATCGGCAGATTTTTTTTTTGCTTGAATTAAGCAAAAAAAAAAAAAAAAAATCTTGAATTAAGTGTTAAATCTTGAATTATTTTAAGTGTGATGAGATATTTTGACAAGAAATGAGAAAAACACACTTGGTAAGATTTTGATTTTTGCAGTGTGAACAGTTTAGATCAGTAGATGGTTTTGGTCACCAGTGGATGTTTGGGTCTTTATGGGTTAATGTGTATTCATTAAACAAAAACATCATCTTTCCCTCATGCTTTAGCTGCTGGCTCTTTCTTCAGAATAATATCATAAAAGTTTCAAGTAGAAAAGCTGCCCCAATGGGAACCTGAAGCATCCTCCAACCAGTAAAGAGATTTAGAGTAATCTCTGCAGCATATCCTGGGTCTAAAATCACAGGCGTCTTTACCAGGTGCCTGAACCACTTTAACTGGCACCTCTCACTGTGGAGGAGCCACAAAAGCATCTGCACCTGGAGGTCTTCTAGAATCCCGGACCTCCTCACCTTGTCAGAAAAGCTGAGGCCATCCACCCTGCAGACTGAAACTCAAAGCGGCTGATCGTATCTGCGGTCTGCCTCCGCTCAGAACTTGTGACCACATCTGACTGTCAGAGCTAAGACAAAGATATGAGATCCCCCCTCGGTTGGCATTCTCTTTCACCATCAAACACATCAATCTCACAAACCTGTTTACTGTCATTTCAGAATAAAACCCCAGACAGAGGCTATTGGATGAAGAAAGCAAACATATTTTCTTTAGAGGCAATCTCCAAGATTTCAGCTTCACCACAAAAAAAAAAAAAAAAAAAAAATCAGGATGACAAGGCATTAATAACAACCTCTGAGAAGTCATTTGCTGATATGTTAGGAAAACTGATGAATGAACCAAGCAGTATTTTTATGTTGTTTTATTTTTTTAATCCAAGTGAGAGTTATACAGCGTTGCTACTGTACTGCCCATAAAATATCAAAAAAATGTCTCTCTTAAAAATCAAAAGCACTATTTGTAGCAATGGTTGGACTGATTAATTAGCATAAACTATCAGAATCAGCAGAAGTCCATGCTAATAGTGGCTGAAAGCTAATATGCAGCTTCTGAACTGGAATTACTGACTTTGGGGGAAAACTTCCAACAGCAAAAGATTAACATTCCAGTTAGTTTGGTTTTCCACAGATTTAGAAATTACTTTTAGTTGATGCCCTGTTAGAGGGTTGTACAAAATTCAGAATTTAATTCAATTCAGTGAATGGACTTGAATTTGCCACCTATAGGATGGTGAATTGAATTTGAATTACAGGAAGTGGAATTGAATTCATTGCAATTCAGAGAAATTCATTCTTATCACAGGTCAGTGAGATTGTGATACTTTTAAGTACAGACACTAACATTACGCATAATTCCCTTAATGTTGAATATTTTGCAATATCTTCATTTCAAAGGAATCAAATGAAACACTGTTTTGATAAATGCAATTATCATTTATTAAAGTACCTTCAAGGGAAATGTTGTTGCATCTAATGGTCAACAGTTCCTCATATGTTTTGCCATTAGTGGCTTTTCCATTGGACATCTGTGCAAAACTTTACCAATATTTACTAAATGTCCAAAAAAACAGAAGTGCATGATGTCGGTTTTTCCATTAAATCACAAATGCGATGATTTGTTTATTTATTATTGCGAGATGACACAAGAAGTCATTCCATAAACATGGCTATGAACATAAATATCATGATGATTTACAGATATATTAATTATTATTATATATTTCCCCTTTATCCTGTACCAAATTCAAAAATGATTGGGTTTCCTGGTGTGTGCACTCATACCGCACCATGTTTCTTTTAAAACTCTTCTTCTTCACTTGTTGTAACATCCATCAACAGCCTTTTTTTTTTTTTTTTTTTTCATGTGACTAGTTGCGGAAAAAGATCTTTCCATTAGGTAAATTTTTATGTGCAAGTTGTATTTGTGCAATTTGAAGGTCAATAGAAAAGCGGTTATTGATGTGGCATTGCTCTGGTCTGAATATCTTGCCTGCAACACTAAATATCCTCTCAACAGGTGCAGAGGAAGCAGGTATGGGCAGATATTTACATTCAAACAGTCCTTTTACGTGTGTTATCATCTTGTGTGTTGCTGTAATTACAAAAATCAAAAGTACACACCAGCTGTGACCCTCAATTAGCTTATTTCACTACAGTGTAATCCAAACAAAATGTCCTAAATGTTTGGACAACCATTTTGAAGACTTAGATAGAGCAAGGTATTCTGGGAAATGAAGTACTGACCTATCATTTTCCAAAATTTGAAAGTTAGGCATTTTAATTATCTGTTTTACAGAGTATAATTATAATGTTAATGAGTGGTAAAAAAAAAAAAATTAAATTTAAAAAGAGGCCTATTTACGATAATAAAGTATAGTGTACATAAAGTCCATCCAATACTATATGTATTAAGTTCATGTTGTAATCATACTGTCAAGCTTCATTGTTAAATAAACCTTAAAGGAGTGACATTTTGCTTTTTTGTTTTTTTAATGGAATTATGCATTTTGAAACATTTCCCTGTGCTCTACATAAACTGTAATAGCTCTGCTTGGGTCTGAATTCTTCATTAATTAAACCACAGGTCCATCTTCAACCCCATTTCTGAGTAATGACACCAAAAAGGTCGTTTTGAGCGCTGGCCCTTTAGAAGCAAATGAGTCACTTCACACCCCACCCCCCTCCAGGTCGTTGGCTGTGCTGCTCTGTCCCGTTCAACCAACAACTGAACATTTTAGGTAATCAGCTCAAAGTTTGGACATATTTTCAGTTTTTACTACAACCGCTGCTGCTGACAAACAATTACATCGTACTCGGAGAAATGTTCGTCGGAAGTCTTGACCTTATATGTGCAAATGTGGTGACATAACTAGTTATAGACGTAACAAATTAAGCAGAAATTAAAACAGGTTTTAGAAAGCTACTCGATTTTTGCCCAAATTAATATAAAGATAGTTTTGCAGCAACTGGAGGGTTCAAATTCCAACTTTATGAACTATTAGGGTCCAAATACACAAATAAATGGACCAAAGACTAATAAAAGTGAGTTTAGCAAAATATGACCCCTTTAAATATATATCATGAATTTCTTTGAATTTCATTTCTACTTCCTGCAATTTGAATATGAATTGCAATTCCGCATCCTGTTTGCAATCACAATTCAAATTCAAGAGTTGAATTGGAATTTAGGGGTCATTCTCAATTCAATTCTGAATTTTGAACAACCCTGCTCTGTTATTTGACAGATGTCTGGTTCTACTCAAGTCAAATATAGCTCATTTTGATTACATTACATTGCCTGATTAATCCACTCTCAGCTTTTGTCCGCTTCATACTGTCATTATTAGATCAGCCTTTAAAAATCCACTCTCAGTCAACCTCCTGCGTTAACATTCGCATCATAGTAGCATCCCCATAACTGCATTCAACCGCAGACTCCGTGGAGTTGAGAAAAACGATCATATCAGATGTGGACTCATAGTGTTTTAGCCTCAAACTTGGTGCTGTGTTGCACTCAACTGCAAACTGCTCCGACGCACATCAGAACTGACAGTTTGTTGACGTCTCATGGACAACAACATTGAAAAACAGCAGAGGTGGCACCCTAATGTCACCAGACTGGATGCTCTCCAGACCTCGGCTCTGCCTTGATGTTAGGCCCATTAATATTACATTTCGGGAGGGCAGACAGGCAGCCTTGTCGGAGCCCGATGCCCACCTAAAAATCGCTTGACTCAGTGCCAAACACACGAATAGAGGTTTCACTCGTGCAGAAGGAAAATGTGAACTGCAGCAGTGACCCTGACACCCTATATTGCTATGAATGCACTGTATTTCTGGCATTTGTGCAAGCTCGGATAGCTGTTGTAGATGTGTTTTTGCTCGGTGCACAATCTCAGGTCAATTTTCCACTTAAATAATTCCATAATAGAAGTGAGATAAGACTATAAAATTTACCACAACACTAAGCAGAACCTTGATTTATGTTAAAAGCCACCCTGCATTATTTGTAATGTGCATAGGTAGATAAATAAATGTACTTTATTTATCCTAAACTGGGAAATTACAGTATAGCAGCAGCATGGCATGCATTCAATAACAATATAATATCACAGCAAACATGAGTACAGAGAAATATAACATAAGAGCAAACACTATACACTTTGCACTATAAATTAGAAGTCTAAAAAGATCTGGGTAGGATCTGGATAATAACTGTAATAATGATAGCAATGCTTATTATTCCATCATTTAAAAAAAATAAATAAAAAATCAGCAAAACAGGTCAAAAACACCCTATTTATCACTTTCTGTAGTCTTTACAGATCCTACTCTTTACTTCCCCTTCTGAATATTTCCACATCCCTTTTCTCCTAAATCTGTAGTGCCACCAAGGCAGGCAACCCTCTCCTCTTCACATCATTTATCTCATTCTGTTCGAGGGGACATCCACACGGTACACTGATCCCATGTAATACTGGTCACCCACTGCAATTCTCCCAATAACTGAAGTCACACTGTGTGCTGCACCCCACCCAAAGGACACATTAATGGATTTAGAGGGTCCAGCTGGAGCAGAACCTAAAGCGTGAAGATACTCTTTATTTTCCATTTAACTAATTGGATCCACAATTAAGCCTAATTGATTTACAAATTAACATGAGTCTGCAACAAATAAATAAATAAATAAATAAATAAAATACACTTGAGAGACTACATCATGACTCCTGTTCTTCTTGTAAATAAATAGAGGAGGGAAATAAATCCGTGCATGTTTTCTACAGATAAGTGAGGCTGTCACTTCCATCCACACAGATCCAGACTGACTTCTTCCTGGGGTCTTACTGTACAGTCTAACCCCCCCAACAGGCGCATTCATCCCCGGGCTGGACTCTCACTTGTGCAACCGTCGCCTGCTTATCGCGAGTGGGATCAGATTTGTGCAGAAACGCAGCGATTCCCAAGAAAACAAATCAGCTTTAACCTCTTCCTGTCAACTACTACTGTAAAACTTAAGGAGTGCGTATTAAGCCACATGGAAGCCGGTACGTGCAGATCGTCTTTGAACTCCTCAGGAAGTTGAGGCGGATCATGGTTCCGCACTTGGGAAACAGTTGTGGAAATAAGAAAAAAAAAAAAAAAAAAAAAAAAAAACAACCCAAAGCTCGAGCCTTGTCGTTGGAAACATAAAACGCACCCAACGATTCTACACGTTTCCGAAAAGCAGACGTGTAAACTGGTGCCGTTACGCGTCCCTCTTATCTCAGCTGTTTCTGCTCCTGACATGAGGATTATTTAGAAAAGTAAAGTGAGCACTTACAGAAAGAGAAGAAAATCAAACATCCTGCTACTTTGCGCCCGACGCGAGGACTGTTCGACAGCATCCTGGAAGAGTCCTGTGAGCTGGTGTTAGAGCTGCAGAGAGCTCCCAGTGCATGGGCTTTCAGTCAGTATACACACAAAAACACACACATACACACTACAGGGCTTTTCCTTTTCACAGTTTGACGGAAAACGGGGAGTGAGTGTGCCGTGGTAGGTGGCATCCTGACTTTCCGTAAAAGGCGCAGGGACGCGCTCTGCTGGCCAGATGAGTTCATGAGCCCAGCTGACAGTCGGCTCCACCAGATGAAGGGAGAGAACCAAACCAAACTAGTACAGGCAGACTGGTGCTGCGTTCACGGACACTAGTGAAACTCCCGAAACCCCTGTTTGTGGACGCGGAGACGCGCCATTCAGCTTTTACGCACGAAACAACCGCAACTCATTATCAGGAGAGATTAGATTTGACATTTTCCAGGTGGAAATCACTTGTCTTTAAATGTGCTTATGAATTTTCTATATTCTTGTGGTACTCTGAGTCTTACATAATTATTAGGAGTACGTATATTTAATCATTTTAACCCATGGAGACCCAGTGCTACTTTTGTGAGCATTTTCAAATGATTTTCTCTCTAGATTTAACCTTCCTTAAGTGATTTATCTCCATTTACTGCAATATTATCCTCTCCAGTTTGCATTTTTCAGTGACAATCAGGTATTTTCCAATATTTAATTAACCGATCATGTACTCGAAACATCATGCTGAGGTTACATTTGAGGGTTTTTATACCAAAAATACAGAAAATAAAAAAAAAAAAAGTTGCTTCTTCAGTAAAGTATATCATTAAATGAACATAAACCAAGTGTCTCCATTCACTGACATTGATCCAACTCCATTGGTTTTACTGGGGAATCAATGTTGTAGAAGATGACGGTGTTTCCATGGTAACTATGGAGCCTCTGAGCATCCAAATGGGTCATATCTGATGATCATGAAAAGATGACAAACTGTATTTTACACCAATTATTTACATGGATTGATAGGATTAATGGATCAACAGCGATTTACCCTTTTTTTTTTGTTAGTAAATGATTTTGGTCACTGGTGGATATTTGGGTCTTTATGGGTTAATTTGCATTTTATTTTCAGTTTCAGTTTTGTGGGATCTTCAAAGTTTGCATTTTAGTTTACCACTGCAAAGAAACACAAACCCAATTATGCTTGTTTAATTATGTTTGTCTCTTCACTTGTTCCCTACGCTCGTGGACATTTGTCATCCGCTGCAGTACACTACGTGGGATAAAACAGTGAATTGTGCCGAATGGTTGTTGTCAGTTCAGATGCCCTACATTTGTCAGGTCAGCACCATTTTAGTCCTATTGTCTGATCTGAACCCCGCATTATCTCAACTGGCGTCTTATACTGATGTTAAAGATAGACACTGAAAAACATTAAAAATGCAGAGCTGAAGAGCTATAAAATGCGGTATAATATTAGGCGTAACACCAAAGCATACAGTACATGACTCAGCACACAGTCATTCTTGGCATCTGCAACTAGGCCAAAAGCTGTCTTAGCACTTACATCACCGCTACAAAAACAGAGACTGAAGATCTCTCCAAACTCTCATTTATCTCCACTAACCTGCTCATTTTTTCACTTCACTGTAATATTTTCCTCCCTTTCCTTGTGTTTCCCCCCCGTTCTTTTCCAGTTCTTCTCATCTCTTTAGTCTGAATGAACGGCCGAGTGTGTGGTGTGCTACCTCTGGCAGGCCGGAGGAGTTTTGATTTATTTCCACAGCTCACCCAAACTGACGCCCTGACAGCCTGGATTGTTCTGTAGCCATGATAAATGCCCCATAAACAGACGCTCCAAGCCTATTAAATGTGCTAACTCTAGATCCACACAGGGCCGGGGGAAAAAAAAAAAGAAGCTAGATGGGCAATCATACAGTGGGTCGCTGTACTTTTTGCTCTCATTTCCACATTAAAGCCAACAGGGTGAAAGAATAAGACTGGTGATTTCAGCCAAAGTAGAACAAATGATCCTTTCATGTTTGCTCCCTGGTGTGGTAAAAAATGTATTAACAGTGCTTTGTTAGATAGTCCTCTGTTATGATAATCCTGCATAATGTAGAAGCATTTATTCCCATTTATAACAGGCTAATTAGCTGCTTAAAAAAAAAAAAAAAAAAACAATTGATAATTCCTTCAATACCTTTTTAGGCTATCTCGGGAGGAACACGATTTCTGGGACCCTGTTACCTCATCATCGCACACTCATTGCTCATTTGAGTATCTTTGTCTCCATCTACAAACCCGTCTGACTCAGCGCTGCACCTGTAAATCACATGAACTAGCCTCCGAGGCACGAGCGAGCCTCCCAAAAAAAAGTATGTGCTCGCGTTCAGCTTCCTTCGATAGAAGACCTTTAAGGTGGCTGACTGACAGTGCCTGGGCGACAAGTACTGAAAAACAAGCAAATAAATCAGCCTCTGCCTACCCGGTACACTATCAGTCAGTTAAATGGGCAGCACCCGCCGCAAATTTAAACCCATCTGTATTGGAAGAGGTGGAAAGTAATGCAGGGTGAGGGGCGGTTTGTGTAGAGGAACCAAGGAGACGTACTGCAAAAGCTTTAAGACTTGTAAACGCCAAGGCCTACAGTAAATAACCATGACACAGTAAGGAAACAGTCCATAACCAGTGCATATAAAGATCATCATTTGCGGTAAAGATAATGATACGGGGTTACTCCCTATAGCAGGTTAAAGCCTGAGCTAAAACTGGGTCTGAAAGTGTTGCCAAGTGTTTCCGATGCAGTTCATAGATCACAACATTTGTTTAAGCTTTTCCAAAAGAATGTGCACTAGGGGAGCGTACGACTGCAGTCCAACAGTACAACTACTCAGGAACATATCTTTGGTGCCAAAACTGAATATGCCAAAAATAAAACAGTATTTTTTTTTCTTTTTCATCTTGCATTGGGTCAGTGTAAACCTTCAGAGACATTTGTTGGGGAAAATTCTGAATATGTACCATAAGGTTTCTTACCCTCTGTTTACATACTTTTGGCTTAACATTTTCTTAAATCTTAAAACACAAATTTTGGTACTAAAGACAAAAGTAGAATTTTCCATTTTCCAGAAGTCATTCTAGTCTTATACACTTTAACTGAAGACTCTTCTAAGTACTAATGTTTCTTTTGTAAATGTCTCCTCTTAATATAATTTCAGGCCTAATGGAGGGCTTGATTGACAGGTGTGATTGACAGTTCACTTACCTGCTCAGTCAAACATCCCAAACAGACCCTCTATTTACTGGCTAAAATATTTTTTTCCCCCTGAATAATGCCTCAGATGTTGTTAGAATTAAGAAGTTACACTAGCAAGACCATCAAAGAATTTGGTTACATCAGTGTTAAAGTTAACTTTATTATAATATCCAGTCTGTTAATGATACTCAGCTATAATTAGCTAATATTAGCGTTAATCTGGTTCAGATTAATATCATCTTTCAGGTAACATGAGGACTGGTGCTTGATGCAGAGTCGACAATAAAGTTATCAAACAACTGTATTAACAATTAGAAACTCAGAAAGTAGATAAAATTTCTTGGCGTCTTTTAACAGTTGTTTTAACATTTCCTAGTTTAGCAGTGTTTTAAGGAAGTTAGCGTTAGAGTTCTCTACCGTATGATCACTTCTGACTCTGCAAAAACCACATGGTGTTGGTAAAAAAGTCAAAATCAAGGCTCCAGAAAATGGCTGTCCACAACCAACACGTGCAGTCACATTGGTTATATTGACACCCTTAAGGAGTCTACGGTTCCAGCTATAGTTGTGCTCATAAGTTTACATACCCTGACTGAATGCACATGGGACGGTCTTGAATGTTCCAACACGACAATGACCCAAAACATAAGGCCAAGTGGACCTGTCATTGGAACAGCAGAAAAAAGTGCAGGTGAAGGAGTGTCCA
>JAPQRP010000006.1:29943969-29981692 GCA_037367295.1 Apogon hyalosoma | reverse complement strand
AGATAGATAGATAGATAGATAGATAGATAGATAGATAGATAGATAGATAGATAGATAGATAGATAGATAGATATTACCTTTGGTTGCCATTGGAAGCCACTGTGTTGATAGTATAATTGTTGTAGAGTTATTCTCTCTCCAGGGTTTCAGGGTAATTGAAAGCTCTTAATCTGCTCTTAAGGTGTTCTGAGAAGCCAGTGCTTCAAGGAAGTGTTTCTGACCACAGAGCAGATCTCTGCAGGATGTTTCTATGCACTGTGTTTATGGAGACCTACAGCATTTAAAACCTGCTGTGAGCTGCTCTGCAGGGGGGGAGCTACATTAAAGTTTCAGCACTGGAAGAGATGTTTTATCTGTGTTTGCTACTGGCTCCAACCCTGGCTGTGCAGGGGTCACAATGAGATAAACTGGGCTGAAATTATGACTTTGATCATGTGTAGTCGAGCTCTTTTTAGTTCAGGTGCCACATACAGCCACAAACCAGTAAAAGGATAACATAATAACCTATAAATCAGGGATCACCAAGCCTGGTCCTCGAGGTCTACTATCCTGCATATTTCAGATGTATCCCTCTTCCAACACACCTGATTCAAAGGATAAGCCTATAATCAAGCTCTGCAGAAGCCTGATAACCACTGTCAGGTGTGCTGGAAGAGGGAAACACCAAAAACATGCAGGGTAGCAGATCCTTGCTATAAATAATGACAATGAATTGGGCTGTATGTGGACCCTGAAGCAAAATGATTTTAACACTCTCATTGTTAATATAGTCAATGTAGTTTTTGCATTTCACACATTTTCAATTCATCCCATATTTGTATTTCTATTTTATGTCAATATCATATTACTTATTAAGATATCGTTTTAATATGCAGCAGGCTACATTATTATTATTATCATTATAGAACTATGAGAACACTAAAATATTAGGTTCTGCAGGATTTCACATATCCTACTGTATATTTGCACATTTCATGCCCACATTACTGTTTGTTTACATCCTCATAGAGGTCTTGGTTCTCTAACATTGGTTCTAATGCCTGTAACTCACCATGGGGCTCTGTGTGTTTTTAAGTTTAGCGCCATCAGCCCGTCATGTTCCGGACAACCAACCGTAAAACGAGCCCGACTCAGACTCCGAGTGTCCAATGAGAGACTCCAAGGAGGCGGCGGCAGCCAATGTCCGCCGGCCGGATCCCACACGCAGGATAAACACAGACGGATCCACGGAGCCAAAAGACCGCGCATTGACGGTGCCTTTCGTCCCATTGTTTGAGACGTAGCGACGTACAGTTGGCTTCACATCACGGTTTGAAGGTAAGCATGATAAATGTTCGTTTGTTAACCCAGCGGCTTGCTCATACATGTCGTGCGCGGGGACGTGTGCTGTAGTTTGCACACTGACTTCCTACGTGTTTTGGTTCGTTGTATGACTGAGAATGAGATGCTAAAGCAGCGTCACGTTCCTGCTTCTGTTGTACACTGCTTTGCTAACTTAGCCACGTAGTTGTTTGACACTGCTCTAACCCTGCTATCACCGCATATAAAGCTAAATACACATTGTGTCATACCTCTTCTCGAGATGACGGTTATAAACTTTCCGGTTCGTGTGAAGAACTGCCAGGCTTACTGAAATAGCCTGTCGTGTTAGCCTTACAATGGGGGCTAGCTTAATTGCTCTGCTACTACAAAAGCTAATGCTAGCTAGAAGGTGAACGTAGGTTAACATAGCTGGATGCTGTTGAAGTAGAAGACCAACTACATGGAGATGGGCGGAATATGTGTCCTGCAAGGTTGCCGCCACTTTCCTTTAAAGTATTTATTTAATAAACTGAGTCACACTAGCGCATATTTTGGCTAAATATTAGGGCGGCTAGCAGAACAGAATATACTAGATCTGTGAAAGCGTGCTGCTAACCATTGTTAGCCATATATTCAGCCATTTTAATAATCGTTTCATAAAATGAACACTGGTTAGCCCGTTCGCTAACAACCTAGCCTTCCTGAATGCTAATGCTAAGAGCAAGAAGACACAAAGCAAGAGCACAGTCATAATGGCTAACGGCTAGCGAACAATCAAGGCGGTTAAAGCTAATGCTAATGTATTCACTTACAGCCGGCTATCAGGCAACACATATTATTTGGATGCTACGAGATAATATTACACACTGTTTTTCACTGGCCCACTGTTTCTTGCTTTTGAATGGAAGCGGGGAGTAAAACAACACGAAACTACTTTGCTCTATTAGTAGTTAAAGAAGCATCATTTTGGCCTGTTCATACAATGGATCATCTGTCATCCCAGACACCCTCCTCCCACCTCCCCATTTTAAACAATAGATGGAACTGACAAAGCAGGAGAGACAATTGAGCAGGAATAGATATCAGATATTGCTACAACTAATGCATAGAAAGGCCCTAATCCCACGTATTCTTTCCCTCCTATTTAGTAAGCCAATATGGTGAAGGATCCAAAGAAGCCGAGGGGCAAAATGTCCTCATATGCCTACTTTGTGCAAACGTGCAGAGAGGAGCATAAAAAGAAACACCCTGATGCCAGTGTCAACTTTGCAGAGTTCTCCAAGAAATGCTCTGAGCGATGGAAGGTATAAAGCATAACTCTAAACATGTGACTGATGTATTTTTATTTGTTTTTAACATCATTTATGTTCTTGATTTTTTTATTATTATTATTTTTTTTTTTTTACAAATTTCTTGTTTTCCAAAAGACAATGTCACCGAAAGAGAAAGGAAAGTTTGAGGATATGGCCAAGCAAGACAAGGTTCGTTATGAGAGGGAAATGAAGAACTACATTCCCCCAAAGGGCCAGAAGAAGAAGCGATTCAAGGACCCTAATGCCCCCAAGAGACCACCGTATGTACCTTCATTCTTGAATGCTTTTTATTTTTTATATATATATATATATATATAAAATATTAACAAGCTGTAAATCCTGTTTTGACAACTTGAACACTGACTTTTTTTCCTCCATTTTGTCAGGTCTGCATTTTTCCTGTTCTGCGCAGACTTCCGTCCCAAGGTAAAAGGTGAGAATCCCGGCCTTTCCATTGGCGACACTGCAAAGAAACTGGGGGAAATGTGGAACAGTTCTTCTGCAGAAGACAAGCAGCCATATGAGAAGAAAGCTGCCAAACTGAAGGAGAAGTATGACAAGGTAAGAAGACACTTGCTGTTAAGAATCTGATGGCTGTATATCATTATTTCTGGTACAAACTTAAACATCGCAGGTTTATTTATTTAAAAAAAAAAAATGTGCAAACTACCTTTTAATATTATTTGCCTGTTTTTCCACAGGATATTGTTGCTTACCGCACAAAGGGAAAAGTGGATTCAGGATCAGCTGCTGCAGCAGATGATGATGATGACGAAGAGGAAGATGAGGAGGGAGACGAGGAGGAAGAAGAGGATGAGGATGAGGACGATGAGTAGATTGCGAAATGGATGGGACCTGAAGTTTTCTTTATGCCATATAACCCTAATATACTCAATTCACCATCTTGAAACAGAGTCAAACGGAACAAGAACATGTGTATATTTAATGTTTTTAAGATGTACAGTGTTATTCTCCTTTTTTTGTAAAGTTTACACTACATATCTTTTTTGTTTAAGATTTTCTAGTGGTAGTTCTTTATCCCTGCCATAATATGTAACAATTTAGGAGGACTACAAATCAGTATGAAAGTAATTAGTCTCTAGATGTTACGACTCAAAAATGAGATTTTTGAGTTGGTAGTGTATTTTCCCTTATTTTGAAAAATATTTTTTTATGTGCTGTCCCAATGTCTTTTTATTGTTCTTTGAATACCACTCTAATATCAAATGCAGCTGTCGACATTCAAGAATGTCTTCAATAAAGGTCGTTTTCTTTTTTTTAAGACACTTGTTCTTTTGTCTTCTATGAATGTATGTTTTTCAAGGTTACTCATAAAAAAATGACAAACATTAAGTGGTGTAAAGTGCTTTGTGATCATAATTAAATGCACATATATCTGAAGATTGCACAAATGAATAATGAATCCACTTCATAAGAAAAACTTTACATTTATGAAATTGAGCAAAAGTAGCTTTTGCTTTGCTTGTGTAAAGTTTTACACATCTATGCTGTGACAGTATCTCTGGAACTTCTACAGTTAATAGAAAATGAAACATACTGAGTTTATGTATTTCTAAATGCAGTAAAGTTTTATACAGATTTAGTTTCATTTGATGAAATATGTGGCTGTCCTGCTGCTTCCAGTCTCCAGTAGAAAACTGTCTGATTTGATTGTTTTGAAGCAGAAGGTGACGCTCTAATGAGCTACAGTCAAGGTTTTCCTATGGTTCCTTGCAGTCTAGGTGTTGAAGTTGCATTTGGAGTTGGTAAAACTGCATTTACACAATATTTGCTTTGATGTATTGCAGGTTAAAGGTCATAGATTTTAATATTATGTATTCCACTTTTTTCTTAACATCTGATGAGGAAAGTGTGAGGAAGTAATATTAAAAGTTTTGTGCCACAAGAAATAAAAATCATAAAGAGTGGGTAAATAACGGATGAAATCTGCCATTTAAAGCCAAATACAACAAAACGAGGTCGGCAACTTAACCATTTTTTTCATGTTTTGGTTCAAGTGCCGAAGGAAAATCTGTCTTGCATTTAATTGTTATAGGGAAACATTACAAATATATATAAGAAATATATATAAAATAAAAATATAATATAAAATATATATAAGAGACTATATGTTCTGTTATTTTGATGTACATATGCAGCCATATATGTACATTTGGTGGAAACTATTATTATTACAACACACAATAAAGCATTGAACATCTGTTTTGGTCTCCTCAAACAAGTGCTCTTTGAGGCTTGTGTGTCCACTTCCCCAGTGAATCCTAGTTCCGACCCTTTTGATTCCAAACTGGGATAAAGTTGCCGTTGGCTGTAATTGGAGACGGTCCCACAGTCACGGTGGCCTCGCAGTCACTTACAGGGGGTTCACATATCCATTTATCAGACTGTTCTCATTGCTGTTGCCCTTTGCCACACAAAGACCTGTCCCACGCCAGTGTTTGTAAATATGAAGCCACTGTGGATGCCTGATTGCATCCTTTAGATTCTTTTTTTTAATTATTATTCTTGAAGAGATTACCTATTGATCTCATCTCAACAATAAGTCAGTGAACCATGGGATGCAATCACATAAAACCTTCCCAGAATCAGTTGTTCAGTAAATGTATAAATCCATCTACATTCACATCTACAGTACATGTTGCGCCAGTGTGTCAGGTCTGCTCTCTTTCAAATCTGTGAGTCACAATCACAGTTTTTTGTTTTGTTTTGTTTTGTTTTTCCTTTTCATCCTTGCTCCCTTTGAATGCTGTACGAAATCTGAATGGATGAACTCCCCATCTGACATAAAATAAGAAAAAGGTCCCCCCAGGTTACCTTACTGAAGGCAACTGTTCAAAGAGCTCATTTCATCTCAACACAGAGAACCCTCAATAGCAAAAACCATGGAGAGAATACAAAACAGACTGATTCAGCAAAACAGAGCAGGCTGTAATATTCCTCTTTTTGAGTCATGTGTAATT
Source organism: Apogon hyalosoma (assembly GCA_037367295.1). Taxonomy (NCBI): domain Eukaryota; kingdom Metazoa; phylum Chordata; class Actinopteri; order Kurtiformes; family Apogonidae; genus Apogon; species Apogon hyalosoma. The sequence continues at coordinate 29,976,096 of JAPQRP010000006.1, read as the reverse complement.
TGAAGGATACAATACCCTATGAACCAACTCAGTTCAGGTTCTTGTGCTTCGTTACCTCATAACTTTAATATTTTTAATTAAATAGTACATAATAGAATGGAAGTAAACAGTGGGACTTTTAATCTGCTGCATTCAGGACCTCCCAGAGAACTTTTTCTGTGGCTGGATTTGCATAAAGTGATGTCAAAGGGGTGTGTCAGTCAGGATTACAAGTTGAGGAGAATGAGTAATCACTATGGATACAGCTTTTATAGTTTTCCTGTTGTTGGCTTTCTGCAGAGGTAATGTAGTACAGTCTCTTAGGCTTTACTTTTAACACAGTTTCTACTTTGTAATGCACAGGGTATCAGTCTCTTACCTCAGTGTGCAAACATGACAAACTAGAAGAGGCACCTGAAAGTGATTTTTACAATGGAATCTATTGGACGATGGAGAAAACACAGGATTTTAGTGTTTACATTTGTGGTAAGTCCACCTCTTTAAAAGCACTGAGAGCTGGTTATTGGATTTATTGATTAGAAATAATGCGTAGTTGCATAGATCACTGCTGAAATTCAGTGTTATTTAAGAATACATGAAAAATAATGACTTTTCTACACTTGTTTTTTTCGGCTCCTCAGGTGTTCAATACCGCATCTTCGAATACTTTCTCTGGAAATACAACCAATGTGAGCAGTGAGAGGCAGTTTGCAGAGACTGTCTCGGGACAGCATACGCTTCCCTCCTGGTATTATGCATCTGTTGGGGCTGTGCCCAAGTATGGCACCGCCGGCTTACACTCTCAGAACAGATGGCGTACACAGATGGCTTTCTCCAAAACTGTTTATTCATTTGAAGTGAAAGAAGACACACTACCAGGTCTGTACAGCATGGCCTTCCCTATTAAAATCAGGCACTAACACATAATATTTTAGACAGATGCCGCAATTATCCTTACTATTACATGATGATTGTATAGTTGTCGAAAAAATTATCAGACCACCCTTGTTTTCTTCAATTTCTTGTTCATTTTAATGCCTGGTACAACTAAAGGTACATGTGTTTGGACAAATATAACAATAACAACAAAAATAGCTCATAAGAGTTTAATTTCAGAGTTGATGTCTAACCATTTTCCATGGTTTTCTTAATAATAACCAAAATCACTTCAGTTCTTACATCAATATCTGAGGCATTGTACTGACAAAAACAGTGCTTTTATTCATTCCATGTTTTCTTGTCTGTCTGTTTCAGTCACATGATACACACAGGAGTTAGTACTTGATTGCATAACTGTTTTTTTATGACTTTTGATGGTCTAATATTTTTTTTCTGCAACTGTATAATATTACTTAACCTGTATATTCAATTCATACCTTCCTGTTGTCTTTTTGCATCCTTTCTGCACATACTCCTTAGAATGAAAGGTACTTCTGTCACTAGTCATTTAGTATTGTCCTCTGTGTTGACAGGTACAGTTGTGGGAAAAGTGGGAATAACATTTGTGAGTCTCACGCCTATCACATACTCAGTGCAGGAGGATGACGGAGAGAACCTGTTCCTCCTCAGCCCCCTCTCTGGGGACTTTCTATTATCCCGCAGCCTGGATTTTGAAACACAAAGATTCTTCATTCTCACAGTGGTGGCCCAGCAGGGGGATGCACAGGTATCCAGTGTCAGGGTGTATTTTAATGTGCTGGATGTCAATGACAACCCCCCTGTTTTCAGTCAGGATGACTTTTCTGCGTCACTGCTGGAAAACACAAGGGTTGGAACCTGTTTCCTGTCTTTCAATGCGTCTGATAAAGATGACGGTAAGTGCTGAGTTCACGGTTAAAACTCAGACACATTGTTTTGCTCCTTTTGTTTAACCCTAAAAGGTCCAGAGCAGTGTTTTAGATCTCTGCCTCATGTATTTATTATTTTCTGTTTCAATAATTTTGCATCAGTCTACATCAGGTGTGAACTCTAAGTTTCATCTAGTGCACATTTTACAACTTCTTTGTCTGGGAATGGATAATTTTCAGTGACATTTAGTGAAGAAATGTATGTTTTTACTGTCTTCTCTTGTTTTTCACTTATAAAGTCAATGCTTTCAGCTTCCAAATTATTTTTTGTCCACTTTAACTCAACTTGAAACCTTTTATTCCAATATTATTATGGTTATTACAGGGTATGTATGTACATGTGTCCAAAACCCTATATATTATCAACTGAATAAAGGCAAACTAAGACAATTTTTTTTTTTAACTTATGTGTGATATGGAGCTTCTGAAGATCAAAATGAGACAAAAAGCAGATAGATAGATAGATTCATCAGTTATTTTACAGTAATATATATTTTTGGTTCTAGCCTTTGAGGGTTAATTTGGAAGTAATACATAAACGCCACCTATTATCTTTGAAAAATTAAGAGAAACCATGTTCCAAGCGGTCGAAATCTATAGCTAAACAACAAAAATAAACTTAAAATACTCAAAAAAAAAAAAAAAAAAAAAAAGTAATACTGTGAATAAACTTTTAGATCATCTCTCCTCTCTAGGTGTAATCCTCACTGTCTTTAAATACATAATACATACAAAAAATTCAAATACTCCCTCTAATGGTCATATAAATCCACAGGTCTGTTGGTGTAAATGTATTTTATTCATATCTCTACAATCTAATACACTGGCATCTTTAGCAGAACTTCCGATATCTTTATTCTAAACACCGTAAGGTTAATTTTAGTTTTCTTTTTTAAAATTATTATTATTTATTGTATTTGAGAGTAGAGATATCATATATCCCGGATAAAGGGTCATTTAACTACAGGCTGAAATGTGCTTTTTTGTACTGTCTTATACCTGTGATGAAAGTTTATAGCCAGTAAATAAATAAATAAATTAATGAATTTTAACTTAACTGAGAGGCAGTTGTATAAATTTATAGCCCATGATTATAATTACATTTTAGAACCTCATACATTTATCTTTTTCTCTCTATCAGGCATCAATGGAGACCTGAACTTGCAAGTGGTGAGGGGAAATGAAGACCAAGTGTTCGTCATAAACCCGTCTGGTAGTTTATGTCTGAATGCAGAGTTAGACAGAGAGAGACAATCCTCCTATAATCTGACTGTCACAGCAAATGACTGTGCTCTGCCTCTGGCCTTGCAGTTCACCAGCACAGTACATGTTGTAATTGTAGTTGATGATATCAATGACAATGCCCCCTTGTTTGTAACAGCCAGCAGTGTTAGTGTATCAGAGGACGCTGCACTTCATTCAGTTATAATGACTGTACATGCAGTGGACGCAGATGTCGGATCCAACGGGGAGGTTTTATATTATTTAAACAACACTTCTGGTGGTAATTTCAGCATCGATAATATAAACGGAACAATATACCTGCAGGAGAAATTGGACAGAGAGCACATAGATGTCTTTACTGTTACGTTAACAGCTACTGATAAAGGGTCACCCAAGTTGGAAACCACTGTGAATCTCACCATTAAAGTAGAGGATGTTAATGACCACGACCCTGAGTTCTCACAGAGCACATACAGCCTGAGTGTAAGGGAGGACATCCCAACAGGAAACAGCCTGTTTCAGGTCCACGCTCACGATCAAGACATTGGACCAAATGGACAAGTCCGCTATGTGCTGACCCAGGAGAGTCCGTTTGTGGTGGACTCAGTTCGAGGTGTCATCACAGTCATGGACAAACTGGACAGAGAGAGGGATTCTAACTACACCTTAACCATCATGGCTGTAGATCAGGGGAACTTACCCAGATCTGCCACTGCTGACGTCAGAGTCACAGTCTTGGATGTTAATGACTTTGCTCCTGTGTTTTCTCCAAAAACACTGTCCATCCATGTAATGGAAAATGAGGTGGACCCCTTTCATCTAGCGCATCAGGTAATACTATCTCCTGCCTAAATAATTACTGAAGGAACAAAAATTTTGATGATAATGTCTATTTTTGTATGTTTTTTTTTTTTATTAATTTACTTTCTAACAGGTCTCAGCTTTGGATGAAGATTTGAGTATAAATAGTCAGCTGATGTATTTCATACAAAAAGGAAACGATGATGGTCTGTTTTCCATCACTCCTAATGGAACATTTCAGATTCTACGGAGCCTCGACAGAGAGAAGGAATCAGTGTACAACCTAGTCATCACTGCTGTTGATTCAGGTAATTTATGTACTGTAACACTGCAAAATAAAAAAAGTATATTCAATATCCTTCACAAATGATTGCCCCAGACTATACGATTTACTTCACCTGATTTTTTTCCTTGTTTTTGTCAATTAAAGGAATACCGCCTCTAACTGGTACCCTGACTTTACATGTCATAGTGGATGATATGAATGATAACTGTCCAGAGTTTACTGAGGACGTCTACAACACCATTGTGTCAGAGGACAGTCCGTCAGGCACTGTGTTTGCCATGATAATGGCTTCTGACATTGATGAAGGTGACAATGGGGAAATAAGGTAAACATTAAGTCAAATATTATCTGTGGTTCTATTAGAAAACAAAAATACAATAACAGAATCAAGAAGTCTATGTTTTATATTTGTCAGTCAGAGTGTCCATTGATTCAATATATAATATGCTTACCTAAATTTTATTCATATACACACAAAGCTATTGTATTTTTTGCCACTAGGTATTTCATGGAGAACACAGACGTACCTTTTTCTATTGAAGAAACATCTGGAGAGCTCTATACAACTGATTTACTGGACAGAGAGACGGTAGCAATTTACAGGCTGACGGTGATCGGCTCTGATAAACATCCCACTGAGCCTTTGTCCAGTTCTGTTGTTGTTACCGTGCTGATAGGAGATATTAACGACCACTGGCCCCATTTTCTGAACAGCCCATATGTGGCTTATGTGCCCACTGAGATGGATGCAGGTGAGAGCTGTCACATGTAATTGATATTTTTGTATTTCATCCCTGAGAAAAGAAAAATAGAATCTGTTTTTAGGTGAATCTGTGGCACATGGTGAAGGTGTTTCCATCAGCCCTTTGGTCTGTCCCCATTAGGTTCAAGATTCATTAAGTTTATTGTCATATACACAGCAGTACTGACGAATGAAATTCTTACTTTGCAAGTTCCCTTTACACAACTAATGTAAACAGTTGAGCTAAACTAAAATGAAATAAAGGAAGTAAATTGTAGAGTTAAAACCATTTAAGCTAAACTAAAACACAATAAAGGAAATAAACTGTACATGAAGGAATTATGCATTATGTTTCAAATGGGATGTTTAAGGAACAGTTTGACAGAGTGCTGCAAAATGTTAGTGTTCAAAAGTCAAAGTTGATGTGAATTCACATCTGTCTATTGTCATGATAAAATATCTCAGGCTTTGAGGGATTTTTTTCCTAATGTGAAACAAATGTTTATTTAGTTCATAAAGACCAAGTTCTACTTTTATGGCAGTTCCCCATGAGTTTTTCCTCTTTATTTGACCTTTCTTAAGGGATTTATCTCAATTTATTGTCATATTATCCTTCGTATTTTACATTTTTTCAGTGAAAATTATGTATTTTCCTATATTTAATTCACTGATCATGTAGATGTTCATAAAAACTCAGATTAAAGTTGAGGATTATTATATCAGAAACAAAGAAAACTGAAGAAAAAGTGACTTTTTCAGTAAAATATCTCAGTAACTGAACATAAACCAAGTATCTCCATCCACTGTCACGAATCCAACTCCATGGGTTTTACTGGTGAATCAACATTGTAGAAGATGACGGTGTTTCCATGGTAACTACGGAACCTCTGAACGTCCAAATAGGTCATATTCGATGACCATGAAAAGATGACAAACTGCATTTTACGCCAATTACTTACATGTATTAATAGGACTAGTGGATCAACAGGTATTAAAATTTTACATCAGTAGACAGTTTTGTTCGATGGCGGATGTTTGGGTCTTTATGGGTTAGACTAAATATGCCTTATGTCAAGGTCTTTTTTTGTCACAAAGCCATAAATGCTGGTAAATGAGACAACTGAGAATTAAAAGCTCTGCCTGAACAGACTGTGTTGTAAGAACAGTGTCTGCATCTGACTGAACTTCTGTTCTTCTGGTTCTTGTCCCCTACACAGGTTCAGTTGTTTGTGCTGTGAAAGCAACAGATGAAGATATTGAGATGAATGCAGAACTTCATTACTCATTATACGGACCAGGTGCAGAACTGTTTTCCATTGACCCATACAGCGGTACTGTGTTCACTTCAGCTGCTCTCAGGAGGACAGAGGATGTTATACTTAATGTACACGTGGAAGATGCTGGAGAAAGCCCTAAATATGACTTTACTACTGTAAGTATCCGATTTCAAAATGTATCTGAATTTCCGGAGATTCATGTGGATCCGTTGAATTACTCTCTCTCTGAGGATGATCCAGTGGGGACGTTACTGACTGTGGTCGCGGCTACAACCGTCAGAGCTCAACCAGTTTCCTTCTATCTTGCCTCAGGAAATTATGAGGAGATGTTTCATGTGGACCAACTGAATGGAAATCTGACAGTAGAGAACCCTCTGGATTATGAAAACAAAAAGGAGTTTACTTTGCTGATAGAAGCCAGAGACTCCGGTTCCCCTCCTTTCTCATCATTCATAGAAATTCACATAAACATCACTGACGTTAATGATAACGTCCCGCTGTTTACTCAAGTCGAATACAGGTGTGAAGTTTTTGAGAATTCGCCGCCGTCCTGGGTTTGTGATGTTCTTGCCATTGATGCAGATTCTGGCATTTACGGAACTGTGCAGTACAACATCACAGAAGGAAACATGGATTACATTTTCATAATCGACCCCGACAATGGTTTATTAAGCACCACTGCAAGTTTAGACAGAGAGTATATACCTGAATTTAATTTAACAGTTGAAGCTGCAGAACTAGACAACCCACTTCATAAAGACAGAGCAACAGTTATTGTCAGTGTTTTAGACAGAAACGACAATGCACCTCGCTTTGCTCAGATTTTCATCTCGGAGGTACCTGAGGATGCTCCGATTGGACAAACAGTCCTACAAGTCACCTCAACTGATGATGACACCGACGCATACGCAGGGATAAATTATTCCATTGTTGACTATAGTGATTATATGCCATTTTATATTGATTTTGACACCGGCTACATCATCGTTCAACAACCTCTGGACAGAGAGATGGAGGATCAGTACGTTGTGAAAATAAATGCAAATGATTCAGCATGGAGCATAAGCACCGACGTCACTATTATCATCATGGACGTTAATGATAATACACCAATATTTTCTGAACATTCATACAGTGTATTCCTTCCAGAATCAACAGATGAAGAGGTATTTGTCCAACAAGTTCTTGCTACAGACGCAGACACAGGGGAGAACGGTCATATTTTATACGTTATAGAACCTCCAAATGAGAGATTTTGGGTGAATGCTTCGACTGGTGAAATCTACACAAAGCAGCCATTAATATTGCAGAATTCAGATTACGATATTTTCCAGTTTACAGTGATTGCATTTGACTGTGGCAGTATTCCACTGCAAAGTAACACCACTGTAATTGTAACATTAGAACCACGTAACCACTATGCACCAGTGTTTTTGCCTTTGCAGCGTGTGATTGTGATTCCATATGACATGTACATTGGAGCTGAAGTTGTCCAGTTTACAGCAATAGATCAGGATATTAACAACAGCAGCACTGATATTGAATACTATTTAATCAGAGGTAATGCAAGTGAGTTCTTTTGGATCCACAGTGACACTGGAAAAGTAGTATTGAATCAAAGTTTGTCAGAGAGCATACATTTTTTTCTCACTTTATCAGTTGTAGCAAAAGACAAGGGTCTTCCTCCTTTGTCGTCACAAACCCAAATTACCTTTGAAATTACTGGCACAAATAATTTTTCTCCGAGCTTCAAGGAGCCAGATGTCACTTTCACTGTCCCCGAGGACTTGCCAGAGGGATCAGTAATTGGGAAAATTGAGGCAGAAGATGAAGATTCAGGTTCAAATGGTGTCATTATGTACTGCATTACCGAAGAAAATCTACATTTTCCATTTTCTGTAGGAGAATCCTCCGGGCTGATAATACTGACCAGAGAGCTTGACTATGAAAAAGAAAGCATCTATCAGTTCCAAATTAAAGCCACAGATGGAGGCTGGGCGTCTAAAACTGGTCTGTTAAATGTGACTGTAGTAGTTATGGATGTGAATGACAATCCTCCAGTCTTCTTAGTTCCGGAGTATATCATATCTTTACCCGAAAACTCAGAAATTGGGACAAATGTCCTTGATGTAAAAGCTGCCGATGCTGATTCAGGTGCATATGCACAAATTAGCTACTCTCTCACTGCCGGTCATGTGGATAAATTTGTGATTGATTCAAGAAATGGCACAATCACCACTTTGGAGATTTTTGACTACGAGCAAGAACCGACATTTGATATAACAATCAAAGCATCCAACCTTGATGGCCATCCATTATTTAGCTTGGCGCACGTTGTCATACAAATCTCAGATGTCAATGAGTTCAAACCTTCATTCAAGGCGAAAGAATTCCACTTTTCTGTGTCTAGAAATGTTCCTATTGCAACAAGGATTGGAAAAGTAACAGCTACAGATCATGACCGAGGCCCTGAAGGCCAGGTGTTTTACCTGATGTTTGGCCAAAACAAAAATATGGGCTTTGAAATAAATCAGATTTCTGGAGAAATATACACAACAAGCAGTTTGAGGAAGCAAGGTAACACTCAAGTTGTTCTAAAAGTCCTGGCTAAAAACTCTGGGATTATAACTGGGATGGATGTGGACGAGGCTTTAGTCCAGATCAGTGTGATCGACATTAATGATGCCCCCATGTTCTCCTCTACACTTTATTTTGCAAATGTTACGGAAGACAGTGAAGTTGGGACTTATGTGACAACAGTGAGCGCTCTGGATCAGGACTCCATTCTGAAGTGGAATCATTTCTTCTTCAGCATTGAAAAGGGAAACACAAACTTTCCTTTTGCTGTGAATCCGTCCACTGGTGTCATTTCTGTAAACTCTCCACTCGACAGAGAACAGTGGCCGATGTACAACCTCACAGTAACAGCCACTGATAACGGTTCTCCACCAGCCACCGGGACCACTAATGTCATAGTAACCATTGTTGACGTCAATGACAATGCCCCCAAACTCACTGTCACTGAAGCTCAGCTTAAGGAGAATCTGCCTCAAGGTACTGTAGTGGTTAAATTAGATGCAACTGACTCGGATTTACCGCCAAACCAGGGACCCTTTACATACTGGTTGGTAAATCCTGTAAAAGACACTACTTTTTCATTGACGCCTGATGGGGTTTTATTCACCACAAGACCTGCTGATCGAGAACAGACCGCTGTATATAAACTCCAGGTGGCTGTCAGGGATGCAGGAGTCCCTCCGCTGTCGTCAACAACTATGTTTCATATCAGGATCACGGATGAGAATGATAATCCTCCCATTCCTAGAAACATTTATATTGAGGTGAAATATTTTGGAAATTCTTTCCAGGGAGGTATAATAGGCGACGTCCGTCCTGAGGATCATGATCAGTACGATACGTTTACCTGCATTGTCAAAAGCGGGCCGCTGGCAATGTTTACGATAGCTAATGGTACTTGTGAGTTAAGGTCGGCTCCTTTTCAAGGTGAGGCTACGTACAACATCACTATTGAAGCAACAGACCAGTTTCACGACCCAGTCAACAACAGCGTCTACATAAACTACAAGGGATTTACAAATGCATCTGTAGACAACTGTATATTATTCTATGTGTCGTCAGCCTCGATGGCAGAGTTCTTGTCGTATAAGTATTTGAGATTTGTGAAAGCTCTGGATAGTCTGTTTAACCTACAGGCCTCCAAGACTCATCTATTTGGAATCAAACGCATTGGCTCTGAAATCCTTCTGTTAGCCGCTGTTAAAAATTACAACGGTCAATATCTCAGCAAAGAGCTAGCAAGTGGAATCTCTTCAAGCCACAAGAAATTACTGGAGTCTCAGAGCAACGTCACTATTTCTCACATCACCAGTGATCCATGTTCCACCAGTCCCTGTCACAACGGGGCATCATGCAACAAAAACATTTACATCAGCCAGGAGGTTGCTGTCCTGGAAAGCGTCGCTGTCATCTTCGTGTCACCGCAGAAGGAGATTTTTAATTGCACATGTCTGGCTGGCTTCACCGGAGCAGTGTGCGAATACGACATTGATGAATGTGAAGCAAGACCTTGTAAGAATGAAGGTACATGTGTGAACACTCTGGGAAGTTTCTACTGTCACTGTCAGAGCGGCTTCTCCGGCCCTGTCTGCGCCACCGATATAAATGAATGCCTGAAGCTGAACTGTCAAAACAACGGGACGTGTATTCATAATCAGGATGGATACTGGTGTCACTGTGCTCCTGGGTTTGAAGGTAGATTTTATCCAGATATTACATAATTCCAGTATTGTGCAAGTTACTTCCAAACTGTAATGCATTACAGATTACTTGTTACTGTTATTTAGAAGTAATTCCTTACCTTACAATTTTAGTCTCAGAATTGTAATGCGTTACATGAATCCGGTATTACTTTTGGGTTACATACAAACTCTAGTCATAAATGGCGCATGCGCAGTAGAACAACCCCCCAGTACAATAGAAGGGCTTTGGGACGCATAAATTTGCGCCCCAAAGTACATGGGGACCAATAGCTTAGACAATAACGCTGCAGTCTACGATGTTCAAATCCTAGCAGGAGCGCTTGCATTTTTTTTTTTTCAACATTTTACATGTTCAAACAGGCGGTGCAGCGCCAAGGACACCAGTAGATAAATCTGCAGTTGATAAAGAATTCTAACTAGTCATAGAAATGTTAGTTTACCTTGTCAGTGCTGATCACATCGATCATGCTAATGCTAACTAGTGTCTTAAAACAGGGTTGGTTAGTAATGAGCATATGTCCATGTGGACAATGTTCTGTCTTCTGCCATTGTCACCCACTGGCTGAACAGTAACAGGAAATAGAACTTTACAGACACATTTTTGATTCCTTAAGGTCTCATGGTCTTGCTGGGGTTTTTTTTGTTTTATTTTGTTTTTTTGAGCAATTAAATTATGGGTGAGAAGTGTGTTGTAACGCAAGCGCTTATAGTACATGTACCGAGTAAAATATTACTGAAAATTGATTAGTAATGCCTAACACTACTGGGTTACAGCAAAAAGTAATCTGTTACTGTAATGCATTACTTTTGTAACACGTAACTCCCAACACTGCACAATTCTACACCAAGAGAAATAAGAATCTTGATGCATGTAAGTATTCTTTTCTTTTTTAGGAGAAGCCTGTGAGAAGTTCATAGATCATTGCAGATCTACACCATGTATCCACGGCAGCTGCGTCAACTCGCAAACAGGATTCACATGTCTCTGTCCGTTTGGTAAGAAAAATAGACGTTTAATTATAACATACTGTCTGGATCAAATATCTGGGACACAAGAAAATGTGAACATTTGTATTTGGTATTATTGATTTTCTTCCCTTTTCTTTCTTTTGTTCCTTAATTTTCTTTTTATCCTATTATTTAAAAACTTTTACTGATTTCTCATTTTTGTACACTCACCTCTTTTGACCTTTTTACTTATTAGACTGTCAATTTTGTTTTCATTCCCTCTTCTGTCTCCACCTGAATATGCCCAACCCGCACAAAATAATCATAAATAATCATACATACAGACACATAAACTCACCTGTAAATAGCTCTCTGTTTGCACCCGTCTTTGTTTTGCTTAATGTCTATGAACTATTCTGTCTTGTCTGGTGTCTATGAACGTGTATGTCTTGAAGTCTATGAATTAGTATGCCAGATATTTATCTTGTATTTTTGTTAGCCCTGTCACAATGTTTGTCTAGCACTAAATTAAAATAAAGAAAGAAAGAAAAGAAAGAAAGAAAATCTGAACACAGCAGTTAGATTATATTACCATGCAGTCAACTGGCCAAGTATTCAGATGTTGAGGTCACTTGGCAACCCAATGAGAATCATCCAATCACATAAGGACAAAACAATAAAAAGAATTCTGACTGGCCACGGGGTGCAGGAATTAGCAACCTGGGTTGATTTAACCCTCAAAGACCTGAATAGCAATGAGCAACCAAAAGCATCTACTGATCTAAAACGTTTAATAAGTTTTGAATCATTAATTATATCAATATATGTCAATAATTCACGCAAAATTTAGTTTCTCAGCTTTTCAGCAGAAACAGATACGACCAATTTGGACGTTCAGAGGTTCAATTCTGAACCATGAAACACTATCATCTTCTGCAACTTTGATTTTCCAATAAAAAAAAAAAAACATATAGTAGATAAATGACAGCAGTTGTAAACACTTGTTTGTATGTCCAGTTAATGATATATTTTTCTTGTTTCCTCTGTTTTGATTTAATAACCTTTAAATTTACTCTGAACTTTATAAACATACGCATGATCAGTAAAGTGAATAGAGGAAAGTACCTGATTTTTACTGGAAAACACAAAATGTAGTGGATAATATTATAATAAATGGTGATAAATCATTTAGGAAAGAATAAATGTAGAGAAAATTTGCAATTTGGAAGTCACTACAAAAATAGTTGTAGGTATTTAAGGGTTAATCCACCAATGAGAACACGTAAACACTCATTATTCCAACACACCATGACCAGGAAGTGGACATAGTCACACAAAAATAAATACAGACAAAATCTTCAGTAAATATTGGCATAAACTATGGGATAAGTATTATATATAATGTAGTTAATTAGTTATGTTAATTTTTTTTTTTCAGATACATTCTTGCTAAAGTTAATATGTTTCAACAGCTCTTATTCTCTGTGTACGTATGTGCCATTTTTAGTCTAAAATGATTTTTCAGTCCAGAATAAACAAAAATTCACGCTTTTGTGTAGGTGCTATAAATTTACATTCTCATAAAATTTGTTAAAAAAAAATATGAAGCCAAAAATATGTATGTCACTCCTTTATTTAGAAACATGTTATGCATTATGAATACTAAAGTACTAAATACTGGCTCAGAATTTAATATGTGCACCTGTTTTGAGGTGATTCATGTGTAGGCATAGATAAAGAGCACTGTGTAAGGGTTAAATTATGTGAACTTATCATCATTTGTCCAAGATAACTAGTCCCATGTTTCTTTTCCTGCTGCAGGAATGAGTGGAATCCACTGTGAGGAGCAGAGTTATGGCTTTGAGGAACTGTCCTTCATGGAGTTTCCTCCGTTAGATCGCAGGTCTAATTTAATCTCTCTAGAGTTTGCAACCGTGCAGAGGAACTCGCTCCTCTTGTACAACCCAGGAGGATCAGCCACCGCCGAGTACCTGGCCCTGGAGATTCGGGACGGGGCCGTACATCTGTCCTATGACCTCGGTTCAGGACCTGTAGTGCTGCAGACAAACAAGCAGGTGGCGGATGGATATTTCCACAAGATCACCGCCAGAAGGATCGGCAGTGTGAGTTTTAAATGTAATCACAACAGAATGGACGTGCCTCATTTTGACAAGCTTTTATTAATATATTTGTGTAGACTGGTATTTGCATAATTATTTTGTACATTTTGTTTTAATTAGTGCATTTTCTTTTGTTTTAATTGTTTATGATTTGCTATTTTTAATATTGTTTAGTACTTTTTTTTGTGTAGTATCTTGTAATACTGGTTTTAAAAGGTGCTATTGCAATGTTATTATATCATAAGTGAAAAGAACATTATATAATTTTTTAAAAACAACTTTATGTATCATTTTATAAGCATATTTTACAATGGGCCGAAATGCATTAATTACACAGGTTATTATCCCTCAATCCCACCCCCTCCTTCTTCCAGGTAGTACCCACATAAATACAAAGCACATCCAGTAAATACAAGTAATAGTAATCAAAATAACAATAGTAATCCAAAATAAAAACAAAAAAGGGATACATGCATATGAAACAATCTAAATGACAAGTTGCAAACATTTAAAAAAATGTATTGTCTTTTTTGCATTTTGCTTTTTGTAGATGGGCTTTCTGCATGTGGACAACTGCACAGAAGCTGAAAACAATGGATTTTGTTTTTCTCAGAATGGTGGTCATAGTTTTGAAAGGTAAATATGACTGTTACAGCTATCCTGTTCTTTCTTTAGCTACATGTTGGTGCAGCTTTAAAACTGTATTAATGACCTCTGCGTGTCTGTATCCAAACAGGACGTTAGACGTTGGAAACATCAACATGACACTGGGAGGACTGAGGACTGTTGAATCTGTTTTACTTCATCCTGAGCAGATACAAACACATGACTTTGTAGGGTGTATTCGTAATATTCATGTGAATGGTGTTGTACTGAGATCTTCAATGGCCCTCGCCACGTATAACATCCTTGAAAGGTACGTATTCAAAATGAAACATGCAGAGTAAGAAAGGAAACGCAACATTTGATCATTTGGATACATTAAATAAAAAAGAAAAATCAGTTTGTTACCGGAATAAGTTTTTATTTTGGTATATACTAAAGAGACATGTCCTTTTTTTTATTTATTTATTTTTCATTGACATTCAGTATCAGACATTTGCATTCAGTACATCATATGTACATATAGCATACATCTGTTGTCTGCTCTAAATGCAAAAATAATATTTTTGTTTTATGTCCAAACACTGAATAGAAGGCAGATAACCAAATAAAAGAAGAAAAAAAGAAACAAACTATGCAAAACTAGAGAGTGATCTTTTCCATACATATTCCATACATAATCACTGATTTGTAAAAATAAAATCAAGCCTATAGGGTGTGACATAGCTGACCCAGTTTTCCCAGTATGAAGCAAATTTCTCCAAGAGACATGTCTTTGTATACAGTATGTTTTCATTTTAAAGGTGTCCTAGACCAACGGTGTCACCATGTCAAAGCAACCCATGCAAGAATGGAGGAGTGTGTCATGATCTTTGGTCTGACTATCTTTGTGAGTGCAAACGTCCTTATACTGGAAGCAGCTGTGCCAAAGGTAAAAAAAAAAAAAAAATGAACTGAATGAAAAGTTGTTATATGCACAGCCTGACTAAAAAAAGTCCCCGCATGGGTTTAACTAAGTAAGAAGCAGGAGAATTCCTCCAGTAGGTTTCTTTAACTCTGCTGATGCAGTGAGTATCTTAACCCTTAAAGACCCAGACAGCCAAAGCATCTGCTGATCTAAAATGTTTAATACCTGCTGATCCACTAATCCTATCAATACATGTAAATAATTGGTGTAAAATGCAGTTTGTCGTCTTTTCATTGGTCATCACATATGACCCATTTGGACGTTCAGAGGCTCCGTAGTGAGCATGGAAACACCGTCATCTTCTACAACATTGATTCACCAGTAAAACCAGTGGGGTTTAGTCAATGACAGTGGATGGAGACACTTGGTTTATGTTCAGTTACTGAAAAAGTCACTTTTTCGTCATTTTTCTCTGTTTCTGATACAATAACCTATGAATTTACTCAGAGCTTTAATGAACATTTACATGATCAATT
Organism: Apogon hyalosoma; assembly: GCA_037367295.1. NCBI lineage: Eukaryota > Metazoa > Chordata > Actinopteri > Kurtiformes > Apogonidae > Apogon > Apogon hyalosoma. The sequence goes on along the minus strand of JAPQRP010000006.1, from coordinate 29,960,546 downwards.
AATTAAATATAAGAAAATACATGATTTACAGGGAAAAAATGCAAAATACTGACAATAACATTACAATAAATGTTGCTAAATCACTTAAGAAAGGTTAAATATAGAGAAAAATTAATTTGGGAACTGCCACAAAAGTCACACTGGGTCTTTATGGGTTAAACAACCACGGGTTTGCTAGAGAGCATAAATACTGAAAAAAGGTGACATGGTCTGAGTGAGAAGAAAGGTAGATGAAGGGATTATTCATCATGCCAAGTGCCAACAGCAATATTCTTATTAAAAAATGTTTTTATATTGTATACGCTTATTGAAACAATGTCATGATGCTGTAATCAAAGCTAAATGTGGCCTTATTGAATATTAGACTGAGTAATTTATTCAGATTAAAATTGGACTCTAATCCTCTTAATTTCATATGTTTTTCTTTGAGCAGAGATATCAGAGGAGGTGGTGTTGCGATTTCATGGGAATGAATATATCGAGTACATTATCAAGGAGCGATTCAAAAGGGACTACCTGATAAAATACATACTGGATGAAAGAAAAGAAGTGAGCGCTGAAGACGTACCAGTGATTAACATCAAATTTAAGACCAGAGAAAACGGAGTGTTGGTATTTGTTCTTGGACAGACAGGATTTATTGTGCTTGAGGTAAGGATGTTAAAGACATGCGTTACACTAGCTCTTTAACTATACTGTATTTATGTTATAAATGTAAAAGTTACGGTTTTGTTTGTTTGATATTCAGATAAAAGACAGAAAACTGGGATGTATTTCCAGAGACAACCCCTCTGGAAACCTGTCAGATTTAACCGTCGACGCTGTGGTCGGTGACGGACGATGGCATGTTCTGTCATTATTCAGCAACAAACACAACACTTTTGTCCTTGTCGATGGTAAACCTGTTGTAAACATCACTGAAAGAAATATTGATTTTACTCCTCCTAACATGGAAAAAATTGTCCTTGGCGCTGGAGATTCAACAGCCCAACAGTCAGGTGAGATATACTGTAAATATGTCAAAGACATATAGGTTGATCTGTTTCATTTTCATTTAGCATGATGCAGCTTATTATCTCATCAGTCATATTTAGCATAAAGCAACGATGATAATGCATTTGTAGCATTAAAAAGACCCAAACAGCCACTGACGACCCAAACAATCTTCTGATTTAAACTGTTTAATGCCAGTTGATCCATTAATTCTATCGATACATGTAAATAATTGGTGTAAAATACAGTTATTCATCATTTCATGGTCATCAGATATGACCCATTTGGACGTGCAGAGGCTCCGTAGTTACCGTGGAAACACCATCATCCTCTACATTAATTCACCAGTAAAATCCATGGAGCTGGATCAATGACAGTCGCTGGACACATTGGGTTTATGTTCAGATTTTATTGAAAAAGTCACCTTTTGTTCAATTTTCTTTGCTTTTGATATAATAACTTTTGGATATACTGAGTTTTGATCAGTGAATTAAACATAGGAAAATACCTGATTTCCACTGAAAAACCTCAAACGAAAGAGGATAATATTACAATAAACTGTGATAAATCACTTAAGAAAGGTTAAATATAGAGAAAAATGAATATGTGAACTGTCACAAAACTACCACTGGGTCTTTATGGGTTAAATTATACAAGGACCGTGTTAATCAGAGCATTTCAAAGAACATTTGAAGCATTTTTTCATGTTTTATGCTCAACAAAGACATGAAAATATACAGTGACTATGTCAAAAATGTATAAGTGGATCAGTTCCAGTTTCATTTTGGATGCAGGTTATTAGCTAATCAGTTATATTTAGCATAAAGCAATGATAATAATGCATTTGTAGCATTAAATCATACAAGGACCGTGTTAATCAGAGCATTTCAAAGAATATTTTAAGCATCTTTTCATGTTTTATTCTTAAAGCTATGAAAATATACTGTAAATATGTCAAAAATGTATTGGTTGATCTGTTTTATTTTCATTTAGGATGCAGTTTATTAACTAATCAGTCATATTTAACATAAATCAATGATAATAATGCATTTGTAGCATTAAATCATACAAGGAACATGTTAATCGGAGCATTTCAAAGAAAATTTGAAGCATTTTTTCATGTGTTTTATGCTTAATAAAGACATGAAGAAGCATGTAAATGTTTTATCAACAGATGTCGGGCATATTGGGGTAGCAAAAAAAGGAAAAGTCTGCATCTGTAGAAACTGTAAATGAGCTGCTTTTTGCTAAATGCTGACAAAACTACTTCTATTCTGACAGGATTCGCGGGCTGCCTGCAGTATTTCAACATTTCTGGTTATACTCTGCCTGTTAGTGGACACAGTGAGGTGGTGGAGGTCTGGCCCAGCTCCACTTTGCTCCAACCAAGTTGCATTTCTCCAGACGTCTGCTTCCCTTCGCCTTGCTCTAAAGAGGACCCTGGGACGAGGACTTGGCGTAGATGTGGACCCAGTGGGCAGAGCGGGTCCTGCGTCTGCTTGCATAATGTTTCTGACCAAATGTGTGACTTCTGCGCGACACAAAGCCACGGTCGGTGCTTTGAGACCCAGGCCGGCGTTCCTCTGTGGATCATAGCCGTGGTTCTTCCTGTTTTCTCGGTGCTGGCATTTGTAGCTTTGTTTGTCGCCCTTTCCAGAGCGAGGAGGCGGAATGCAAAATGCCAGCGTAACAGCTTGTCACAGAGAGCAGAGCGAGGAACGGACAACGTGGTGTTTTGTTTCGACGACGGCAGAACGCTGGCAGATGCCGTGCGTGCAGAAAAAGGCAAGGCGCCTAAACTCAGCTCTGATCAGCAGAGGTCGAGTGTCAAGCGGGACGCCAGTCTGGTGAGCGTTCAGCCGGTGTCCAACAGTGGCGTGGAATACTGCGAAATTAACAGCGTCTGTAGTGAGTTTTTTAATTCGGATGCGACCTCAGTAAAACTCACCTGGCACAAACATTTTTACAGTAAGAAATATGCGAAATCTGATCATAAACAATGGGGAGATTTGAAGATGTTGTTGTCAAGTTTTAAGAAAGGCCCGTCCAGTGAAGAGGCCTCATCTGGTCCTATAAAACCTCAAAAAGTGACTACTCTAACCAAGCATCTGTTGACGAAGACTGATATCGAACAAATGAAACATTCACCTTCTTGTTACGCTACAAAGTCCCTACAACCAGAGCTCCTGGAACCTGTTCAGTCCCTCACATTTGATGAAATCAGGAAACTAAACTCTCCTCTGGAGCCAACGGAGAAACACTGGACGCCCAAGAGGTCCGGCCCCGTGAAATCCACTGCAATAATCGACTTCTCATCTGACAGTGAAACAGACAGCACCTTCACCTGCACGGAGTCGCAGTTTTCTGTCAGGACGTACGTGCACCAACAGTCAGCGCACAGCTTCAGGCAACAAAACATTTTACCTGTAAACTCATTATTCAAGCAAACCTGCTGCTGTGCTCAAGGCCAGCGTAAAACTGAAGGTACTCCGACTACAGCTAATGCATTTGAGCAGATGGAGTTTATTCTAAATATGCAGCTGCCCTTTAGGGTCTATGCTCCAGTATTTGACGATATCGCACGTCTACCCGTTGGGGCCACTAATAGCAATGATATGCAAAGTGACATTGAGGAAATGATTTAACTATTTGTCTGAGTGTGTATTTCCTGGGTGCATTTTGCCTCATGGCAGCTATTCTGCACATAAAAAATAAGTAATGTTATTTACAGTATGATGTAACTGCCCCAAAACAATGCCTGAGGGTTGAATGTATCTACTGGAGGACTTTCACATGGATAGCAGGGCTCTATTACCATGTTTTTAGTTTTACCCTGTCCCATGAAGGGGAGGCAAGGGGTATTGATTTTGGTTTTGGTCCGGTTTGTTGGTTGACATTTTAGCAGCAAAACTATTGGTTGAATTCATACCAAATTTGGTTTATAGATTGCCAGTGACCCAGAATAGATCTGATTACATTTTGAGAACAGTGGGTCAAAGTTTAAATGTTTTATGAATTTAAATTTTTTTTTTCCTATTTTCTTATAATGGGCGAAATTTCAAATGTCTGTAGCAGCAAAACTATTGGGCGAATTCATACCAAATTAGGTTTATAGATTGCCAGTGATCCAGAATACATGTGATTGCATTTTGGGAAAAGTAAGTCAAAGTTGTTTTTTTTTTTTTTTCCATTTAATTTTAATGGGTGAAACTTCAAATGTCTATAAAAACGTCAATTGTGTTTCAATTTAATTCAAACTTGGCACATACATATAGAGGCAATTAATATACTGACATCAGCATACACATAGACATGATGACATCAGCTGGATCAATGCTAAAATAAGCTACAATGCGTGCGAGGGGCGGGGTTTGTTGTGCTTGGCACCACTTGTTTGTTTTCTGTTTTCCCCTCATATCAGTTTAAGTTATTACATCATCTGAAAATGGAAGCATAAGTCAACATGTAACTTTTATAACATGATGCAAGGGTTTGGCTCTTTTTGGTGGAAATGAAGAGGTTACATTCAATAATACGCTTTTCATAAACAGAGGTGCACCTTGTATAATATACTGAGGTAACAGGTCTCACATTCATTGTCATTGTTTTCATTGTGTTTTCAGTGTTTTCATTGTGAATTGTGAACTCTGACACTCAAGTCGATGATTTATTTATTTATTAACCTTTATTTAACCAGGAAAAAAATCCCATTGAAATTTAGAACCTCTTTTACAGTCCTGGCCAAGATAGGCAGCAGAAAATATAAAACACAGTTACAAGAATACACTGTTAAAACGCAAATAACTGACAATGTAATTAGAGGTAGACCGATATATTGATTTTTTTTAAAAATCAGCCATCTGCCTTAATTTTTTTTTTTTTGAAAGCCGATATTTGATCAGTAGTAGAAATGTTATAAGATATTTGATCAGACACCTGTGAGGGCAGCACTTGAAGTTCAATAAACGTTAAAAGAGTATGATATATGTACTATGTACATGTATTAATAATTTAATTTATATTGCTGCATAAAAAAATTAAATTTTCTGAGTGTTTCAGTTGTATTTTATGGTCAATGTGCTTTCAAAAAAAAAAAAAAAAATCAGCCCTAAATATCTGCCTCAAAAATCAGCTGTAGATATCGGCCATCGGCTGACCAAACTTTTAAAATTGGCATCAGCCTTAGAAAAACCCATATTAGTCAACCTCTAAATGTAAGTAATGTATAACATACAGTATTAAGAATGTTCAATATCTCAAATTAAGAAACATATTATTTGAAAAAAAAAATCTCTCATACAAAGTCATACATGCAAACAAAAGTCATCTTTACTTAAACATGTAGATGTTCATGAATAATTTTTATTCTTCAATTACATAAGTAGTCAGTATTCAAGTCAGATTCACCACACACACACACACATTAATAGTTTGACTGAATGTTTGTTTTAATGCACACAGCTAAATCACATACACAAAATGTTTATTTGTACATGAGATGCATGTATTTATTGTCCTATTTGTGAAAAAGGAAGAAAATGACATTTTTGTATGTACAAAAATAGTAATGTATGTATTTATTAACATTATTATTGAATGTATGTTGTATTTTGTTACCTTTTGATTGATTTTAGTCCAGAATTGTATAAAGGTTCAATAAGAATGAGTCACTAATATCAACTAATGTTTGTACTTTGCTGAGTCATTTTTTTTACTGCAATGCTCACGTTTCCTTTTTTTAATAATTGTAATAAAGCTTCTTTAATATCTTTTGTCTTGAAACAGTATATAATTGGATTAACTGCAGCAGGTATGAGGCTGTACATCATAGTGATAACAACTCGGGCTTCAGGCTCGATCGTGAAATTCAGATTGTTAGCGATATAAATAAAACATCTCGGTACATAATAAAGGCAGGTGATAAAAATCTGAGGAGCACATGTGGCCAACAGTTTGTAGCGGCTTTCAGCTTGAGACATTTTCAGAACAGCGATAATAATAGAAAAGTAAGAGAAGATTATGAAGCTTAAAGGAAGTAGGAGACCGATTAAGGCCATGTAAAGGGCCACAAGTTTAACATAAACAACTTCATCAGTATTACATCCAAGGAGAGTTATTGTTATATGGTCACAGTAGCAATGTCTGATTATGTTTTCGTTACAGTAAGACAAAGTTAAGGCATGAGACACAACACCAACCATCCGTATCAACGTCACAGCCCAGCAGACGCAGCAAGCAATAGAAACTGATTTGTTTGTGATCACAACAGGATACTGAAAAGGAAACCAAATGGCAACAAACCGATCTAAAGCCATAATCAGCAAAATTAAAGAATGAGTAGCTCCCATTGCATGGACAAAATACATCTGTGTAAAGCAGGCAGCGAATGAAGATACCTCATCATTCCACCAGTACCTGGAAATAACTTTAGGAAGCGTCACGGTGCCAAATATGATGTCTGTCATTGCAAGGTGGAAAAAGATCAAGTATGCTGGTTTGTGAAGAGTCCCTATGTATGCAATAAAGACAATAATAAAAGCATTTCCAGCAACAATAGCAAGGTAAAGGAGGAAAAGCAGAACAGACACTGGTCCATAGTACTCTGGTAGAAGTCCGGGGAATCCAGTGATGATAAAGTCTTTTATAGTTGTATTGATGTGTAACAGCATCACTGGAGCAAAACTGAGTAACAAACAAGCCAGATCAAGTCTGTATCCATGAGAATGGTCTTACCGTGAGGCAACACAATCCTGTATAAAGCAGTGACAAATCGACTGGAAGTTCAGCTGGAGGCAGAAAGAAAAACCAGTCTTTAAAGCACAGACTCGACTCTGAAGTTGGAACCACGCACCGTCACGAGCATTCACCTGTAAAACACCACACGCACAATAGAGGAGGATGCACAGGTACACAAAGATAATGCATGAAATACACAGAAAAAAACGTTCATATGACCCCAAGGTTGTAACACTTACAATCAGTCAGTCAGAGTTTATTTATATACATAGCACTTTGCAACAACACAAAGAAAACCAAAGTGCTTTAAACCTAAAAACATGATCAAATTATAAAATGACAACATTCATTCATTTTAGCTTAATTAAGGACACACAAAGTAGGTCCATAGGATAAGATTAAAAAAAAACAAAAAAAAAAAATACACAGTAAAAAAGAAAAGAAAATGCAACAGTTTAATCAAATACTATAAAAGACACAACACACAGTGATAGAAAAGAACACAGACTGAAAACCCAAGAGTGTCTCATCAGTGCGAAGGGTTAAAAAAAAACAACAAAAAAAAAAACCCACTTACCACATGCATCACCTCCTCATGTTCTATAGAAGTAAGAGTCTGAGGTCATTTTTATATCCACCTCCAGTATGTGGTTAATGATGTCTTTGGAGATAAACAGTCAAGGGAGAAAACCCCATTGTGTACTGAAGTTTTCGAAGAATGACAGACCTTGAAAGAGCACTGCAAAACTTTTTTATCCATGTTATTTACATTCTAAAACATTACAGAGAAGAAGGCGTAAAAACTGACAAAGGTAACTAATTTCACTTCAGTTCAGTTAGTTCAGTATCACAAAGAAGAAATCCACTTCTGTGTAAGACTGTACGGTTGTGGAAAAAATTATAAGACCACCCTTGTTTTCTTCAGTTTCTTGTTCATGTTAATCCCTGGTACAACTAAAGGTACATTTGTTTGGACAAATATAATGATAACAACCAAAATATCTCATGATAGTTTAATTTCAGAGCTGATATCCAGCTGTTTTCAATGGGTTTTCTTGATGATAGCCAAAATCACTTCAGTTCTTACATCAATATCTATGGCATTGCACAGACAAAAACAGTGCTTTTATTCATTCCATGTTTTCTTTTCTGTCTGTTTTAGTCACATGATACACATAGGCTTTAGTACTTGATTGCATAACCATTGTTTTTGATGGCTTTTGATGGTCTAATCATTTTTCCTCGACTGTATATAACACCATCAATTAAAAAATTAGATTAGATTAGATTTGATCAGATTAGATTAGATTAGATTAGGATAGATTAGATTAGATTAGATTAGATTAGATTAGATTAGACTTTATTGATCCCATAATGGGGAAATTCAGTGGTCAAGGCGACAACACAATAAAGTGTAAGAAAAAGTATGCATGCATAAAAATAGTGCAAAAAACAATATAAAATAATAATAGTGATAAGAACTAAAACTATATACAGGACATATTTCCAACAGAGTGGAACTGCCACTCATAATTTATTCAGAGTGGAACTGTAATTCATAATGCATTCATTCACATTTCCTTACACAACTGTAAATTTCCTCTAAGAAATTTCCGCAGAAAACTAGCACAAGAAAGAAAAATGGTATAAATGTCAGTAGGAGCCATAGAGGAGGACCCCCTCATCCAAGACAGACAGACGGGTGTCTGTCCAGACATTTGGATAAACAAGAAGAATTTAGAGTAGAGTATTATGTAAAGCAGAGGGAATGTATGAAATATAGGTGAAGCAACTGTAAAATAAGAATGAAAATAAGCTGTAATAAAAGGAAATAATTTAAAAAGAAGCAAAAGTTAATAGATTAATATTCATATTTCATTGTAAATTGATGAAAAACAATAACACTTAAAAAGAAGGTCATATTTTATTATTGTTAATTTGCTCCTGTACAGTGTGTGGATGAGTCAGAGCTGTATAGTTTTTCTACCACATGACACGATTTTCTCTGAGTAAAATGTTCAAGAGCTCCCATCATTTGTGTCAGAATGAGCTTTTTTTTTTTTGACAAATAGGAGGAATAATAATAAATAATAGACTCATTCTTTTCAAATTTTGTTCACAAGTTATTTAAATCTGCATAACTGAGGACCTTTTTCACCTGTCAGAATGCTTCTTAAACACTATCATTACTGCTCAGGTGTCTTAGGATGGTCAAAGGTGACATACTGACTGCATATGAATGTTTGTGATTATGAATTTTTCATGTTTTTATTAGCAAATATCTGACTTGCAGATCATAATACTGTTAAAAAGTTGTCAGACAATTATTTGCATGTTACTATAAAGCCTTTTGTTTCGTTATAACTCATCAAATTGCGTTAATATAAATTTTCTTGTTAAATTTCTCTTTCAGATTTGTCTCTATTAGATTTTTGTTAATATCCGGTGTCGAACTGGGTTGACAGCAGCCGGTAAAAGACTGAATAACATCACTATAACAATACAAATGAGAACATGAATCTTACGTTATTTGCCAAATAGAGAAAACATCTCAGTGTGTAATAGCGTATGTGATAAGAAGTTGTGGTGTGCAGGTGGAGAGAGTCTTAATGCGACCCCCATGGCTGGAAATTCTCATAACAACAACAACAATGATGGAAGAAATAAGAAAACATAATGAAACCCATGGGCAACAGCAAAGTAAACATAACAAGACCAAATGCAATTACTTGAATTCATCCCTTTCCACAGCAGAGTGCTGATGTTGCTATATATGGCCACAATAACACTGCGGAATTATATTAAAATTACAGAAACGTAGAGAAAGAGCATCAATACCCACCATCTATGATATCCCGCAAAGCACAGGGACACAAGTGTTTGTCAAAGCATTTATCAAGCATCATCACCATGACGATAAAAGAATGAACAGCCCCTAAATAAATGAATGAAATAAACCAATATTTTGATATGTTCTTTGGTAGAATAACAAGTAGCAAAATGTAAGACTTGAGGGTTTGTGAAAAGACGTCTCACATTTAACCCTTAAAGACCCAGAACTATGTTTGTGGTGACTTACAAATGCATTTTTCTCTACATCTAACCTTCATATAGTGATTAAAAAAAAAGGGATTTATCACTATTAATTATTTTGTCCTCTGCAGTTTATGGCATTTCTAAAGCTTTGAGTAATCTTTGAGTTTGTTGCCTCCTAGTTTTAAACAAAAAGAAAAGTAACACAGGCATTTATTTTCAGGAACTTAATGGACTGGAAGTGCCATTGACTTGCATCACTGATTTAACTATTGACCCTGCCCTAATAAAAATCACCTTTGCTCCACTGCAGTTGCATTGTCTGAACTTGATTGTCTTGTTTTTATGGCCTTTATGCATTTTACTGTTAGTCTAGTATGTTTGCTTAACCCTTACACTCTGTTCAGGGTCAAATTTAACTCAATCTGATGTTCCACAATAGTAAAAACATCCTGAATTGCTATTTTTTTTTTTGCCTGAAATGTGACACTTTTGCTAAACTGGCCCCAAAAGACCCCCCCCCCTAAAAAAAAAAAAAAAAAAAAAAAAGCATACTTTTCTTTAGGTGATACAAATATTTATACATAATATTTGTATCTGATTTTACATCCACCACTATTACGGTAAAATGAAGGAAAAACACTGTAAATGGTAATCTTAAAACAATCAGAGATCAATTTAGAGACATAATATGAGGGTTAAAAATAAAAGCTACAGACAGTAATGATTATAAATGTTATAAATATAAAAAGCTCAAGTCCCAAAATGTTCATGTTCAAATCTAAAACTACTACATCTCTTCTGTTTTCACACCTTAAACAATATAGGACATGATTTTACGTGATAATAGGGGATTTTCCTCCGTGAACCAGTGATGTCAAAAAAAAAACAAAAAAACAACTCACATTCTGCTTGCTCTCTGAAATATGGAAAAAATGATTAATCCCATGTATTAATGCCAAATAGGTTATTTATACATTATAAACTGATGTGTGGTTCTAAATGTGGGTTTTTTTAGCTGACTGTCAAGACAATTAAAATATGAAAAAAATTGTTTAGAATTTAGTTTTAAGGATAAATAACATTAACAATAAATGATGAAAACAGTATTAAGCTGTAACCTGCTTTGATAAATCAGTTTCCATGTTTTCCATTTTATCTCATTTTGAGGATGCACATGCAGAATAATCACAATGTTTTGTTTTGTTTTTTTTCTTCTTTATGTTACGTTACATACATATAGACCTGTTGCATGTTTACATGGGACTCAAACACAATTCTAAACTATTACTATATATAATAATACTAAACTATACTAAATTACCTCTATTTTGACATCTGATAATCACTTTGAGTTAGTTTTAGAGAAGATTTCTGTCATTTCAGCCTTGTAGATTATTAACATTATCTTTCCTCTTTCTTTCTCTGTGACAATAAACTAAATATCTTTTGGTTTTGGACTGAAATGACATTTCATCATATTCAGTTTGTGACAACGTGGGAAAAATTTACTTTATGTTAGACCAAAGAATTAATCAATTAATCAAAAATTAAGTTCGAATGCACTTTATTTCTATAGCACCAGAAGCACAAGTTGTACAACATGAAATACCACACAAAACCACAAGATGAAATCCTGTTAAACATCATGCATAAAAAGAAGGCAAAGAAGAAAAGAAACAAGATTTTAAAAAAAATTTAATTGGACCTAACAGAATAATCATGTAAATGCCAGTATGTGCAGGTGTATTTTGACAACCTTTCTTGTTAATGAACAGATTAAAAGCAACTAATATTCATTGTTTGTAGCGCTAAAACATACCAAACACAAAGGGCCTTGTGCAAAAACTATACACATTTGTTGTAAAATTCCATATCATTTAACAAAATTTCACCACTTTGAATTTTCTTTCAGGCGCAAACATGACATCAAAGTGGATTAGACTTATGTGATGAATTTTCTCTAAGTTCTTTTTTTACAAAATGACGAAATATTTCATTACTGTAGGCACTTCATGATTCACTGGCATGCTCATGTGAGCAATTTAAGTAGTTTTCTTATTATGAGCAGTCAGTCTGACACAGAACACTCATGTAATCCTGTCGCATTAAGAAAGTAAAACAAGAAAATGATCTTGCAAGATATCATTATTAACTATGTTGACCGTTGCCTGAGGTTGGGAGGTTCACATCTAAACCAACTGTAATAGCCTTCTTTGTAGTAATAATACACAAATATAATCGTTTTTAGAGAAAGCGTCCACTGTCGTTGCACCAAAATAAACTGGAAGCTATAAAACTATTCAAGCAATCTACTCTAATGAACAAAAACAGCAAATTACAGTCAAAATGCTCTTATTTCCTACCACTGTTTTTAATTACTGTTGAATAACTTGATAATGCCATAGTATAATAAACGGAGAAATTAGAACTGAGAATGAAATGATTGAAGAAAGTGTCAAAATCAGCTAAAACAGACCATCAGAGGTTATAGATAGGATTACCAAAGTTATGTTGATTACACACACGGTCTGAAAAGCATGTGTATTAAATGTAGACAGAAGAAACAGGAGAATGAATGAATGTAAATCTTGCTGTCTGCATCAAGGTTATTATTGTAAATGAAAACTAACGAAATGACGAAAACTAGAATTGAAAAAACATAATAAATAAAAACTAGAATTGAAAGAAAAAAGCAACAACTAACCAAAACTGTATTGTGTGCATACAAAACTAACTGAAATGTATAAAAAAAAATTACGGATAAAATTCCCTTCATCTTTGTCTTTGTCAGTGTCAGATTGATATGAAATTGATTTATTTCGCTCGAGCAATTTTAGCTCCATACGGCACTTCACAATCCATCACTTCTGGTGATTTGTCGTTTAGAGTCGTCTCCTCGCCCCCACTCTACCTGGCAACATGGAGACTAAAGCTGGGAGAAAGCAGTAGAATCCTGTATGGGATTTGTTTGAATAGGACGGTGAGGAAGATAAAAGATATGAAAAAACTAAAACTAAATTTAAACTGAGCATTTCGGGAAAAAAAACGAAAACTAATGAAAACTATCAAACTTGCTCTAAAAATGAATTAAAATTAACTGAATTAGAGGGGAAAAAAATGTCAACATTAAATAAAACTAAACTATTATAACCTTGGTCTGCGTGACCTGTCAGCTTTTCATTCTCAAAATTCGACATCTATTCCAATTCTAGTTTTCTTTAATGTTTTTACCAACATTTGCTTTATGTCCTGAGTTTTAAAACAATATATGGCAGGATTTACAGCAGCAGGTAAAAGACTGTACAACAGCACCAGCAAAATACGCACATCTAAACTGAACAAATACCCAACAGTATTGGCCACATAAACAAAACACCTGGGAAGGTAAAAAAGGCATGTGATAAATATTTGCGGGGTGCATGTCGATAAGGTTTTTCTGCGGCTTGTTGCACTGGATATTTTCATAACAACCACTATCATGGAAAAGTAGGAAAATAAGATGAAAGCCAGAGGAAGCAGGAGACAGAACATGGCTAAACAGAGGGTAGTGACTGTAACTACTTTCACATCTTCTCCACATGCCTGACTCATTATAGAAATGTGGTCGCAGTAGCACTGAGCGATGACATTAGACTTACAGTAAGGTAAAGACAGGGCATGGAAGACCACCGCTATCATCAAAGTTGCAGGAATAAACCAGGCAAATCCACAGAGAACAGATATGTTGTGATTTGTGATAAAGATGGGATAACGCAATGGAATACATATAGAAATAAATCTATCCAGAGCCATCACCATCAAGATAAAAGACTGTGCAGCTCCTAAATAGTGAACAAAGAACATCTGGATAAAGCACCCGTAAAATGAAATAACACCATGGCCAAACCAGTACTTTGCTATTATCTTTGGGAGAGTCACGGTGCCAAATGTTAAGTCGTTCAACGCCATGTGGCAAAAAACCAGATATGTTGGTTTTTGAAGGGACTTCTCACGCATAACAAACACTAGAATGAAAGTATTTCCAAATGCAATGGCAAGATAGACTACAAACAACAGAGCTGACACAGGTCCGTAATACTGCGGAGACAGTCCAGGGAATCCAAGGATGGAGAAGTGATTCATCCGAGTAGCGTTAGTGATCATAGCTGCACAATCCTAATCTTTCACAGGCACAAATGAATCTAATAAATCACAGATACAAGCTTAAAAGTTTGAGATAGTTGTTGCTTAATTTTAAAAGAACATCAGCTGCGTATCAGTCGAATGGAGACATCATGAAACAAACATGTACAAGTAACACTCTGTCTCTGAAAACACTCATTCTCAAAGTGCTCCGGCCGAGTCAGAGACTGTGTACCAGGTGATGTCAGCCTTATATCAAATCCAGTCGGATTCTCAGAGGATCGGTGGACGACGAACCAAGCAAACACTTTTGAATAAATTAAAATTGGTTGAATTTTAACCCATAAAGACCCAAACATCCATCACCGACCAAAAGCATCTACTGATTTAAACTGTTTAATACCCGTTGATCCACTAATCCTATCAATAATTGGTGTAAAATGCAGTACGTTGTCTTTTCATGGTCATCAGATACGACCCATTTGGTTGTTCAGAGGCTCCGTAGTTACCATGGAAACACCATCGTCTTCTACAACATCGACTCAACAGTAAAACCCATGGAGTTGGATTCGTGACAGTGGGTGGACACACTTGGTTTATGTTCAGTTTAATGATATATTTTACTGAAGAAGTCACTTTTTCTTCAGTTTTCTCTGTTTTTGAGATAATAACCCTCAACTTTAATCTGAGCTTTTATGAACAGCTACATGATGAATAAATTAATTACATGAAAATGCCAGATTTTCACAGAAAAAATGCATAATACAGAGGATAATATATTAATAAATGGTGTTAAATTTCTTAAGAAAGGTTAAATATTGAGAAAAATGAATTTGGGAACTACCACAAACGTAGTGCTGGGTCTTTATGGGTTACTCTTACTTTAATCTGAGCTTTTAAGAACATCTTCATGATCAGTAAAATAAAGATAGGAAAATACATGATTTATACTGATAAAATACAAAATACAAAGGATAACATTATAAATAAATGGTGCTAAATCACTTAAGAAAGGCTAAATATAGAGAAAATTTCATTTGGAACTGACATAAAAGTAGTGCTGGGTCTTTATGGGTTAAATTAATCACTGTTTTGCAGTTACACCATTTGACATATTCAGTTGAAATCTTATTATGGGTAAAAAAAAAAAAAAGGTGCAAATTTCAGTTCAGATGCCATGAAACCAACAATAATCAACATGTACCAGTAACAACCCTAATCGACACTTTTACAAGCTCTTTAAAGAGTTTTTAATCACCCAATTTGTTTTTTCTTATTTGTCACTGACCCATACACCTTTTATGGCCCAGGGGACCCATCTGATAATAGCTAATTAGAAGAACCATTAATTCAATAATGTTAATGACACATAAATCCCACAGGAGTAAACGGGTGCAGAAGGAGAAGACCCAGCTGTGTAGCTAAATTGATACTGCAGACAGACAGTTAACACCCCCAGGGTTTAATAGAGTCTCTTAACACGTACACTACATGATTCTCTCAATGAATAAAGCAGACTGTTGGATTCCAGTGACTGGTTTGATACAAAAGTGTGAAAATAAAGACTTAAATTGATGTAAATTAGAATCCAAATGCAGGAAAACTAACAATATTCATTCATTCATAACCTTTATTTAAACTCGCAGATATACTGAGGACGCAACCTCATTTACAAAATAGCCGGGACAAAACAAAATATTTGACACATACAATGGACATATCAGAAATACCGAAAAGTAAAAGTGACAAAGATGAATTAAAAACAGAGAAGTCTACTTAAAAACAGGAGCAGCTGAAGGTAAAATAAGAAGCGATTAAGGATTTAAATGGTCCTAATGATAAAAGTGTGGTAAGTTTCAGATACTTTTGGAGAGTATTCCAGGTTTCAGGTGAACAGTAAGAAAAAAGCAGTGTGAGCCAGTCCTTTGAGCGAGTGTGATATTGACTTGCATTGAAATATACTAAAAAAAGATATGATACAATATTAAAAACAGACACTCAAATAAACAATACTGTTGGATGTACAAAATAAAAAAAGAGGGACTTAGAGGTGTTAAGGGTTTTTATCTTTTAACTTTTGTCCATTAGCAGTATACCATAATGAGCATTCACCCCGATGTCCCTTTTTTATGCGTGTGAAAATAGTTCACCCTTTCACACTGAAATTAAAACTTCAAAACAATCCCGCCACATGATATAAAATAATAAATGGTGAAAATGAAATAACTTAAAAGTATGTAATTAAAGACATGCACTGATATAGGTTAACTGTTAATCTGAATTGCCCATAGGTGTGAATGTGAGAGTGATTGGTTGTTGTTGTTGTTGTTGGTTGGAAATGGAAATTGGCATCTCCACAAAGTTTATAAGCAGATTGAAGCCTGAATTGGCCAAACATCTCCTGGCACGAGGCTGCACTGACCTTAGACCTTGGACACCAGCAGATGACATGACACCCAAAGTCACCACAGACTCTGGAAACTTCACAGTGGAGTTTGAAGGATCTTGGGTTCTGTTCCTCTCCACTCTTCCCCCAAAGTCTTCCTCCAAACCTCCGAAGATTTCCAGCCTGATTTACTGGTGGAGGTCCGTCTCTTCTTCTACTTGGTCCAATTAAGACTCTTCTGACGTCTCTGGCTACGGGGTGTCTCAACTTTAGGATTGTCACACACATAGTTTATTTCCCAGGC
>JAPQRP010000006.1:29922882-29933465 GCA_037367295.1 Apogon hyalosoma | reverse complement strand
GGGGGTTTGATGTAGTCTATAGCATGTACAAAAGACGAAATAACAATAATCATTAATTGACTGAAAAATCATTAACTGACTGAAAATGAGTAAGAAGAGAAAGGAAATGAGAAAGAAAAAGGGGACGAAAAGGGGGGTAATGAAAATAAATAAATAAATGATAATAACCAAATGAGATGAAAAGTGCAATTTATCTAAATGTAATGTCATCAAAAATTTGTTGCAACCTTGATGGTTTACTTTGCACTCTTTCTGCACACACTGTACACACATCCTCTCTAAAACACACACCTCACTGTGATGCATTTGAGCTGCAAGCTAGTGTTAGCAGGCTGCAAAAGGTAAACACAAATACAACTGCTGTCATCAGTTAGACACAACTCAGACTTGAACACACTTGTTTCAAACGATAACGAGTGGTGCCAGGCACAGCAAACCCCGCCCTTCACATGTATTGTAGCTTTTTATTATTTTTTTTTACATGTATTGCAGCTTGTTTTGGCATTGATCCAGTTGATTTCATCATGCCTATGTATGCAGTGATGTCAGCATATCAACTGCCTCTATATATGGGCCAAGTCTGAGGTAAATTGAAACAAAATTTATGTCTTCATAGACATTTGACATGTTGCCCATCATAAGTAAATAGGAGGAAAAAAGATTTTTTTAAAAAAATCATAAAAATTTGAACTTTGACCTATTTTTCCTAAAATGTAATCAGATCTATTCTGAATCACTGGCAATCTATAAACCCAATTTGGTATGAATTCAACCAGTGGTTTTGCTGCTACAGACATGTGAAATTTCACCCATTATAAGTAAATGGGGAAAAAAAAATATTCAACAAATTCATAGAAAATTGAAACTTTGGCCTATTTTTCCCAAAGTGTAACAAAATCTGTTCTGGGTCACTGGAAATCTACAAAACAAATTTGGTATGAATTCAACCGAATATTTTGCTGCTAGAGTGTTAACAAAACAAAGAAACAAACCAAACCAAAAACAATACCCCCTGACTCCCCTGGGGCAATAAAGTGAACATAGAAACACAGCAGAGAGTTATTAAAGACAGTATAAACTTTGAAGGAATCACCAACACAACAGGATTCACATGAATGATGGATGCAGTGTTTTCCATTTTGCTGTGTATGGTGTGACGACTGCTCTTACATGTTGACTTTCTGTGTGTCTGGTTTGCTTTTGACTGCCGATAAAATGGTTCTGAGGCCATTGTTAGATTTTTGCTAGAATAGTTAGAGGTTTTGTGAATGCAGGTTGGATTCAGGGTTTTGTATGTAGAGCTTTGAGAAAAGGATCTTTCAAAATGTGTTTCAGTGATTGCGGGAGAACTGCAAATGCGGCCTGGCGTTGTCCTCCTGAAATTACTACAGAGTTCAATGAAAAGATGTTGACAAAAAATTGAGGGTATGTCTCTAAAATCCCATTTTATGCTTTCACATTCACATATACATGTTGACACAGATGCTCCTTCAGTACCTTTCGCTGATAACAGTCTGGATGGTCCTTTTCATCTTCAGCACATAAATACAAGCTGAAACACGCTGTTTTCTGACACTGGGATGAGCTCAGGTCCAGAGTACTTGGCACTGTCTCAGCTCAGTCGATATAGTGCTTCCTCCTCGTGTTATACAGTTTCAGATTGCGTTGTTGGTAGCAGTATTGTTAACTGTGAGTAGTTTTCCCCCAAGTTCATGTGTTTGTTCATCACAGAATCATGAAACTTCTGACATTCACTGGTTTCTACCCTTGACTTTTACAAGATTTCACCAGACCCGCTGAATCTTTTCACACTTGTACATGCTTTAGATGGTGAAAGACCTCATTTAACCCATAAAGTCCCACATATCCACCAGTGACCATGAGCATCTACTGATTTAAAATGTTTAATAACTTTTGATACACTAATCCTATCAATACATGTAAATAAGTGGTGTAAAATGCTGTCTGAGGCTGTCTAATGGTAAAAAGAGATTTTAATTACTGCACATTGTAGAGCGGAAGAACTCAGTGTGTTTCGACATTATTTAACCCATAAAGACCCAAACAGGCATCAGCGACTAAAACCATCTACTGATCTAAGATGTTTAATACCTGCTGATCCACTAATCCTATCAACACATGTAAATAATTGGTGTAAAATACAGTTATTCATCTTTTCATGGTCATCAGATATGACCCGTTTGGACGTTCAGAGGCTCCGTAGTTACCGTGGAAACACATCATCTTATGCAACATTGATTCACCAGTAAAACCCATGGAGCTGGATTAATGACAGTGGATGGAGACACTGGGTTTATGTTCAGTTAATTACATATTATATACTTTACAGAAACAGTCGGTTTTTCTTCAGTTTTCTCTGTTTTTGGATAATAATCCTCGAATGTAATCTCAGCATCATGATTTAAATACCCGATCGATAAATTAAATATCAGAAAAGACCTGATTTCGACTGAAAAAAGGCAAAACAGAGAGTGTCATATTATGATAAATAGTGATGATAAATCATTTAAGAAAGGTTAAATTAAATTTTGAGAAATGCCATAAACGTAGCACCGGGTCTTTATGGGCTAATGCATTTTGTTTTGATAGATATTGTACTTAACCTGACAAGACCCTCAAAAAGATTATCAGATCGTGTTAACCCATCCTTGCTGTTAAAGACCATGTCTATGCTAATAATAGGTATTTTTCACCTCTGTGGAAAACACATAAACACTGTGCTAAATTGATTCTACAGATTAAAGTCATTATGTACTGTGACCCCTGACCCCATGAAAAGAAGCAGTACCCAACAGCCTCTTCAACTGTTCAAGTCTGACCTCCTGCTATACACTTCAACAGACACAAGAGGGCAGCAAACCAAGACTATACACATGAGTGAGCCCAGTGTGTGGGGATGGCGCCCTCTGCTGTATCTGTATGGTGACTCCACTCTAATGATACATTTTTTGCTGCACTGAAAACAGTTTTACAGCTTTAATATACTGTATATTTTAGTTTCTCTCTGAATGTTCAAAAACTGACATTGTTACTAAATCAGTAAATCTGAAACTTTTTACACATGTAGCCTAAGTATTTACCAAAGGAGCCAAAGTTAAAGCATATTTTGATTATTTTTACTCTTTTCTCAAAAAGTAAATTGAAAAAAAAAATATATATATATATATATTTTGTATAAATTTTTTACCTTTATTGCCTAAATACTTAACTACTCCTCACCTCTGTGTTTCATTACAGATTTTCTGATGAAAAGCTTCAAAACACACATTAAATACTTTTATGGAAATATACAGAGTGAGAGGGAAGTGTAAAGAAGAAGACATGTTACTAAAAAAAAAAAAATTAAAGACTTTATATATCCAACTATCCAAATAATAGGTTTTAGCAATTTTTGGTTCGTTAGTTATCAGCTAGATTTTTCTCTTTCAAATTACCATTTTTCAAATTCTTTTGCTTATTTACTTGTTGTGGTTGATTTCACTGACATGCTGTAAAGTGTAAACACTGGCCTATACTTTGCCAGTTAACATGTGTTATGTTTGACGTACACTTTGAGTTTCTGAGTTCACAACTGGTCAGACTTTGAGCACCTGAAACAGGCCTCAGTTGAGTGTTCGTTCATCATTTTGTGGTAATTTTGTAAGATGTAAATATAGCTTAATCCTGTTGGTTTTTTTGTTTTTTTTTTATTTTTTATTATTATTTTTATTTCTTCTGTACCACCTTGACTTATTACTATTTGAAAAATGCTTATGCCCAAATATAGACTTAAAGAAATCTTTTTATTTCATATTTATTTAATTTACCAGTGGCAAACATGGTCTTACTTGATTAACTAAATAATAAAAAAAATAATCAGATGTTTAACCAACTTCGGTGAGACACTGGGTTTACAACATTATCTGTAAACATGTTCAGAACAGCCTGTTTTATATGTATAAAACAATGCTGATGTGTAGGAACTTCATATCAGATGAATAATGTGTTGTTTCTGAAGTATTAATACAGCTTTTGAAATAATTACAAGACCTCTGTGACAAAGTAGTGAACACTTATTTGACATAAATGTGACTTGTAAAGCTTTCAGGTTTTTCTTGTGAGCAAATTTACATCACAAATCTAGTAAAAGACACATTTATTTGACACTTTTTCCATTTTACTTTACAACTTCAGTTGAGGAAAAAAGATGTTTGTATTAATATAAACACAATCCGGTTTTGTCAATAACAAATAGTGTACAAATCAAGACCATCTGATGTGAAAAACATTTTAGACACAACTGATATTCCAAGAAAAGGATATTAAAAGTCACACTGAAGGGCTGTTAAAGTGAAGTTCTACAGAAAATCACAGATGATCTAATAATTTACAAAACTAAAGACAAACTCTGTTGACAATTCTTGACATACTCACAGTAGGTGCTTAACACCGCTGCTTTATTTGTATAAATGTGTGCGTTAAGTGGATGTTTTTCTGTCTTTTTCCTGTACATGCATAGTTATGGGAAAGTATTTTTACATTACCTGCATATTCATCATCAAGCAGCAAACTGTGAAACACATATTGTACTTGTCACTTGAAAATTGAGTTAAATTAATAGAAGACTGATTCAAAATCATCTTGCAAATATTCAAAAAAGAAAAACTTACTCCATCAGAATCCAGAGGGATACAGTTTATCATATTTGGGACAAATGGATCAAGTTTGTATCCTCTAGCCACCCAGAATTAATATCACTCCTCTAAAAATATCCTGTTTTTTTATAATCTCCCTGGATTTATTCTTTGTTTTATGTTTTTCTGCATGAATGTGAGTAATGTTTAAAGAACCCGGAGGTATTGTAATGCTATGATTGTTTTTAAGTGAGAAATACCAAAACTGTAAGCACCCAGTTCATATGTTAGTTGTTTTTTTTGTTTGTTTGTTTGTTTGTTTTTTACACTATTGTATGTATAAAATAAGAAATACGAAAAGGGCTCTAATTGGTAATATCTGTATGAATGGTAATGCTGGAGATATTTTGTCACCTTTCAATGAAAACAAAATGAATAAAAAGAAAATGAAGTTAAATTAAGTTATGGAGGTACAGAGATGCAGAGAGACATATTTAGAAAAAGCATCAATATTAAAAAAACAAACAAAAAAATCAGCTTTCCTCATTTCCCACTGACACTCTGTTGAAAGTGATGAATTTTTTTCCTAAAAAACTGAATGATTTTATCCCTTATTTCTTTCGTTTTCAGCCCATAGATGATTGGATTCAATGTCGGGGGGAATATTAACGTCGCCACCCCCATGAATCTCCTTAAATGTGGTGAAACCCTCTGTAGTCTGTAGGATATTATAGTGAAAAGACCCAAACACTCGAACAGGAGGAAAATAGTGAGATGCGTGGCACACGTCTGCAGAGCTTTAACTCTTGTGTCTGAGTGTTTGGATCTGAAACATGCGATTAGGATGCGGAGATACGTGTACAGAATCAGCCCATTAGCCACCACTTGTGACAGAGCAGAAATAAGAAGGCCGTAAATGTTGTTGATGCTTTTGTCTTCGCAGACCAGAGCCAACAGAGACGGATTATCACAGTAGGAGTGTGTGATTTCAGATCGACAGTGGGAAAAACGTAAAAGCAGACCAAAAAGAAAGCCCATTGTAACAAAACAGCTCAACCACACAAGTGTGATTATCTTCATGACATAGGCATTAGTCATAACAGTGTTGTACTTCAGAGGCCAGCATATTGCAATGTATCTGTCATACGCCATGGCAGTCAGAATAAACACAGCACCTGCACCATAAATGTGAATGACAAAAGCCTGAACAACACAAGCTGGGTAGTGTATGGTCCTGTTGTTTGTCAGAAGCTGTTTAATAGTTTGGATAAAGAACCCTGAAGAACCTATTAGGTCATTTATAGGAAGATTCACCAGAAGTAAGTACATGGGCTGATGCAGACATTTGTTCAGAACGATGGTGAGGATTAGCATGATGTTGCAAAAAAGTATAATCATGTAACCTAGACATGCAAAAAGAAAAGCAGGAAACACACTTTCACTGGAGAGATTATAGCTTTGCATTGTTAAATATGATGATGTGTTGTAGGGGTTATCCATTTATGCGAGCTGTCGTTCACCTGCAAAGTTAATGACGCTTTAATTAGTAAGTAGCAGAAGAAAAGACGTGCAAAAACAGCAATTATGTACAAACGCTACAATGATAATCAAAATGAAAGGCAAGCTAATATTGCAAACAGTCACAGTTAAAAGCAGAACTTACCCAAGTAAAATCAAAAAATGTTTTTAAATGTGACTCATTACACCTTCAGCAGACAGATTACAAGTTTTTTTCACAAACTTATAATGCATAAAGAAACATCTTCTAAGCTGAGGTAAATAACATGTAGTGCAGCATCACGGACCCTGTTGTGACAGTGATCAGCCAGAGTATGGGAGGATTGGCAGGGTTTATAGAGGACTGAGTCCCCCTGGGTCTAATGGATGTAATGTTGAACCTTTGAGTGTTTGGGGATTCTCAAATGCACAACCTCATAAGAGAGTTTGGAAAAAATATCGAATATACAGGGTGTTCCAAAAAATTTGACATAATTTCATCGCCTCATAATTAGTTTAAAATTTGTTTGCTCTTTTTGCTCAAAAAAGTGTAATTATTTGTATTGTTCTGCTTTCAGGAACAGACATGCCGTTTACTGCGACAGGAAAGACGTTCTGTATATTGAAGTACGCCCAAATGTAAACGCGCAACTTGAATTTGTTAGAAAATTTCATAAATAAGCCCCAACAGGAAAGCAGATTTGGACGTGGCATAAGAAGTTTTAAGAGGGAGGCTGTGTGTGTCGGAACAAAGGACTTCACTACCGACTTGATGTGTGCGCACACACTGAACGTTTGTTGTAACATTGAAACATTATAAAATTACCATCCCCAAGAATTTTTTGTTTGAAATTTGTAGAATGAAATATTTTATGTCCAAAATAAATCCTATTAAGTATCATTTCTCCTGACCATGTTGTCAATCTGATATGGACATCTCAAATAATGCAAATTTTTAGGGACACCATGTATAATTGAAGTTACCATCACCTACTCATAAGCACACCATGATTTTGGAACTCAGGCACCAAAAACTGTCACTGTCCGAAATGATGTTTTACCTGGTGAGTAACACAGGTTATGTCTTTTATTTCCCTTTTTTACAATGTTTGATTTTAGACCAGTCATCTGCATACTGATAATGGTGGTCAGTGTGAACCTCTGATGGAGAAACAAGAATACAGAAAAGAGATGCTGAAGTTGTACATGAGCATTTGGTAACAACAGGGGCTAAATGGAAAATAAATAAATAAATGAATAAAATCATGTTGCACAAAAGTGAAACAACTTGGATGAAATGGTTGATGACACTGGTCTACAAGTAAAACACCTCCAAAATAAAAGTAGTCAAATTTTACCACGTGGTGTGAGTCACTGATAAAGAAAAATCAAGTCAAAAATGCTGGTTGGCTCAAGTTTCCACAATAACAGTCTTGGGTCAAAATGTGAAATTTGACAATTAACTAGGGAACGTGTTTTACTCAGAGCCACCAGATCTACTTCAAAACACTGTCTGCACATTACAACGCTTTCACTTTACAGGTTCTATCGAGTGGAAGATTTATAAAGCTATAACGCTTTATCTTATACCTTGAAAACATCAGCAAATCAGCAATTTTGTCATTTGTTGTCCTTCATTCATTGATTTTCTGAAGCCCCTTTATCCTCACTAGGGTAACGGGCGTCGCTGGAGCCTATCCCAGCTACTCATGTCACCAGTTCATCATGTTGCTGACGCGTAGAGACAAACCACCAGTCACTGTCATCACACCTTTGGGCAGTTTAGATGAACTTACTAGTGGTTAATCTATGAGTGTTGGGAGGAAGCCGGAGTACCTAGAGAGAACCCACACATAGGGAAAACATGCAAACTCCACTCAGAACGAGCCCTCCCCTCCTCGACTGGTGCTGGAATTGAACCCAGGACATTCTTGCTGAGAGGTAGGAGTGATATCCACTGCACCACCATGTCGTCCATTTATTTTCCAATTAAACTTAATAAAATACATAATATTTAGCACATTTAGTCTCTGAAGCAGATAATTTCTAAAAAATAAATAAATAAATAAATAAATAAATAAAATAGATAAATAAATAAATTGCAAATCAGTGTAATAATGAAGTCTAGCTGCATTTTGTTTTATCCTGTTTATCCCATTATCATGACACATACATGTGCTCAGAAATGAGCTCATCAGAGTTTGCTTGACAAAGGGCAAGTTCACTGTGTTTTATCAGATATTAAAACAGACTTTTGGCCTCAATAATTTATGAAATTTTTTTTTATTATTAATTTTTTTTATTGTTATTTTGGTTTGAGACAAATAAACAAAACAAAAACAAACAAACAAAATATGCCTCTGAATTTCCACAATGAACAATTAAAACACTTTCATTTATCACTACTTAGAGCCTCAGTAGTCCTTGTCCATAAAATAGGTAAAATAAATGCTCAGCAGAAACAAAATGTGATGCAAATCTCACCAAATGATGTCAATTTACACATGACTAATATTATCACTGGACCTCTGTGTTTGAACAAATGAAGTGTGTAATTTGAAGTGGAATATGTTTTTTTTTGTTTTGTTTTTGTTTGTTTGGTTTTTTTTGTGGCATTTTCTTCAAGTTGAAGAGAAAAGTTAAATACTTTAGTGCCTAGTTGTGTCTGGATGTCCTTCCAGATGTAAAGTTTCCATTTTTCTAATAAAAACAAAAAATATATAATCATTATGACTCTGGACAGTTTGTGTTATTACACGTGTGGTTAACACAGTTAAAGCACTGTTGAATAGAGTTTCTGCTTTTGGGGTTAAGGACTGTAGTATCTGATAGTTGTATATTCCAGCTGCAGCTTCTGACTTCCTGAATTCCCTCCCTTTTTGATGTAACCAAACCAAAACTGACATTTAAGAAACACTGCTGTTTCCCCTGAATGGTTCCTGCTTCCAGTTCCTGAGTGAACAGCATGAAACTGCATTCAGTCAATAAAGCCTGTGATCGTTCATACTGAGAAATGACCTCTCGCTGCTGCAGGGGGAAAAAAACACACTTTCCATAGATGACTTATTATTTACAATTACATATTGTTTGTGGTAATATAATATTGATGTTCCCGTGACCCTAGTGAGGATAAAGCGGGCTCAGAAAATGGATGGATGGATGTTTTAGACTGACTAACGGCTGTGAAATGTGAAATTACTGTTCCATAATCCTTAAACACTTTAACACATAAACACTAGTCGAATTTTACAATAAATGTTTATTGCTCTATGAGGAAAATGTCAAACATTACACTGTGCTCATATCTTCATCTCTTCTTGTATAGCAGGACACATCTGACATATGCAACATGCAATATTCACCCTACTACTACTTTAACCTCACACAAACACATGTATGTACACAAATAAAGCAAAGTTGTTGTTTTTTTATGAATGTTATTTTCACGTTTCATATTTTAGTTAATTTTCAAGTAGCCAAGCTCTTTTACATTACTTTTTACTTACTTTTAATTTAATTTTATGTCTATATAACACAAAAATGTATTTTATCAATTATATAGAGCAATCGTTAAACTGCCCATATTATTCTAGAGTAGATATCATAATGTTATGTTTCATTTGTCATGTAGTAGAAATATCTTACAGACATGTGCTAACACAAGTGAGAGAAAAAGGCTTTGACATGTAATATTACAGAGGAGTTATAGCCATTATGATAATGATCATTAACACATATTACTATACACATTAATGTTAGAAATAGACATGTGCAATAAAAACATAAGATATTAATTAAACTTGAGACTCTGAAATAAGAGATTATGTTTATTGACGTGGTTGATTTCATACACAAAGACAATTCAATTTAAAAAAATCAGAACATTAAAAATATAAAAAGAACAAAATACAGGGATACTGCATAAAGCGATAAAAGAAAAGGCTAAAATAATTGTACAACCCTATATTAAAATGACTGAAAGAATATACAATCCTCCAGACTAATATAGCAGCGAGAATGAATTAAGACATACAGTGTGATACAAAAAGAGTAAAACTTATAGAGTTTATTTAGAGGCACATGGAAAGAAAAATGTTTTGAACCTGGATTGATTCATGTCTATATTTGGGCAAATCTAAGATCTGCTGAAAGGTTGTTCCAGTTATTTGCAGCTTCTCTGTGTTTAGTCTGGACTCTGAGCTTGACTAGACATGAGTCCTTAGATTTAAGAGTCCTACTCGGTTTATATCCCCTAAACATATTACTAATATATATACACAGTTTTATACTTTCGTGGAAAAAATTATCGGACCACCCTTTGTTTTCTTCAATTTCTTGTTCATTTTAATGCCTGGTACAACTAAATGTACATTTTTTTGGACAAATATAATGATAACAACAAAAATAGCTCATAGTAGTTTCATTTCAGAGCTGATATCTATCCATTTTCCA
>JAPQRP010000006.1:29895721-29911822 GCA_037367295.1 Apogon hyalosoma | reverse complement strand
ATTATTTTTTTTAAGGATTGTAATCATTAAATTCCATGGTGAAGTGATACTATATCTTGAAAACTATAACCACTTATGCCACTTTGACTTGTCCACAAACAATACACAATCGAAAACTTGTTTACAAATTACATCAGATTAAATACTGAGGTTTTTTTTGTGTGTTTTCTATACATTTTAGTGTGAATGTATGGCTGAAATTTCTGTCCTTCTGTAACCCTCTGTTGCTGCAATTTTGGCTTGGACACTCTTGAGAAAAAGATTTGTAATTCAGTGAGTTTTTTTTTTTTGGGGGGGAGGGGGGTTAATAAAGGTTAAATAAAAGTAAAGGTTAAATAAAGATAACGGTTAAAATAAGCTAAGCTAAAATAAGATAAAATAAAATTATAAAGCGTAGTTTTATTTGTGTTTTATGTACGTGTTACTGTGAATGTATGAGTGAAATTATAGGACAGAATTTAAACCAAATTAAATCGAATAATAAATTTGTGTTTTATGTGCGTTTTAGTGCGAATGTAGGAGTGAAATTATCGGAGAGAATTTAAATAAAATCAAATAATAAAGTACTGAGTTTTATTTGTGTTTTATGTACATTTTAGTGTGCAATTAGAGAAGAACAGACATAAAATTAAATTAAATATTAAAGACAATATTTTTTTTTTATAAGTGTATTAGGCTCTCACAGCTTTAAACCCCCATTGGGGTGGTTGTAGTATTCCTGTGCGCCCACTAGATGTCGCACGTCTTCAATACTTCTTTTACGTGGTCGTTTCTCCGTTCGCTTCACACTCCAAACTTTAGATGGCGCCACCTACCGACGGCAAACAGAGACGCAATGGCGTAGAGGAAGACAAACCCAACAGCCTGTCCACATTCTGCGGCTTTTTCGGTTCAGTCTCTCGTTCAGGGGGGGAAAAGACGGAGACCGTGTACAGGAGGTGGAGTTTGCCGTGCTTCAACTCCTGGGGACCAGACATCTGCTGCAATGCTAACACGGAGCTGAAACTACTCATCTGTCGGCTCTGGTACATGACAGGTAAACTTATTCTTTTGTTATCCAGCCTCAAACTACAATTGGTGTTTTTGTTTTTTTTTTTTTATGTACGTCCCTTGGTTTTGATTTGCAGTGTCTTGTTAGCTTAACGTCAAACGTGCTAATGTTCCTCAACGGTAAATACAGCCTTGTCGACACCGATTAAACTAAGTGGGGGGAACAATAAAAGGTTTACGCTTTGTTAGTTCTGTGTTGTTAACCCCCTTTTATCGATAATGTTTCGTTTCCTAGTTAGCCGAGATGTTTAGCAAGCAAGCTAGCCGAGCTTTGACAGACATTCAGCCAGCACGCGCAGACAACACAGACTCACCAAGCAGCTGTTAGTTTTTATAATCCACTTATTTCCCCCTTCAGAACAAAAAGACTTGTGTTTGCAAACGTAGCCCTCCCTGTAAACTGGAGATATATGGGGTTTGAGGTTGTAAAGACAGGTATTGGTCAGCTAACGGCGATGTAAGTATGATTGATTCAGGAAGAAGAGGCACTACAGAAGTGATAGCATGTGTGTGGAGCTGCTGCAGGGAATCTTTATGTAACTAGCCGTATTTCTTAATGTTCTCTAAGCCGATTAATGGCGCTTCTTCTTCCTAAGCATATGTTTTCACTGACAAAGCATCCTACTGTTTTGCAAATAGGCTTTACTTTAGTGATTTGTAAAGTCACTTGTAAAGTTTGTCATGGCATCATTGTCATTCTGCTGTTCTTTTTCTTCCAGCATACAGCAGTCATGGAATTTAACAAATTGGTGACCTTGTGGATATTCTGCTTGTGCCTCATCGGGGAGAGTTGGACTGAAAAACCAAGTTCACCCACACCGGAGAGTCAGTCTGCTGAAAATGGTGTATCAGGTGAGCAGCCAGTGACCACCTTACACATGTTAAATGCAAATGTTTGACTCTTTATCACCTATCATACAATCCTGACACACTATAGATTGACAGTGGGTGCCGTAGTGTGCGTGCCATATCTTTGTAATTGTGCAGGCACTAAATGTAGCCATGCTGAGAATAGTCAGACAGGCATTCTTCAGTAAGCCCTGTCCTCCAGCCTTGCTAAAGCCTCATTTTCAAACAGGAGGTAATTGAGCTAATGGTTAGTGGAGTAAATGAGCAGAGGAGAGGAAGTGCAGCTGAGTTTATGATTCAGAGAGGAATTAAACACTTCTACAATAGTTTCTAATACTTAACAAGCTGAGATGAGCTCACAGCAAGTAACTGTTTACACTTTTGTCTGTGAATATTTTTTATGCAGCACCCTCTTATTATATCATTTTTGGTGAAATGCCTCACTAAATTGATTGCGCCTTATTTTACCTTTATATTTGACAGCACTGTGTAATGGTTAAATATAAGCCTCTCATGTCTTTCTCTAGATATTTACAATGTAGTATTATAGGCCATGTTGGCACTGTATCAAAGCAACTTATTGTGCTAAATACAGATGGAATGAAGATTTGTGCATTGTATTTTCATTTCTGTTTATACATTGTAAGTCAGCCTAACTACTGCCTATTCTAAACCTGGAAATGTACTAGATGTAATCTTGTGAGAGGCAAAGTCCAGCCCCTTCTAACTGTGCCCCATGAGACCTTCTTTCTTAAAAAAAGAGACTGTTTATTATCTGATGTATATTATCCCCTTTTTCCACACATGTCATGATTGTCTGTTTAAAGGGTAATTTTCCAAGTCATAGTTTGTTGTAAAAACTGTTACATCAGAAAGTGTTGTGTCGTCATAACTGTGTCCTAACCTGAACAGGTCTCTGCAGCTTCAGTGTGACCAAACTTCATGTGATTTCCACCTTTTTAATATTTCACCTTGTTCTCTGAGATTGAGGTAAAATTTGTCGAGGTTAAGGTTGTTTCGGTGTGGCTGACGTGAGACCAGCATAGATATCATGTGTTTTAAAATGTATTATCTGTATAAAATTTGTTCATTCAGGAAAGAGAAACTGAACATCTCTCTTATTTGCAAAAATGTCCGCAAAAGGTTCTACACAGACGTTCCAAAACAGACTCAAATTAGCCATAGAATATCTGTGGAATTGACTCCAGTGAAAGGATTCTCATGAAATCGCTTGTGTCTCTGCAGTTTCAACGTGACCACACTTCATGTGATTTCCACCTCTTTAGTATTTCACCTTGTTCTCAGAGATTGAGGTTAAATGTGAAGAGGTAACAGTCATATTGGTGTTGATGATATGTAGCATATAAGACCAGAGATGCAGTCCACTGAGCCATTTCATACCAAATTAGATGCTACCTCTCTATCTTTACCTCAGATTGTGACTTTCTGAACTTGTTAAATTATACAGGGTGTCCCAAAAAATTTTACATCATTTGTCCTGACCATGTAGTTACTCTGATGTCAGTTTTTTTTTTGGGACACCTTGTATTTTAAAGACAAACATATCTGCAGTGCAATTGCATGATTCAGATGGGGTCAGTAAGTTGGTTCCAAAGTAATTTCCCATGATGCACAGGAGAACAGGTGGGACTTGACCTCTGTGTTGTAATATAACATTATGACTTTGTAATTGCTTGATTAGTTGCATCTATTTTGACAACTTTTCTGAGTTATTCTTAAAGAAAAAGCAGTTAAAATTGTTTGATTCCAGCTCCATAAATGTATCTGTGTTTCTGATTTCACTACTTTATTCTTTCCGTATGTTTGTGACATGGGCCATACAAGACATTTGATAACATTTTGGGTTTTGAGAGACTTTTTCACCATTTTTAGACAATTTATAGACAAAACAATTGATTAAGCAAATTGACCACAAATGTAATTGTTATAATAGAGGCTTTGTAACTACAGAACCTGAATCTAGTGACATGAAACATAAAAAATTCCATTATTTTTCTAAGCAGCACATTAAATACTCAGCAAATATGTTCCACTTTTAAATGTGTAACGTCATTTTTCAAGTTGTATGTAACATTTTGCACTTGAAGCAGAGTTTTTCTAATCTGTGTTACATGTTGAAGGAGCCATAAGAGAACATGCTGTGTGGGAAGAATTAATCCTTGACATCAAGTCTGACAGGTTTTTTGAATGGTGGCAGTGCATGGTAGGAGCTGCTGTTATGAAGTAGAAAAGTTATAGTGTGTGTTGTCCATCTATACACAGTCACACAAAGAATGACTTGCGTAACTTGAGCTCTTAAAAAAGGGCAGGCTGACTGGTATGTAAATATCTTATCTTGTGTCTCTAGAGGTTTGCAAGCCAAATGAGAAAGAGGGCCAGGTTGGAAGTTTGCGAGTGTTGCAGGTGGCAGGTTTTCACCAGGGTAACTGTCATTCTTTGTTAAACACAGTGAGTGTGTGAGAAAGCAATTGCCTTTTTGGTATGTGGCTTTGCACGTTCTCTGAAGCTGAAACGTGTGCACGCTCTGGTTAAAAAATTAACTCGTCACTACACAGAAGTTCACATTGTCCATTCAACCGTGTTAGTTCTGGTTTGAGCGGTCACATGCAGAGCAATAAAAAAAAAAAACACATCATATAGCACTTAATATCCACACGAACACTGTTTCTAATGCAGGGATACGTGGAATGCTTTAGTTTCTGTTTTGTTTCTTTATCCACTAAGCCAGCCTGTCATAACATGCGTATCTGGGAGTAAAGATTGGATTGGTGTGAGGAAAAAACACATGGAGCTGTATGATTAGTTACTCTGTGGAAAAGGGTTTTACATTGTTGATGCTTCTGAAAGTATAATAAGAAACTCGATTTGTTTAGCACTTTTCTTCACAAGCTACAAGAGAAAGTAGATAAAGTAACACTGATTTGACTATTATTTTTATTTATTATTTTATGGTCTTGAGTTGTAACAGATAGTTATTTGTAAAGCGGAAGTGGGAAGATTATAGCCCATATTGTGGTGAGGTTGATACAGGCCAAATGAAAAACAACATACACCAGAATATGTAAGTTTAAACCAATGAATACATGTTGAGCAAACACAGGAATGTATTATTTCATTAAGTTCTAAAAGCAATATATTTGCTTGGTAGACATTTTATGTAAAGGAAGTTAAAACCAGACTTTTACTCAGTTAGGAAATCCAGACACTTCACTGTTGTAGCTTCCTTTTTTAACCTCACTTTCACCTTCCTCTTTTGTGGCTTTATTTGCAGCAGAGTAATTCAGTAAAAAGCATGTATACTGTGTTTAAAATGTATTTTCTGTACAAAATGTGTTCATCCAGGAAGGAAATTGAGCATCTCTATTAGTGGCAAAAATGGCAGTAAAATAGTTTGCACAGATGTTCCAAAACAGACTCAAATTAATCTGTGTATCTGTATAACTGAGTCCAGTGAAAGGATTCTCATGCAATCACTTGTACCACATAACCTTATCTATACAGTTTGATGTTCTGTTGTTGCAGGTTGCTGATCATGCCCTTTCACACATCTCTTGAGTGTCTACAGTACATGCCAAACAAGTTTTCCTCTTAGAGGGAGTGGCACCATAATCTCTCATCTGACAGTGGTTTTCTAATCCCTCAGGAAGGAAGGACAGGGAACACAGAAGGCTGATAGGCTTCACTAGATAACCGAATTATACAAATTCAGTTATGGATGGGTTTTTAAATAGAAATTTATACGTTTTTAATCACTACACATATCATTACAGCCTTATTGGGGGGTAAATATTAAAAAAAAAAAATTAAATTACACATTTAATCTACTGATTTGAATTCATTCTACAGCATGGTTTCCAAAACAGAACGCTGGAATACTTGAATAGTTTCCTAAAAACTGATTTTTGCTTTTACCTTGAAACATGTCTGGTGTATGGTTCACGCTGTTGGTGACACATTCATGGTTTGTGGCCTCTTGGTAACATCCCTACATTGAATGAAACACTTAATATAAACAGAGCTTTGTCTGAAGCCAAGGAATTTTGCAGTCCACTTATCTCAGCAAGGAAGATAGGGTTCCTGAGGGCACAGGAGCTGCATTCTGACTCTCCTTCAAAGCCCATAAAATGTTAGAAGCCATGAACCTGTGTGGCCTTTATCGGTTTGTCGTAATGTTGAGATATGTAATAGCATCGAGCTGAAATAAGTCCTTGAAACACTTGATCACATTAACTCTTCATTCATATTGACAATGCCTTTATTGAACTGGCATTCTTGATTGTAGCTGAAGAAATTATTTAGCTAGAACTGCATTGTCACTGCTCACTAATAATATAATATCAGGTTATGACTTTGTGTCTTATCACTGTGTAACAGGCGAGAACCATGACTAAGATTTCCTTCAAATTCCTCATGAACTCCATTGTTGTAGCTGTGGATACAGTATTGCTTTGTCTGAAGTGGAGCTGATAAGTCTGCGCCAATAGGACATTTTAAAAACTATTGGTATCAGCAGAAGTCGGAGCCAGTTGTTAATATTAGACTTCTAAATTATAGGTTTAAAAAAAAACAGAACACATTTTAATAGTTAGCTGGATGTTCATTTACATATTAATTCATTCAAGAGTTTTTATGATCAAAGTTTTGCTTTGACTTGTTCAGTTCAATGGTTATCTGGTTTCACGCCTAATGCGTCTCCAGTGCCAATTGTTTGGGGGATGGGCCGGGATAATGTCAGACGATTAACTGGTTATCTGCGTGTCCCAACAGCAAACTATAATATTATGTGGGCCACTGCTATTCTGAATACACATGGAAGTTTCAGACAGTCTTGTACAACACATATGTCAGCCCTGGTGGATTAGAGTTTCTGCATCAGGCCATTCTCTGACAATTTCTAAATTAACATATGATACAATGTGCCACCATATTGACATGACTCTTCTTTACCAACAGATTTTTGTCGCATCGATGAGCCACTATGCAAGGATGAGAACGCCATTCTCAGCTTCGAGGCTATCCGTAATATCCACAAACAGATGGACGATGACGCAAACGGCAATGTAGACGTGGCAGAGACAGACGGTGTAAGTACCAGCCTTAACAATTGTCATTCTTCAGGAACTGACGCTCTGTTGATGCAATATACTTGCTTGTGCTCTGAGAAAGGTGGTGGTCTTCATTCAGTCTAAAGAGGCTTACAGGTATCACTGAAATAATCCTATGTTGTCTGACTTGTTAGCGGATTTGCTGCAAGGATTTGCTTTCTGGAAACCCTGTAATGTCCTTAGTGTCATGCTCTTCACGGCAGCGGGATTTGTCCTGTTTGTGCTCCAGTGCCCTTTTCCTGAACTTTTTGACAAATAATTAACTTAATTCCATTAGGCGTGGTTGTAAATAAGAAGCTTGTTTAAAGGTCTGTCATTAGATTAGGGTGTCATATGTGCACATATCTGAAACAAAGGAGAGTTAGCTGTTTTTTTTTTTTTACCAATACATGGAAAATGGATACTGCTCATGTTGATTCACAGCTGTATAATGTTGATAAGAAGTTTGGAAGTCAGGTCTGTTACTTTTCAGACTGCATATAGGTCATTCAGTCATATCTTAATTAGTCTAAACTGCATGGTATGTTCTCCAACAGGCCTCTTGTGGAGCCTTATTTTGGTTTGATTCAGCCTGTAGTGTGTAGTTGCTTAGTTGGAAGCCAGACCAAAGCAACCAGCATCATCCCTGCAGCCATTTCTGCTCTTAGAAGAGCCACTTGTCATGCAAATGCTCCTGAGGCAAAGAATCAAGTGCAGGACAGCAAGCACTCGTATCAGTAGTGGCTTTGAGATGAGAAGTGCAAAGCTCGAAACGATAAAGAGCACTTCAAGACAGTAGGACTGGTTCTGTTGTATTACACTGGCTGAATAAAGAGGAGATGTGCTTCTTTGTAATCGAGATCAAAGTCTGCATCCAGCTCAGCCTCAGCGACATTATTTGCTACAGACCATATTTCTAGTAACATTATATTCCACCTGCATCACCGACCATCTGTCTACACTATAGCACAGTCTTCCTACACAGCTCTATCAAGAAATAAAGGCATCAGCATCATGACTTATTACCATCTTCCACAGTGTGTGAGTGGAAGATGAGTTGGCTTTTGTGGGGGTGCAACATTTTACGTAGGGTTGGTTTTTAAAGGCAGCCTGGTGACTTGAGACAGCCTACAGTGGAGTGTGGATCCATTGAACAGCAGCTGACCACTAACACTTTCAATGAGATCAGAGTGGAATCCAGAGAGCCATAAATTTTACTATGTGTGTGCAATTTAATATTTGCCACAGTACCCTGAATGCCCTAGTAAATGTTCTCATGTCAGACATGTGCTTAATGCTGCTTTATAATAACCTCATCCTTTTTTATCGCTGCTATATTTATATTGTGTTGAAGAAAACCTTATACAGCCTGTTGGTCGAAATGTAATTCACCCAAATATCACATAATCATTTTATCAGATAAGACATGAGTTTCATAAAGTATGGAACAAAACCCAGTTGTATTTTTGTGGCTGAAAATGTAACACAAACACTGTGTTCAGTGAAACCAATGCAGCAGTCACCAGCTCAAACTGTCCAACATGAATCGAGTCTGCCTCCAACCTTTACTGCTTTCACACAGATAACATCCTGTTTCTGTTGCAGAGTTGAAGGTCTAGGTTTGTCTGTGGTGAATGAGGTCAAATGAGAATTGGTTGGTGATGAATAGACTGACTCATAGTGAAGATAGAAATTTACTTAACAGTACAGTTAGGTGATACGGACAAAAAGGTAAATGTAGACAATTTATATGTTCAACTCACGTCTGGCTACATGAACTGACTTCAAAATTTTATTTAACAAAAAAAAATATATATATACACTATCTTTACTGTCTTTACTTAATCTATGTGCCATATGTGACTGCAGAAACACACTGACAATTAATACATTATAGAAAGCAAACAGGTTTGATTTAGAATTTTGTTGAGTAAGAAATTTCAACAAAAATGCTGATTTTCAGAATGAATTCAATATAGCCCATTGTCCAACCTTGCTTTAAGGTTTGGCTTTTAAGGTACAGTTAAAATACAGGGTTAAGTGTCTCAGAAAAACTCAGATTAATTATTTTCTTTTTTTTTTTTTTAATTATTATTTAACATCAGTCTTGCTTTTAGTGACATATAAGGTATGATGCCTATTAACTCTATGCCATTTAACAGTGGAAAGGGCTGGCCATTTTTAGTCAATATATATAGAAAAGTGTTTTATGTTCCTTTCACAGTAAAGCAAGTGTGCAAAGATGCAGTGGACCTTGAGTCATAAAGATCACACAACTGAAATGGGTCAGAGTTTACAGTCCCCATAATGAACTAAACCCGCCAGCACCATCTACAAATGAAGCCTTTGTTTACTTTAGTTTTATACATTTTACAGAACAATCCCAAACTAAGGAATACCATCTCTCCTACTGTGTGACAATGTTTTATTTCCTGAATTAGGAAAAGGAAACAGACCAACTTATTGTACAGATGTGGACCAGATTTTATCACTTCTCATACTACACTACAGAACAGCTTTAGAAATTGAATAACTTTGTTGTCTGGTTGCACAAAATAGTATTCTTTGTGAATGTTCAAACATTCGTGTCCTGGTGCAGTTCCTGAGAGAAGATCTAAACTACCATGACCCCAAGGCCAAACACAACAGCTTCCATGGGGATGACCAGTTCATCAGTGTGGAGGACTTGTGGAATGCGTGGAAGGGATCAGAAGGTACAACTCTAAGACCTTTTATTCTAGAGCATCTTGAAGATCCCTGTATTATTTTGTATTTCTACAGCTGCTTTAGTAGATAGCTTTATTTTTACACTTTGTTCCACTTTCAGTGTTGTGTTATTGATACTACAGTGTTATTCCCAGAGGACTGCAGTAGATGGCCAGTAAATTACAGTTTGTGTTTCCTAGTCACTGAATGTGTTTCACACTTTACCCCTGACCTTGTTACTCACCCAGAAAAAGAGCAACACACTTGATCAGATGGTACGTCCAGCAAAGTGTAGTGTGCTTATCAGTGCCAGGCTGTAACAGAAGGGACTTCATTGAATCTGTCACCACAATATTCACAACCACACAGGCACCTCCTTCTGCTTATCTGTCAGACTATTGTGTGGTGTTTTAAGAGCACTTTTCGTGTGCTGTGTCCAACACTCATGTCTTTCACACCTTTTCCTTCAGCCTACATCTGTCCCCTTGTTCTACTCAAAGTACTGGCTTGGTCTGCATTGCAGTTCAGCAACAGTGCTCTGGAGGTTTTAAGCCAAAAACAGGGTTTTTGTTGAGAAGAGCAGCACACTTACACAGACAACTCACACTGCTGACTCTCTGCCAGGAGCTGAGGAGCAGATTTCCCCTCACAAGACAGGATTTTGGGAAAGCTTGCATAACATATACTAGCTTTATATATGTTATACTGTGTAAAAACTCATAGTGGTGAATGAGTATAGTCTTACAGTTTTTCTCCTGTACCCAATTAATCGAGGGTTGAAAATCAAATGTTTAACAGTAGATTAGTGCTGACTGACTGAGGCACAGCCAGAGGTTATACTTGACATTAATGGCTGGTTATACGTCTCCTTCAGTCTGAATTCTTCAACCCACAGATGTAAACTTTGTGTACATTGTGCAAGGATTTTCTTCCCCTGCTATAGAAGTTAAAAAAAAAAAAAAAGCTCTTAAAAACAAGATGGAGTTTACCTTCACATCTGTAACCAAAACGATAAAATTCATCATTGTTGTCTGTTTGTTGCCATTTGAGTATCAATGGGAGTAAAATGTGTTTTTAATTTGCTTTTTCCCGACAGTGTATAATTGGACAGTGGATGAGGTGGTGGAGTGGCTCATCACCTATGTGGAGCTGCCACAATATGTTGACGCCTTTCGCAAAATGAATTTTAATGGAAGTTGTATGCCAAGGTAAGGAATATTCTGAAGCATAGAAAATGTGTACTTAACTGGATCTGTGAAAAGAACTGCAATTTGACCAGAATTAATCGTGCAGTTGTGATTTTTCAGAACATCGTTAAGACTTGTTGTTATAATATTGGAATCCTTGGTAGAGGTAAAAACTTTTATTTTGTAATTGAACAAATGTGATGTGATGCTGATCATTTAGCAGCAGTTAAAGTCTACACATAAACCATTATAGTTCATCAGTCATTGTCACTGCTTTACCTCTTTTTGACTCTTAATAGAATTAAAGAGATCCAGTGTTTCAACAGGCACAGCTTATTATTTATAATGTAGTTTTTAGACTGAGTTCATGTCAGAAGATTTGCTAAGGGTTACATGTCTGTTATATCTACGTGGATTACACCCTTTTCCCTTACTTCCTTGTTTTTACATAATGAGCGTTTGTCCATTCTCCCTCAGGCTTGCCATCAAGAACACCACACTGACACTCTCGATTCTGAAGCTTTTGGATCGCAGCCACGTGCAAAAGTTGCAGCTCAAATCTTTGGACACTGTACTGTTTGGAGCTCCCCTGAGTATGTGACATTGTCTTTTTGGTATTGCTGTTGAAAGTCAGATTTATTGTTTTACTTCTTTTATCCAGATGTTAAAAAGAAAATTGAAGGAAATGGGAAAGATTCCGGTTAGTAAGCGTGGAATTTCAAAAATATTTTACTGAAGTCAATAGAAGTTGGTAGGAAGTTTTTTGAAGGACATTTTCGGTGAACGTTGTACTGCCTTGACACATTTATGTGCTTCCAGAGTGACTTTTAGCTCTGTAAAGGTGTAGGGTTGACAGGCTCAATTAAAAGCCTTTCATTCAGGACATTCATTAGTTTGTTTGATTTCATTTGGGCTGAAATAAACCTCACTAGACATCCCAGTACTTAATGGAACTTCCTCAATGTAGAAAACTGACCGCATTAGAAGTTTGTGTTAGAACATCATCCCTGTTGTTTTTAAAGTTTTCTGTGATATGATCCCTTTTCATTGTATTTTTCAGTCTTCCATTTACTCACTCGTCTACTCAATGAACTTAATCATTGACTCAGTTACCACTGAAAAAATAGAGCATTGTTTTATCACTGGTATCAGTTTCAGGGGTTGAGGAAATGAGGTGAGACCTTGCTGCTTTTTATTCCATACACACCTCTCTGCGTCTTGAGACAAACATAGCACCCATCACTCTCCAGTATCATTACTTGTCTTGTTTGTCTTTTGTAATTCTTTTTTTTTTTTTTTTTTTTTGTCCTGTAAATTTTTTAAGCATCACAAAGGATGGGTGTGTCTGCGTCTTTGCTGTACTTTGTTTTTTTTTTACTTAATCAGTGAAAACTGGGAAGACTTGTTCCCAGACTGACTGCCAAGAAATACATTTTTCCCACAAAAAACAACAAATCATTGTTAAAAGCTTAGTGTTCTGAAGTTGCAGTGTGACGTTGCTGTGCAGTGATTTGCAAGACTAGGTGTCTAATGTCAATGGAAAAATGATGATTTAAGGTTGTACAAAGTATGAATAACTCGTAGTGTTCGTCTTCACCTTCAGATTCTCTTTACTGGAGACAACTACAGTCGTGGAAAAAATTATTAGACCATCATAAGTCATCAAAAACAATGGCTATGCAATTAAGTACTAACTCCTGTGTGGATCATGTGACTAAAACAGACAGAACAGAAAACATGGAATGCCTAAAACCTCTGTTTTTGTCAGTACATTGCCATAGCTAGTGATGCAAGAACTTAAGTGATTTTGGTTATTATCAAGAAAACATGGAAAATGGATAGATATCAGCTCTGAAATTAAACTACTATGAGTTATTTTTGTTATCATTATATTTGTCTAAACAAATGTACCTTTAGTTGTACCAGGCATTAAAAATGAACAAGAAATTGAAGAAAATAAGGGTGGTCTGATAATTTTTTCTGTGACTGTGTAAGTGGAGTTGAGGAGTAGTTTAAGATACCGATGTATGAGGTCATTGGTGAGGGGCCTTCATAAAAGGCAGCATTAGCAATTAAAAGAACCAGTAGGAGGGTGCACTGTGTAGGGGTCTGCGTCTGGCATGTGTCATTGTGGATGTGTTTTTTCCGGTCACACCCCAAGGAAGACGTCAGCTAGGAGTGTCTGGCTTTGACAGCCTCTCAAAGCCAGGGGGTCCCAGCATAATGCAGACCGACTCATTACATACAGCAGCAGCATATTAAGACATCTGACAACAATTAGTCGTTTCTAATCTGCTACAGACATGGACACAAGCACAATAGAGCAAACATATGAGGTCCAGTCATTTCCAGCATAGCAGTTAATTAAATGTCACTTCATGCTCTGTAGGTAGTATTCCTGAAAAATAGAGGATGCCGTGTTTGTGTAAGGAACGAATGACAGGCTAGATATGGGCGATGACCGAGGCTATATGTGTTTCTTGTGATAAGATTGGATTGGTAAATAGACTGGGAGGATCATCTAGCATCAAGAAATTATTTTACAATATCTGTGTAGTGCTGTATTACCAGATGAATCTGCCTTGCACACATGATTTTCATTCACACACTGTGACCTGGCTTTTGCTGGTTCAGAGGTAATATATTGCCAGTAAGATGCAGCTGAAGTCTAGTTATTCAGCTCTTCTTACTTATTCAGTAGATTTAGGAGCAGGCAGAATCTGCGCTGTAGATTTTTTTTTTTTTTTCAGTCTTTGGTTGCTTTGCTGATTCCAGCAGCTTTGCTTTTTTCTGTTACACAATAGAAGCACAAACTGTCCAAGGTTTGTGATAAACCCGTGCTTGTCATGGACTTCCTAATCACTTACCAGAAACATACACAAATCTCTAAGGCTACATTCAGACAGCAGGTCTTAATGTACAATTCAGATTTTTTTTGGTGAACTCCGATTTTTTTGTGTGCTCGTTCATATTACACATTAAGTGCGACTTGTATCACTTTTGAGTATGAACTGAATGCAACCCTGAAGTGACCTGCATGCGCAAAAGAGGTCCTGAAGTAATACATGACCATGCAGGCACGCACTGTGTTTATGTAAGTAAATGTGTTTTTCCTGCCGCTTCCTCAGCTGGGACTCAAAACTGTGATGTTTGTCACATTTCATTGACATAAAGGTTGGATAAATGCGACCTGGCCGTTCAGACTGAAGTCGTATTGCAAAATATCAGATATGTATCGAATTTAGGACCACATATGAAAGCGGCCTTGGTTGGATTTGTGCTGTTCAAACTGTCTTTAACAGATTGGATACAGTCACATTTGGGCAAAAAAAGTCAGATTTGGCCCACATTTGCCTGCAGTCTGAATGTAGAGCTGTGGAGAGAGGTATGTTCTTTTCCACCACTCTGGTTCTCCCTGATGATTATGTACGAGAAATAACTAGAAAGGTGGTGACATTTTTTAACCACACAAAACAATCATATGAATAGAGAAGTGTGGCAGGTGGTGATAGTTTGGTTCATGAGGCAGTTTGTCCTGGCTTTTTGTGAGAAGTATCCGTTACTACCGGAACTACATATATGGGTGGCATGTCTCATCTTCCTGATCTCAGTGAAGACTTTTTTTTCCTAATGTTACTTCCTTTTTTGTTTCACTCCAGGAAGTGGAAACTATATTTTGAAATCTTTCACTTGCACACCCTTCTGCAGGGTTTGCAAGAAAGAACTTGCCACATTGTGCAGCGTGTATAGAACTGTGTAATCACGCACTGTGCCAATATGCTGCAGGACAAACAGACACTGTCCTCAGTTGACTTCAGGTTAATTTCTGTGATACTGGTTCTAGAAGCTGTCACTGTTTGAATGGTGACTCCATCCAATCCGAAGCTACTTTTGTATCCGTTTCCATTATTTTGTTTCTGCGCCTGACATTTAATAGAATGCAGCAAACTGAAATATTGTGTGTTAAGCTGGCTTTATCATGGTCTTTTGCACTCGGCCCCTCTGACCACAACCTGACTACCGGTCACTAACATTTCTATTTGTGTCACTTCACAACACTTGCAGTATGACTGAG
The DNA here is from genome assembly GCA_037367295.1 of Apogon hyalosoma. NCBI lineage: Eukaryota > Metazoa > Chordata > Actinopteri > Kurtiformes > Apogonidae > Apogon > Apogon hyalosoma. The sequence continues at coordinate 29,896,850 of JAPQRP010000006.1, read as the reverse complement.
ATAACCTGAGTTTCACACATGATCAGCATAAAACATTTTCATCCGCATCCTTGTCACTAGATTCTGTTGTGTTTTTTTTTTTTTTCAGTGAACAGACATAACCACTTGAAGGACTTTATGCTGGTGGTATCAATAGTTATCGGCATGGGTGGCTGCTGGTTTGCCTACATCCAGAACCGCTACTCCAAGGACCACATGAAGAAGATGATGAAAGACCTGGAAGGCCTGCAGAGAGCGGAACAGAGCCTCCACGACTTACAACAGAAGTGAGGGTTTTTCCCACACACCCACACAACAAACTCTTTTCTATAGCACTGACATTATGACTAAAGTATTTCAAACATTCCATTTAATTTACATTTCAACGTACAACTCAGAAGCTGGGTTTCTTTCAGTACAACATGCATCTATACTTTCACTTCTGTACTTAACAACAATGCTATTTTACCTTAAATGTCCATTATCAACTTAAAATTTACCTGGCCTAATTGTAACAAGTCATCCAAACTTTGTGCTTTTATAACAGCTTTGGTATTGAAAGAATGAGTGTTACTACATGTGAAGTATTTGAGGTGATATAGCACCCTTGTTCTTTTTGCATAATGGTTAAAGCTGAATTCTAAACTTGGTGTTAAAGCATTGCAAAGACACGACCTGTCCCTACTTGGAATAGATGCAGTAAATCTGTCATTCTTAACATCTTACTATGCAAATAAGGTATGAGATTGTTTGCATGTAGTAGTTCTTAATCCTGTATAATCCTTCTGTCATAGATCAGATATCTCAGCGTTGCATGAATAAAGCCCCATTATTGTTTAAGTGGGAAGTGAAATACTTCTGGGTAATGAGACTGTTAGTGATTTGTCAGACATATTAGACAAAAATTACTGACAAGTAAAACTCTTACATGTAAATGAGGTTGAATTTAACCACTGAATTTATTATTTATTAAATCACATCAAAGCATTGATGACAAGATTTTTGTAGTCTAATCACATCAGTTGTTCAAGGAAATTACAGTATACAGTAAAACAGGAAAAAGGAAAAAATTATAGACCACCCTTGTTTTCTTCAGTTTCTTGTTCATTTTAATGCCTGGTACAACTAAAGATACATTTGTTTGGACAAA
>JAPQRP010000006.1:29882158-29895601 GCA_037367295.1 Apogon hyalosoma | reverse complement strand
TTTTAGTCACATGATCCACACAGGAGTTAGTACTTAATTGCATAACCATTGTTTTTGATGACTTTTGATGGTCTAATAATTTTTTCTGCAACTATCTTGTTATAGCTTTCACTCAAGTTCAAATGCTTGGTTAAAAGCATTTATCTAATCTTAAATACTGGCTCTTACTATTTCTTCCATGAAACATTTAAACTACATTCAGTTTTACATGAGGCATGAATAGATGCACCTTCACAATAAGAAGAGCCAGTTTCATGCCCTTGTTCAACCTCATACACAACATAGTGGATTCTAACATGCATTAGGCTGTTGCTGCCTTAATGATGACATGTTCTGAAAGAGTTGGTCTTTTGTCAAGAGCAAAATATAAGCAATCAGCAGTATGATAAACAATAAAAGCTGCAGAGAAATCAGGCTATTTTGGTCCAGTTAATGCTTTAAAGAATGCTTGGTATGTGTGTTTAAGCGTGCAATGTCTTCTTTCTTTCCTTTAAAGGATTCTTACAAGGTTTCACCTCATTCACAGGTCAGTTAAGTTGTGTAAAGATGATCGAATGATTTCCAGAGGTCACAGCGGCTGTCTGGAGAGTCTTGATTTAGAGGTGGTGATGTTTTGTACTTGTAATTTTAAGTGTGTTGAAAGTAGGATGCAGGGGCAGGACTCAGAGCTGGATCTGCGTTCACTAAAGCCTTCATGTTTTGCATTGCATTGAGTTTTTTGTGATTGGAAAGTATGTGTCACCGTTGTTATAGATTTGTTGTTACAGATTTGTTGTTATTATGTGACCAGTGTACGTGCGATAGCGGTCAGTTTAAACATTTTGTCCCTGACGAAAATTAAGATTTGCTCTCTTGGCTCATTTTACCTTGGTTACTTTTCATAGCATATTCCATAAAAATATTTTGCTATTCTGTGCACAGAGTTGATCACGATCTGACGTTGATGGAGGAACAAAGCTCCTGTAATTGCCAAAATGGAAAGTGTTATTCCCCCTGAGATGCTGCAGTATGTTGGTGCTAGTTTAGAAATTAGAGATAGGCTCAGTCCCAATCACTGGCCGGAGTACAGAGCAGTGACGGGCATCGCCACATGATTGCAAACATTCCTGGCTTGATGCTCGGTGACAGTGAACGGGGATAGATGAGCTGTTGCAGGCATCAAAACTTTCAGGCTATTTAACGGCCCCTATTACCACTATGGGTTGTTCTTTGTATCAGCTGGCTATTTTGGAAACATGTTTTTGAAATATGAGAAGACAGGGTCTGTTGAGCAGCACTTTGAATTTGCCTGATTTGCTGTTTTTACTTTCTGTGCCTTATAAAACAGCTTCTTTACACTGTACCATCTCCATGTATATCTGCAAAGTACTTTGCGATTTTTGCCTCCTAAATATCAACCAGAAATGTCATTCACCGCTCCAGTGGGGGGCAAACCATGGAGGTTAGAGTCTGTCCTCTGAAAGGCTGCCAGGTCATTCTGTGTGTTGCCTCTATGGCTTTATACCTCGATCAGCTGTGAAAACACACCTGTCAGTGCCAACTTTGAAGTGAAGTGGGATCTCACATTTCGTTCTTGTTAAGCTAATTGCTCCTATTAAACACACTCGTCCAAATCAGACCAGAAAACTGAGCGCACATCTCAAAACCCCACGAGACGTCAGTATACAGTGTATCTGCAGATACTTAAACTGTATTGTAGAGATCATGTTGTTTTATGTCACCTAACTTTAGTGTCCCAACTTCCAAGAAGACCTGGATTCAAATTATGTCAACAAACCCATAGAGCCGGTTCCGTAGACTAGTATACAGTTTTGTTGGCAGAACACATCACCTTACGTGTCTCATTCTACCTTATTGTGACTTGCATATAAACAGTGCAGCTTGAGTAACAGTATGGCGAGCAGAAGTGTGGTGGTTCCGGGACTGCTTAGAAAACTTAGAACAGTTGTTGCTGAACGAGGCGTCTGAGAAGTCAACAAACCATGACGAAGGCAACAGATGTAGGAGAGTAGTGACTGAAGTGGGTCTTTTTTTTTTCCAAGGCATGTTAGTAATCAAAGCAAACACCAAGCAGGAAGATGGCCAAGATATGGACCAAATCTTATGTAATTTCATGTCATGGTAAAAACATTCATGTAAAAGTAGACTCTATGATGGTTTGCATAGTTGAACATAACCATACTGACCTTTTATAACATCTGATTATCTTCTTTTGTATTTAAACCTTTCCTACAAACACCTAGAAATACCCCACTTTCATGTTTACTTCATGCAGATGTCCAGCATGCTAAACTATCTAAAGAACAAACACTACTACCATGAAGAGACATTATTTGCCACAATAAAAATAATATCCATTTTTTCTGTCATTACAAGATGTATATCATGGTGTTACACAGTTCTAGTAGAGAATGTTGATTTATTGATGCTAGTAAGGACTGTAGGTGTGAGATGGGTTCTACAAATATTAGCTACACATCTTTTAAAGTATCGATAGAGCATTAAATCTGCTTAAGTGTCAAAATAGGAAAAGTGCATCCTCATATGTTCATTTGAAGAATATCTGACTTTTTTATTACTCTATTTAAGTTGTTATTCACTGCTAAATACAACTGATCTTAATTATCAAATATATCAACAAAAATTTTTGTTTTTATACTAAAATAATGGTGTATTGTTACTGTATTCTTCAGTACATGTTAAGACTGCATTCAAGTCATGCATATTTTAGTTTCATTATGAAACAGTCATTGGTTCTAGATCAGATACCACCATGTGTGTTGGAGCGCTGCAGATACTCTTACTGCCACTTTAATTCATATTGTAGGTCACTGTTACTAGACGAGAAGAGACTTGCACTTCCTGCACTACATGTTTTTGAGCTGAGAGAGTGAGAGAGTTATGTCCTCTGTCTATGGCCGTGCCTTTCCTCCTGATCCCTGCTGCCAGCTGCTCTCTTTCCATACCTTTAAGCAGATCCTGGGGTGGTATCAAGTGGCCTGGCCCAAGCATGACTTCCCTGTTGGGAGACAGTGGGAGGAGGGTCTAACTGGACCTGGATTTCCTAGGTGCCTGTTACAACACAGACTGACCCGGCCTCTGCCTCGCTGGTGGGACATGGTGTTAAGCATGGCTGCTAGTGCTAATTCATCCACATTTGGTCTTGGGTGTGGTTTGCAGACAGATGTCCTGGAAAAGGGCAGTCGGAAAGGACAGGAGCTTGTATCAAGGGTGTCACAGGCATTAAAAACTTAATAGTAACAAGAAACAAACAGAACATGTGCATACATACTAGAATGTTAATTACCTGTGGTTTGCCAAAGCTGCAGAGACATGGTGTCTGTGACCAGATCAAATGGAATTTGATGTCTTCTCTTGGGCCATTGTAGCTCTGCCAGTGCTGTCAAATCTCAGCTAGAGAATGGCAGAGGTCAGGGTCGAAAGCATTAGCAGGACTGCCCACCACCCACATTTTCCATAGCTAGCTGTCTGGATCACCTTTCATTTCACTGCACTTTTCTGCTCCCTCTGCTGTTGTGTTGATCCCTGCAGGAGGAAAGTGCTGCACCCTAGTGACTGAAACACAGCATTGCTTGTTAACTTTAAATCCAAGCAAAACTTATGTAGCAACAGAAACTGGAATTGTTTATGGTGAATTATTGCGGGACTTTAGTTCATCATTTTGATCTTATTTTTTTTTTTTGATCAGCATAAGGAGTGTTAGTCCTTTGACAGTCACTTAAACACTGGTATGAGAGAGTGTACGTAAAAATGATTATGTAATGTGCAACAAGGCCTACTGAGAGAAGAGTTTTTTTAATAGGCAAATCTAAAAATATCCTACTTGACAACTCATATGTTCAAAATACTACAGGGGCATTGGGTACCACTGTACTGTTCTAAAATGGCATACCAACAGCTGCTCCCATTCTTGGCTTTGCACCCTCTGATGTCAGTTTATTGTGAGCAGTCTAGCAGCTGCAGATAGCTTTCTGCTTTCTAAACGTTAGCCATTGTTTCCGGTGATGCATTGCTGATGTAAGTGTGGCATTCCTGACACATGTGGTACTCACATGCTTACCTGTCACGGCCACAGAAAAAAAAAAAAAAAAAACAGTTGTGTCTTTAACTCTGTAGTGTTTCGTAAGCTGTTTTCAGACCGGCCAGCCCGGTGTCGGAGCTGGTTCCCACACCAGTTACAATGGGAACTGAAGTGCTTGCCTGTGAACGGCCCGCGTTCATACCATTATGCGAGCCCTTGACATGTCATCGTCAGAAGGCATTGCTTCACCACCAAAAAATAAAAAAGGGAAATGTCGTTTTGCTACTGTTTTGTCCCTTGACTTAAATGAATGTACGAGTGGCAATAAAGATGAACTCTTGTTTTTATTTAATGCAATACAGAACTTTACAACTCTGTTTCTTGGCCATTTTCTCACACGTTTTCTGGTTTGTTTGTTTTTCCACTTATGACCTGGATCGACCTGGTGACATCCACTCACGTTGTCATGTTTCACTTAGACAGCACAAGTTTTACTTCATGCCCATCAGGAGCCAAAACTTTTGTTCCTGAACGCTCTGATTTTCAGTGTGAACATGTCAGCTGGCTCGAGATTAGTTGCGGGAACCGGCACAGTTCTCTGTCGGCCTGAAAACAGCTTTAGAGCCCTTTAGTTTGGCTCCTATTAAGTAGCATGTCAGCATTCTCCTCCTTTTCCTCTCTCTGTGCTTTGCTGTTTTCAGTGTCCCCTTTGCTACATGAAAGAACAACCAACACCCAAGTTTTATAAAGACCCGTGTCATACAATAAAGCAAGCATCATTGGGTCTTTTGGATGTTTTCATTTCCTGGGATTTAGACATTGTAATGCCAAGGTTACATCCATTTGTGCAAATGTTCCACTAAAACAAGGAGTTTTTCCCCCTATTTCCAAATGATGGTAGTTTCAGACAGGCTCTCTGACGCTGGCAGGTTGGGAAGGATAAGTCCAACTATGTGTGACTATCCTTAAAAGGCTGTTGATACCTGGTTATTTAGTTTTTAGAGGCAGCCTAATTATGTTTGCCTTTCCCGTGCTCGTCTGCAGGCTGCAGATTGCACAGGAGGAGCACCGCACAGTCGAGGTGGAGAAAGTGAACCTCGAGCAGAAGTTGAGAGATGAGATCAACACAGCCAAGCAGGAGGCTCAGCGACTGAGAGAGCTGCGAGAGGGCACCGAGAACGAACTGAGCCGCCAAAAGTACGCAGAAGAAGAGCTGGAACAGGTACTGCATTACAAAGAGATGGATTTTGAAGTAGATCTAGGGAAAACATTGAAACACAGTGACTGTCGTGTTATTAACTTATTGTGTGGCAACCTCACAGTATGTTTAGGTCTCTCAGATTCACACTGACTATAGTATAAATACACCCACTGAAGACTTTGTCCATTAGGAATTTGGCAGGAACAGCAGAGCAAAGCCCACACAAGTGAGAAAAACACTCACACATGAGTATTTGCCTGAAGGATTATTACTGTGGACCTAATTTATCTAATTTCTACACTGGTTTCATAGTTATTGCAATACTTAATTCAGAAAAACAGTATTAAAACAGAGAATTCTACCTTTGCTCCAGTTGTAACTATAGCACCTTGGTTTCACAGTGGTTGATTCTATTCTCAGTATGTGATGACACACAGTGTGTCCAATACCCTGTAAACTAAATATCACTATTACCAAGAGCTTTGATGATAATTTGAAAAAAAAAACAAAGTTGATTGTTTTACTTATGTGTTGTGTGATATTTGTGCTAGGTACGCATGGCATTGAAGAAAGCTGAGAAGGAGTTGGAGTCTCGCAGTAGCTGGTCACCACCAGAGTCTCTCCAAAAGTGGCTGCAGCTCACACATGAGGTAGAAGTGCAATACTACAACATCAAGAAGCAAAATGCAGAACGGCAGCTCCTGCTGGCCAAAGAAGGGGTGAGCATGTAAAAAAAACAAAAAAAAATTTAAAAATGTCCAACGCTGCATATCTGCACATGTGATTAAATACTATTGAAATTTACCTGCAGGTAAGATTCTGCCTTAACAGATTATGTGGATAATATCAGTGGAGCAAAGATAAATGTTTGGACATTTGTTTTAACAGGCAGAGAAGATTAAGAAAAAGCGGAACACTCTCTTCGGGACTTTCCATGTGGCTCACAGCTCCTCCTTAGATGATGTAGACCACAAAATCCTGGCAGCAAAGTAAGCAAGAAGATTGAATTGATGGATGACTTTTTGTAGAATTTTGAAAGTTATTTTCATGTTCATTAATTTAAATAATCATCAGATACATGTTTAGAGATACTCAGTTTAAAGAGATTTTAGGCTGTATTTGCTGTAGAGTACAGACTTAAAAACATCAGATTGATTTCTCTATATGTGCAATTAAAGAGATGGCACAATTTCACTATATTTGGTTATTAAAATAATGATTAATACCTCTAAAGTCTCTGTAATACCTGATTTGTGTTGGATAATGACATATAAAAGAGTTGCATTTCAAATAAGCATCTACATCAGCCTTGGATGTATTAACTAGTCCAAGGCAAAACCACATATAAACATCAAACCCCCTGATGCATAATGGTTATATTAATAGTCTGTCTTTTTGTAAACAGTTATATGATACCAGGGTCACTGCAAAAATGAGGACAGAAAGGAAAAAAGACAAAGAATGAAGAAGTCTACTGGAAGGGGATGCCTTGAATGAAATTTACTAAAGGGTTCCAAGTTAAAGTGAAATCCCTACGCTTTTTATATATTCTGTTAAAAGGTATTCTTTTTAAAGGAGATTTGACAATGACACCTTAAAGTCTGATGCATTGTTGTCAGGCGTTTTTCCAGCAATCTTCTGTTGACACTTAGCATAAAGGAAATAAATGACAGTGTTGCCAAAATATTTATGGGTTCACTTGGTATATTGTGAATCTGCAGTCCATATTAGCTTCTAAAAACCTGCATTGTCTACCTCTGTAAGCGGTACTATGCCTTCAGGTAAATTTCATGTCCACTTCTCTCCGAAACCAGGTCTTCATACTCCAAACTGCAGCGAACCATGCTCCATGCACATTGTTTTAAGGAGGAAAGAGATATGTGATAATATTTATCCAATCAGCAGAGCCATATTGGCTATGTTGCTCTATTGGAGTATTAACACAGTGCAAATCCTAAAAATAAATGGTCTTCGTAATGTAAAGTTTGGGAACAGGAGTAGGATGATAGAATATCAACAGTACACTGAAATGAGAAAGAGCTGACATCTGTAAGGTCAATCACATACAATTATCATGTTTGTTTTTTTTCATTCAGCCTTATTTATTTTAGGATGTAGCCTTTCCTCTGTCCATGTCATCTTCTTTCACTTTCTCCTCATCTTTGCAGACAAGCTCTAGGCGAGGTGACCGCTGCTCTACGGGAGAGGCTGCATCGCTGGCAGCAGATAGAAATCCTCACAGGTTTCACCATCGTTAACAACCCAGGCCTCCCCTCCCTGGCCTCAGCTCTCAACCTGGACCCCACCTTCATGGGCGGCAGAGCAACACCTCAGCACTTCATCATGTCTGATGACATGGACGACTTGGACGAGGATGTCATGCCTGGAACTCTGCAATGTAAGGGTTCATCCGAATCTGTGGGCCATTCGGTGGGGGGTAGCAAACGAACCCCTAAACCCTCCAAGGTCCTGCTGGGGAAAAGCAAAAATCAGCCCACATGAGAATTTGGACCTTTTTAGTGCTTCAAATACCTGAATATGTCCTTATGGCCTCCCTGTCGATGGAGGTAGTGAGGGGCACATGTCTATGAAGGAATGAGTGTTGTTCTACATTTGTTTTATGTGAAACATGTAAATTCACTTCATTGTCTTTTTTTCCACACAATTCCAGTTGATTGCTTTTTGTTAATGGGTCTCATTTTGGATCAAAGTGTTTACTTGACTCAGTCGACACACAAGACTGAAAACCTCTGTGACTTTCCTCTGGAAATTGAACTGTTAAGATAAATATACTGTTTAATGAGAACAAGCTCTTGTGCTGACGTATTTGTAGTAGTTGTGTCGTAATTGCTACTTGACCTTTCAAACTTACTTTTGATCAAACAACTGCAAAAAAAAGAAACTTTATATGTAGTGAGCAACCATTTTCCTCCACAAGCACAGGTGTAATTCTGATTTGAATACTAAAAGCATATTTCAGCATTTTAACAGTTTGTAAAGAGTAAACAGTTTTTCTTTATTCTTGAACATATATCACTTGAAGCTAACCAAATTGATGTTTTGTAGATGGTGTTTTTGTAGCTATGATTACATGATTACGGGCTTTTACTGTTGTGACAGAACCTTACACATAGTAGGTTTGGGTTTGACAAACAGCAGGGGAAAGCTGTACTACAGAATCCCTTTTGCGGCTGAAATAGTGAGTAAGTCTTTAAATCAACATTAATTGCACTCCTTATTTCACTCCCCCCTTCTCCCCCCACCACCACCTTTCCTGGCATTTGGCTCCCACTGCTGTCTTATTGGCCTCACTACAGATGGCACTCTGCTGTTGGAACGGCGAGCCAGTGACCTGTGGTCCATCGGTTCAGACTGTCAATCCGTGTGGAAATATCCTGGTTGGCCATTTATTCATGCCCCGCCCTCTGACCTCCCTGTGTCGTCCTTTGATTCAGAGTCATACAGAGCTACAGTATTTTTGAATTGGACAGTCGGCTGAAAGGAAAAACCAATCCTCCACTGTGTTCATCTAAAACACCCTTGCTTTGTTTGCTTGCCTGCCACATTTACGTCACTGTAATGTCACCACGTACTGCACTCCTGCTTTCCTCCTGTAATATCCCTCTTAGTTTAATATAAAGTAGACTGTTTTCCTAGAAGGGCTGTTGTTTTGGGTTTTTTTCTCTAATCTGTTTTATTTGTATCTGTAACCTTTTACAATGTTACCCCCCTTTTTTCCACTGTTATAAATAGGAGAGGTGTAGGGAACTGCAGTGTGGTGCACATAAAAAGTAAACTGGCTTTAAGATGTAGCTCTGTAGCATAGCTTTGCAGTTACTCTCCCTAAAATACCTTAAACCCACTCAAATGTATCCCAGCACTTGACTGTCTTTCCTGAAATCTCCCATTTGGTTTCCCCCTCGTGCTGTCCGTCATCAGCTGTTTAATGTGAGTTTGTCTGTAACACTCTTGTTCTGTGCCCACAGCTCCCAGTATGATGTCCCTGCGTCAGCGCCACATTGACCCCCAGCTGGCCATGGGCTCCCAGAGGTTGGTAGAGGGTTGCCTGTTGGCAGGGCAGCAGGGAGAGGGGACCCCATACCCATCCAGGTCTAGGCCTACCTTGAGACAGTCGCGCAGCCAGTCGTTCGGGCAGCTCGAGAGTCTCCCTCTGGCTTCTCCTCTTTCCTCAGCTGTGTCTCATCCCTCCATCATCTGTACCTCGAACCTAAGCCCTCAGTCCCTGTCCTCGTCTTTGTCCTGTTTGCCCAGCTCTCTGGGTGGTGCTGTAGCTCCTCATTGCTCGCATATATATCATACTTCTTTTCAGCCCATGGACCCCATTCCTGATTTCACCTTCTCAGATGCCTCCAATGTTCACTCCTCATGCAGCGACAGCTTCGGGTACCCATCTCTTTGCAATTGTCCACACAGCGCATGCGTGTGCGTTCTCCGTTCTCCAAATGCTGTTACTTCATTCCAACCAGGATCGTTTTTTCATTAATGTCTCCCTCTCTAACACATCTTATTTTCGCCATGCTTTTGTTAGTTCTCTGTTTTTCTTTTATTGTAAGGTTCAGTGTGTAACATTCAGGGGGGGTTGAAGTACCCTTACCATATTTCTGCTGTAGCTTAAAACAAACCTTTTCTGTTTTATGGCAAGTGGCTTCAAGCATTAAAACGCACTACCATCACTTACTACGTTTGTGTGTGACCAGAGTTAATATTCTAGTAACTGAGGGTGACTTTACACCTCCCTCATTTGATCTGAAGCAGGCCTGTGAAACCACACTTAGACCACGGTGTAAACGGTATTTGGTAGCTCAGTTTGATCTAGCCGGACGTTACCTTTAGTTGTTGCCAGAAAACAAAAAATAAGATATTTAAATATACACAGTGATGTAACCAGATCAAATGTATGCATTGTTTAAAAAAAAAAAAAAACTTTCAAGCGTGAAGCCACTCTGAAAATCTAAGAAAAGACAAACTTAACATCGGGTCAGATGAGGGTGATGTGAGTTTAGTAGCCACCATAGGGGAGGGTGAGATGAGGGATATTCAGTTGATGCAAACCCGGCGCTAGCTTCCATTAAGGATTACACACTGAGCCTTTCTTTGCATCTGATGAGGCCACAGTGTATATATGCTTACAGTCTTTCCAACCCTTCTGTGTTCCCAGTGTTCTTTGCCTGCACAACTAACAAGTGTGGAGTTCCAGTGTCCAGGCTGTTCCCAGCGTGTCCATGGCTTTGCAGGCATAGTGTAGATACGCAGCATGCGACGCTTGTTTGGGTCTGTTTTTTGTCCTCATTGCCTCTAACTTGTGGTTTCTCCCACAGGGACCTAAATCGCTCTGACTCTGACTCCTCCCTGTCCCTCTCTCAAGTCGGTGATCGGCTATCGGCCTATAGCTCCAAAGGCCACCTAATCAAGCCGACCTCCCTCGTGCACGGCCTGTCCAGCCGTGCTGATGATTCCATCTCGCTGCTCGCTCACACCCCCAACGGAGGGAACCGCCTTCACGACATGAGCCAAGCTGAATTCGTGCCCGACAGCCCCATCCTCATGAAGAAAGTATACGGCATAGAGAAGTCACCCAGCGTGGGAGAGATCAACAGTTTATCAGAGTCTTCACGCTCTCTCAGCCCCAATTCCACCGAACCTGACACTCCGTCACCTACAGGAGGGCAACTGGGGGCCACGGGAGCAAAGGGCAACAGCCGGATCCCACAACTGTCATCCAAGAAGAGCCCCCTGGAGGAGGACAGTGGCTCAACCGGAGAAGACACAGATTCCACTGCCAGCCGCAAGAAACACACCTTCAAGATCTTCAAGAAACAGAGGAAATAAGGGCTAAATGAACTAGAGGCTATTGAAGTCTGACTGTATTCCTCTTTGGTCTGTTTTTGAAAAAAAAAAGTCTTTTTGGGGTTCATTAATGGTCAAATGATGGCACCATTTGTGGCCGTTGTATCTTTATGTAGGTTCAGTACCTACTTTAATAAACTGGACTGAGAGAGGATCCAGATGTTCAGTTTTATCTGCTTTTTTGGTCAATGTAGAATATGTGGGGAATTGGTAGGTTTGTATATTGGAATGTAAAGTATTATTTATTCTGCAGGAAATTGTGCCAGTCTCAAAAGGAAGTGTGTCTCCCAGTTGGTTTTCTTTCTTGTTCAACAATCTATAACATTTTGCATGTGTTCACTTTTGTTTGACTGATCTTCGAATGCTTAGTGTTTGCTTGGTTCCTGTCGTTAATCCGCTTAGACGACACTTGATGTTTCTTTTATTACTACCTAACCACCTAGCCTACAAGTCCAAAGTGAATGCGCTGTTTTTGGTTTTCTTTTCAATGAATACTTAGTGTTTGTTGATGGTTACAAGTTTTTCTGTCTTTTGTTGTTGTCTTCACTTTGGCTGAGCAAAATGGCACATTGAAAAACCTTGAAACAGATGCTTAGTAGTAAGTTCACCCTAGTACAATAACCAACACGACTGGTGGTGAAATTAATTACACTCGGTTTTGGCTTTTTAAAAAAGTGCAAATACAGCAATAGTTTGTACTTTTTATTTAGACTTCCCAGGAGAAAAAAAATGTATAAAAAGTGCAAATTAATGGAGTTAAATTTGGATCTCAGGAGCACCTGAATGATATGTTTCTGTTGAGTGCATGTGTGCATGAGAGTGTGAGAGAAATGCCCAGCTTTAATACAAAAAAGATGGTGCACACAAAGTTAAACACTCATTAATTTACACTTATATTCATATTAAAGTAGATGTGGTGTATTTGTGTCATTGGGCAGAAAAATCAGCTTCACCAAAACTTTTTAACATGACAGTCTTAAACACCAGAGATGGTTGTAAAATGACATTTTAGCTTGTTGAAAAAAAAAAAAAAGTTACAGTTACTGTAATTCTACATGTTACACAATGATGTTACATCCATTTCGGAGGCTGTTGTCAAAGTATTTCCTTCGTGGCGACTGCTATCTTCTGTTTTGTGGTTTTAAGTATATTTTTTTGTTGGACAATAAAACTTAACAGCAAACATGAGTTTGTCAGTGACAAATGGGTGCTGGAAAGGGCTGTAGTTACTCGGCAGAATCATTTGCTCTGAACGAGAGAAATTTTCTAGTTACCAAATTTTAATTTTTGTGGCATCTTAAGGTCTACAAGCAGAGTATCAATCATGTCAAAGTGCCAAATCCCTCTTCCTGTCTGAGGCCTTTGTAATGTGTTCAGCCCCTCTTACATGGAACACAAAGTCTGTAACGTATTTAAGGTACATTCTGTAAAATCTGCGAGTCTAAGGGTATTTCTACAACTTTATCATCAGAAGTGTGTTTACATATGTTGTAGACGGTTTCACTCCTCAGACTACCACAAAAAGAACCTTGTACCAGTTTTATTACTGAATGCTTGACACGAGCACATAACTATGCATCAGTAGTTGTAGGTAATTACGTAGCAGGAATGCCAGTTAGGGTGCTCCTGATGAATGAACAACCAAAAAGTGCTGCAAGTACCCAGTCAGTCTCCCCCAGCATCGCAATGTAACAGGTGGTTCAGATGTACAAGACACGTTTCAATATTTTGTTTTCAAAGCCAGCTAAAAACATTGATTACCCGGTGGTACTTTTTTAAATGTCATTTGTACCTCTTTTGCACGACAGAGCTGTAAATAGATTATGCCATCTGAATGTGTGAGTGTGTGTGCGTCTGTCTGCTCCCAGTATAATGCACTGTAATGTTGATGCATGTCAACTGCTGTAATAAAACCTATATTGGGTTACAAGAGTGGATCATCTTAAGCATTGGGCTCCACCCTACCGTTTTTTTTTTCTTTTTGATTCTCTATTTATGAATACAAATAGTATATTTGTACAGAGAAAATGATACTTTTGCATCTCCTGTGATGGTCTAGACTTTTATGGCACTCCTGCATGATAGCAATAAACTATTTTGAATGAAAGCTGAGCTGGTTTGTCTTGGCGTTACACCAGTGGCTCCCAACCTTTTTTGGCTTGTGACCCCATTTTAACATCATAAATTTCTGGTGACACCAGACATTCAAAAGAGACTTTTTTTTTTTGTGCTAAAATTAATTTGTTTTTGATCATGTAATAGTTTGCTATACTATGTTGCAAATAAACGCTAATTTTAGATGACATTTAGTCTATATAATGTATATTATTAT
>JAPQRP010000006.1:29822376-29856352 GCA_037367295.1 Apogon hyalosoma | reverse complement strand
CCCACAACTGCCTTCTGTGTTCTTTGACCATCTCATTTTTTAGAACTCAGTGGTCCCAACATCTTCTCACATGCAGCAGTTTCCATCATTTGTTGTGTTTGCATTTTCAGGCTCTTTCCAACATCTTTGAATCAGTCTGACATAAGTTATTAAAGAAATCCTTAATACTCTGAATGGGAATTTATCCAACAGTGTCACTGACAAAAATTAACCTTGGTGATCTATAAAGAAAATCACATTCTAACCACATTCCCAGATATTCCAAATACCCCTTCAAATAAGAAAAAAACATAGTCCAATTCCATGCATGCACTGCCTCTCTGAGCCTCTCTGGTACGTAATAGTATAAAGTATTTTATATTGAATAAATTTGCCTCTGGCTTCTCTGATACACTTTTGTTTTTTGATATGATGCTCTCTCATGTTTCCTCTTGAAATGATACAACTCAGAACTCAAATCTCTTTTCCCAAATTGTTCTGAGGCTATTAATGCCGTTCTTCTTTACCCAAGGGCATATCTCGCATCACTTGGATCCTTTATTAAACATTATCACCTATTATAGCTGTAAATAACACTTTATGGGGTTTATTCCTTGATTAAATTGAAATTTCCTTTTAATACAGAGTCTGATTTGTACTTCCACAAGTGATCGTTCATGTCTCTTCATGACATTTTTCTTTTATTCTGTTATAGAAAATCACCCTCTTCAAACAAATAATGCATTGTTCTGATTTTCATAACCACTGAGACCAATAAATTGTCTTTTTTTATTTTGGAGTATGCTAGTCTTATATTTTCTTCCTTGTTAAAATCGTGTATTATGGTATTTTTCATGTGAAGTGAAAAAGCCTTTCATAAGGAAATTCTTTAATATGTACCTATCTTCCCCTAGTAACCAGTGGTGCCATGATTACAAGGACTGAGAGCAGTAGTTTGTTCACAGTGGGAGTGTCGTCTTCTGCTATTCAGCTCTTTTTGATTCTCTGCAGCCCCTTTCTGGAAGCCCAGGGTCAAGGTAAGAATCCTTTCTAAGGTTTGCATTTTGTCTATAAGTGCAGCAGATATTAGTTCTCATGCTGTCAGTGCTTTCCTGTGGTACAGTTTTGATATACAGTACTGTACAATGTTTGAAACATGCTCTGATAGCAAACATTTTCACAGTTCAGTGTGTTATAATGCTAACATCTTATTATTGCAAAGACTTATTTCCGTGTCATATTAAAATATTGAGTGGATGATGGCACCAGATAAAAAGTTAAGGGATCATAAAAGTTATTACATTATATCTTCGGAGGGCATAAATGTCAAATTAAATGCAATACATTCAGTAATTCTTGAAGTATTTCACCCTGGACCGAAGAGTTGCACAGCACAGAGCAGTAATAAGATATCAGTTTGTAGACCAGATTTAATCCTCCATATCCTGGGGAGACAAGGCCACTATGCCCTCTGCTGTCAAAGCAGCTCCACTGGCTTCCATCCCTCCCTGTGACTGGTTTTATTTATAGCATGGCAGGAATTGCTACACTAACAAGTGACAAGAGCTCAAAATACACACACACACACAAACGTGTGGTTCACGAGTGCCAACTTTCAGGGGTGGTAAGGGGCAGCAACAAGGTTAATGCACGAGAATTGGGAGTAACCTATTCAGCCTTTATAAAGTGAGCTCTGATTAATGGGCCTCAGCTGTGGGATATGCCAGGGTGAATTGTGTGGGAGGACAGGACAGGACAGGACAGGACTGGAGCCAGACCACGAGTACGGCAGATTAGACACATCCTTAGAAACAAATATCAAACATTGACTTTCGAAGTGATGACTTTACCAATATAGTTCTTCCAGTCTGAAATATTAGAAGTTTTTTTTTTTCTAAGATATGCTCAGTGGTGGAAACATATCATCTCAGAGTCAGGGCATGTTTTAAAGCTATGAGAAGTATTCATTTGAGTTTTACAGATTAACACTTCACCTGCCACTTGTGCAGCTTGCCACCATGTTTCCACATACATCATGAGATGGATCGTATTGGTGCTCTTTATAACTCAGACCGCAGATTTTTGTGGAAGCTTATTGCTGATATGTATTAGCACCCCCTATATTTTTTTTCTCCAAAGTTTTTTTAAATTTAATTTTTATATTGTAACTAGGGCTGGGTGATGCATAAAAAAATCATATCATGATATTTTTTTTTCATATCAGACAATACCAATATGTATCATGATATAACTCGAATCACTATTTTTGTCAAGCTTAAATTTTCTGTTACTTGTAAGTTAGGTGTGAAGACATCAGAAGGTTATTTTTGATTTAAAAATGATTTATTTTCTGTCAGAGGTTGAACATGACAGATGTGCTGAAGAACATTATACAGCTGTTTCAGATAAATAAAACAGGTGCATATATTTAAAACTAAACTAAAAGTCTGACCAGCAGGAAAAAAGCTTTCAAGTTTTAAAAGAGAACAAAAACAAAACAAACCATCTTCATGGGGGTGTGTTCCATAACTACTGTAATTGATGTAAACCAAAACTGAAACTTAACCTGCTCATACTGTGTGCGTTCCGCTTCAAGTTTCGTGTGGAAAGGTTTGCGTTCTTCACATAGGCTACATGTATTCGTTCGGTACATCTATTGTATTGAAGGTCCTGAAATGAAACGGTTCGCTCCTGACTTTTCAGTACACTCTACTTTTCAGTAACTCAGTCGCTTGAGTTCTCGGTCAAATTTTCTCCCAAGGGAACACTCATTATCTACCGCTGCAGCCCAAACATTAGTGTGTGTGCTGCGGCTGCTCTTACACCTGTGCTGTGTGCTCAACCTAACTTGATGTGGTTCTAATGTGACTGGGTCAGTGCTTAATTATGATTGGCTGTTCTTATTTCTGTTAAAACATGAATGAATGAATTCTATCGAAATTGTGTCAAGCATCAAGGAAAAGTTATATTGCGATATATGTTGTTATCGTTTTATTGCCCAGCGCTAATTTTAACAATCATAACTGTACAGTTGAATGTACAAAAAAATATAACAACATAGTTATGTAACCCTAACCTTGCTGCAGCTCATACTCCAACAAAAATATATAAACACACACATCCAAAATGGATACATAAAGTAAAAAAAATAATTAAAATAAAATAATAAAAAAAACATATATCCTTAGTTACACTGAGAAATTGTTTGTGTCCATCTTTTTAATATATGATAAGACAGGCTGCCACATTGCCTCTTGTGGTATATCTTATTTTCTCTAATGCCAGATAGTTCAGAAGCACCCCCTGTATTTTAACTGAGACATTACCAAAAAACTCCAATTAGGTTTCACAAATATTTCTGGTGTTGGTAAGTTTTGGGTCTGTATACATGATGTAGTGGGAAGAAAAGTGATGGACCTCAGTGCAAATCTGAGCTAAAAGGTTGAAGTTGAAGGGGTCATTGATAGGAGTACTGTGTGTGGAGGGCGGGATGCAGGATCACAGCACACCTACAGTATGCTTTATGTTACCTTTAATAATGGAAGCAACAGTTTTACAATCTAATGTTAGGTTTGTCTACCTCTACCAAGTAATAGTATTTTTTCAAGCTCCTTCACTGGAATCTTTGGATTTCACTGTGCAAAATGATATATAAGCTGAGGATGGCACTGTCAGGATCTTTTCACATTCTTCTGCTAAAGAGGTGCTTCTTTGTGTTCACATATGGTCTGAGCTCAAGGGAATGAATGAATATTTTGGAGCCATTCTTGATCTATGCTGCAATGTGAAAGCTTAAAGCTGCCAGAGCTCTGAAATATTGACAGTTTGCAAAGGAGGATGCATCTTTTGTCAAGCAGGTGAAGTTTTGATTTAGATATTGACTGATCCTGGTGGGAACAGCTGGAGTTGATTCAGGAGGTAGGAGGTAATTGTAACAAAAGCATATCAGAGTTAAGTTATTCTTTCCTGTATATTTTTATTTGCTCTTCTGACATTACAAGGAATATATCATCTGAATACATAATATATTCTGTATATGTGTTCTATATATGTGTTGTGTACAGCAGTTTCTGCAGAAAAGGTAAAGTTTTTTAGCAGATATCTGGGCTTTAGTTATCTGCAGCAGTACGAACATATACGTTTTCTCAATGAGATGCCCCCAGTTATTCCAAGCAAATTGCAATAGTGTTTTCCCTTCTTTTAACCTCATGATTCACAATATCGCTTACTTTTCCCTGGTAATCCTCTTCCCAGAAATGCCGGCTACACACAAACGTACTTCCCATTCGGACTCTGACGTTTGGGCCCTCGTCTTGTCGAATTGCACGACCCATTTCTTCTTCTCAGCTAAATCTGATGCAAAACCATGAAAAGTTAAATATGGTTGCCTTTGTTTATTTGATGTACATTTGGACACACGGCAGTGACACTTTGATGTAGCCTCAGCCATTGTTGACAAGTAAACCAGAAGAAGCGGTGCTCAAAATCAATCGTTTGAAACTGTTTCAGGTTATGTGTGAAAAAACAGAATTCAGGATGATACTGTATTAATTCTCAAAGATGCAGATGTGTTTATGTCTCTGGTTCTGTTTGGGCCTGTACGACAGCTGTTTTTCTTTTCTTGCAAGTGTACTGTTGATGCTGTTCTCAGTGACATCACATTATATAAACAGTAGATGTCGCGTGTCTGTTTATAGTAATTCTGCCAAGTCACAAACTCTGATTAAACTATCAATGTGAATGATATGCAAGTAATGTCTTAGATACACTGGACAGCTCGGAGTATAGCACTAGAGGCACTTCAGCTGCTCGTAATGTGCCAAAAACCAACTCTGCCTTATCAGCAGCTATGGACGTTTGCCAACCACCTTGCAGATTGATTTTTTTATTACCAAGAATAAATGGATATTGAATCTTTGTGTAACAGAGTGACCTGGCAATGAAGACACTAATGTGTTTAAGTTGTGTATGGCAAAGTACACTGTGACAGCCAAGCTAATTCTATTAGGTGTAGTGTTTTACATTTACACAATGAAAAGTGCCCAAACTGGCAAATAGGGGCATTGAGAGACTCATTACACTGGCAATAGTCATATTTTTGCAACTCGTTCGGTAAAGACTATTTGATTTGTCATGCTCTATTTTCATGTGTAACTCTCTGCATACATAATAGTAGGTAATAGCTTGCTATGCAGCTTATCATTTTAATTCCTATACAAAAATCACACCTCATATTTTTTATTGAAGGTGTTAGAGTTGTCATGAGGCTTTCTGTAGCTGTAATATTTTGAGAGTGTGGCAATGACTTGTCATAACATCTTGACAGCTTACTGTCTGCCTCAAATAAAGTAAAGATGTGCTGATATCCAGCAAACATACCTGAAGGCTCAGGGAGCAGCAGGATGTGACTGTGAATATTAGACTGTTTGTCACTGCAGGCATTTAGTAGATCCTGACATCACAAGCCCACATTCAAAACCTTGAGAGCGCGCGGCAGGCATTCATTGCTGAAGAGTGGAACTACAGTGTGTTGAAAGAACATCTGTTGTAAGTGAGTGGGAGTACTGGCTCATTTAATATGAGCTATAGGAGCTGTATCCATGGGCAGATAATTAATGACTCTTAAAAATACAAATAGCTGAACAGTTTATCAGTTACAGTAAGCCCGCATGACTGACCTGTGCATGAAAAGCAAATGAAAACATTATGACCTTACATTGTATAGTAAAAATAGTTGTTGTTTTTTCTTTATTACATGTGGGAACTGTGTACATTATGCATTTCTTGAATTTCAAAAATATATTCAGAATTTTAACATAGTTGCCCTGTATCTATTTCATCTCAAAACACAATACAATGGCACATAGTATCTGTAGGGAACATGCTGTGCCAGTAGGGACTAAATCTCTCATTGCACTAGATGGCAGTATTGCTTTGTTTACAAGTAGTAATTCAACCCTCTCCTTAAGTTGGGATCATTCAGGTGTCAAAAGAACATCGACTTGAATTAATTAACAATTATTAGGAGTTATTCAGCTTCCTTTCATTGATTAAATATGTTCCTGTCACTCGTTGCATTTCCGTCGTGTTAGTTGTTACCTCTTACTTCTCCACAGTAATTCTTTGTATATCCGACTGTGTTTAACACGTTTCATGAGAGGCTGCCTTTGTGTCTTCCACAAACCTGTGAGATTGCATTGTTTTCCTTTTTAATGAAAGTGTAGAGACAAAGTCATCTGAGATTCATTAGCTCAAACATGTTTATCAATTTAAAAAAGCCCACCCCACAGCAGGGTGCAACCCCATTACAACGCAAATGACTTTAGAAAGCCATCTCATGAAAACCACCATTTAGGGAGTTCATTTAGGATGCCTGGTTGCACGAGCTTATTTTGATGACCTTAATGTCACTGAGCCAGAAGACATCACTGGAAGGTTTTTTGCGGCAGTGTTTATTCTCAAAGACCACGGTTGTTGCTGATGTGCTATTAATCTGTTTCACTGTGATTTACCATAGCATAGGGTCATGAAATATTACAGAACGCCATAAAAGCCGTGCCACGTCTTCCGCCCAGTACAGAATAAGGGGAGTGTCGTCCCAGTGGACTATGTCATAGTCACAGCCTCTGACTCCCCACACACACCAAGCCCCATTAAGTCTAACTATCTGGCTTTATACCTTTCCATGGGCAGTACCTCTATTTCAACTAAAATAGCTGTGATAATGTTTATTCCATTTTACAAGAGGAAAATGATATCAACGTGAAACACACCGAATTTGTGTTATGAGGTTATGCCCTTTAAATTGTTTCCCCAGAGAACTGTGGAATAGTAGCAAAGGAGTTAAATCAGAATTCATTGTTGCCATTTAGCTGGCACTCTTACCCAGAGAAACTTGCACAAAAGACAAAAAAAAAACAAAACAAAAAAAACAGCTACAAGATTATCAACTTCAGAAGCAAATAGTAATTGTAAATTCAAGGGAAAAGCAGCTTTACAATATTTTATCCCTGGATATAGAAGTATGACCATAGAGTTAAACTTCTACTCCTTTTTTATTTTTTCTACTACTGAAATTTGTTGTTGACAAAGCAGTCATAGTGAAAACTCTGCTGTAGGTGTTTTTAAGCTTTATGTATTACTCAGTCTTCCTCAGCAGGTGCAGTGTGCTGAGGTGTCATGAAAGAGCAAATGTTTACATTTAGTGTTTACTTTAAGATTGGGTTAATGTTCATTTTTGACCTTGGAAACAAACCATTTCCTTGATGCCGATGCAGTATTTCTTTAACATACGCTTATAAAATGAGCTTTTGAATCCAAAGGAACATTAGCTGCATAACCCTGTTAAAGAATGGGAATTAAAAAAAAACAAACACACACACAGTAATGGAACATGATTCTGTGGTTTGACCTGCCTTAAGGGTAGAGTTTAAGTCACAGAGGGAGTTCAGCGAACCTCGGTATACTTGTCATTCACAATTCAGCATGACCTTTGCATCGTGAGCTTTTGTCTAGTGCCTTTTTTGTCCGCCCTGATCACATTCCTTCTGAAATCTTTGGCTGTAATATCCATGGAGTCATCTAACTGGCTGCCCCCAGAGAAACGATCATTAAGGAGATGGGTTGGAGTTTTGAAATGAGACCCCGTGCCTGTACTTGCACCAGGTGATGCTGACTCTGCACGTGAAGGGATTATTATTATTTTTTTTTTGTGTGTGCCTGTAAATTTAGCTGCACTGTTCGAGCAGGAAGCTTCCGAATATTCTTAGGGGTTTGGAGTGTTTAATACCTGGATGGTGTTGTGGTAAGGGGTGTGGCTGCGTGACCGGGCTCTCGCTTTGACGGTAGCACTGACACTGTTCTTCAAAGTGACATTCGAGGGAGGGACCTTTCACCAAATGCATCACAATCTCATCAAGTGTTGCAGTCTGCTTAGATTAATGGGCTGAGAGCTGATTATGCAGGGCTGTACATCATCTCTGTCTAACTGCCTGCTGCTCTCCCTGCCTGTCAATGATCCACCCTCCTTTATCCTATCCTTTCATGGCAAGAAAGTGGCACTGTCGCGTTCAGTAAGAAGGACTCCTGTGGTTTACCCCCAGACGAATGCGATGTAGTCGAGCAATCATTCCATTGTGTAGAAAATAGGAGTGGTGAAACATCCCTGCTATCCTGAATACTGTTGGATGCTCACAGGCAAAGTCATCTATTTGTTTTCCGGAGCTACTTTCTCATAAACACATATGTCATATTAATGAATGCTGAGACGTTTATGCCGAGGAATACATGTGGGGAGGCATCTGTAGAATGTCGCAGAACACAAACTATCTTAAAATATGTGTAATGTATGGTCACCGTTGTACCTTCAGGAGGTTAAATTTACAACAGTATTCAAATGAAATGCTTAAATGTTATTAAATGGATTAGAACTGCTAATATTCAGGTAGTTTACAACTCTGATGGCCTTAACTGCTGAGTTGGGCTACCTGAATGTGTAAATTACCTCTGTCGTTGCACCCCGTGAGCCTAGCCCCATGTGGGGGATGGATTAATCTTCCCAGCATATTATTGAATGTGTTCTCTTGCTTGGGAGCAGCCGATAAATTGTGGTTGTCACAATGGCCCTGCACCTGCTCTCCATAGCCTTGGAATTTCTAACAAAGTATCACATTTCTGAACACCGCACTTGGGGCTATAAAAAAATAGTCACAACATGGATAGAAAATGCTCAAGGAAGCTGTGTGGGTTGTGCGGTGAAGGAGGGGGCTAGAAATACGGGAAAGAGACACAGATTGTCCTAGTTGTTGTTTTACAGTGAATACCTTATCTCGTACACCTCAAGATTTCAATTTTAACATACTGAAAGGAGGTAAATCAAAAAAGATTTACCAAGTATGAAAAATCTTATTACAACCCAGAAGAGAATGTCTTTCAATACTGTTAGACCTGCCTAAGAATGGGAAAAGTCAGTGTTTACATGTTATTGAAGAAGTGAACCCACACATACATTATTAAGAACCTTTGACCAAAACTGATTACGGTGATGCAGAATTAGCTTTGCAAGTTTAGTACTTTGCTTGAGGTGCTTTTGCTGGACATTGGTTGTGGAAAGGACTAGATGTTGTGTTAAAGCGGATATACAACCTCATACCGTCATTGATTTATGCAACTGTAATTGCCTCAAATGCCACACATGGAAGTACCCATTAACAGGTAAGACTAGTCCACTGAGCAGAATTAATCAGCCGGTTCAGTCTGATACGCTTAAATACACATCCATTATGAATATTTCACTTTTGGTAACAAACACAACAAAATCAATGAACTCTCTATACAACCTTTGCTCTTTTCAACAACTGAAACGGCTCCACCAGCCTTATTATTTCGTGCATTTCTCCTTGTACTCCTTCTGTGCAGTTATTGTCATCCAAATCAATATTCCTTACACTCCACTGAACTCACTAAAGACTATTGAGGGTATGAAAATCTTGGAAATATCTCTTTCACTGTGCTCTTTGTTTGGTTGCTGCTTAACTCAGATGGTAAAAACATTATTGATATACAAAGGATACAATATTATTTCACTGAATAGATATTACAGATCTAAAATGCTTTTCTCATATTTAACTTGGAAGTGAATAATATGTGAAAACACCTTTTTAATTTTCACCAGTAGGGGGAGCTTTCACACTTACCATCAGATGCATTCTTCACAGCCTCTTTATTTTTATTTTTTCATAATGCATTTTCATTCATGCCTTCTATATGTTGTTGCTTTTTTACAACCTTTGTTACACACCCCACCTTAAAAGGTCACATGCCTTACATTTTCATTGCTTTCGTTTGTCACATTAGTTATGGTAAATGGTTTGCAGAGCTCACAAAGCAGTGATCAGTTTACTTCATTCTAGTCACTAAAAATGTTGTTTTTCCTGAACAAGACCATTGACATGAGTTAAATGAATTTCACAACATCTCCTACTCCATCTTACCCTCCTCATTCCTGTCTCTTTGTTTTCACTCAGTCACCTCTCACTCCGTCTTTGCTTCCTTGCCAAACACCCACCCCCACCCACCACCCTGGCTGCGCTCATGCAGTTTCATCCCCAGAGGTGAAGAGCAGACTCCTATAATTACCCAAGTGTCTGTGAAATGAATCATTGGGCGGCTGATTGAGCTGCGTGATGGGAAACATCCATCCTGAGTAGTACGACTGAGTGTTCTCACCCCTCTTCCCCATTTCTGCTTATGCCCAAGGCTGGCACGTGTGCATACTCAATGCCACCGCTGCGAGAGACAGGGTGTGGTCTCCAACTGCTGCACACAGTAGCGGCAACCTTGACAGCTGACAGGGAATTATTTGCACTGTTATGTAAGCAACACTAACAACACCAGGTTTGCTGTTGCTGTAGCAATGATGATTTCTTCTTTAAATTGTAAGACAGTAGCCCAGGTGGTTAGATAAGACTGATTGATAAATGTGCTTTTCTGTTGTCGCTTTTTTTTATTCAAGAGTTAGTCACAAAAGCATCCATTATTACAATTTATTCACATTTTGAAAAATAAACACAGTGTACAAACCAAAAGTTCAACAGAGGAAAGTAAACATAACAAACACAGGTTTTAACAACCCTCCCACCCCCCATCCCAGGACTTAAGACGCATCACACCAAGGGAGACCACATAAATTCTAATTATATTCAGGTTGACTTATCAATATATTGTTGAAGGGGCTGCCAAATCTGATTAAACTGGGAATGGATTCTCTCCAGGTGAGAGAGTTTAACCATTTCTTCCAGCCATGATTTAACTGAAGGAACTTCCGATTTTTTTCTAGAACAACAAAACAAGCTTTTTTGCTATGATAAATGCATAAGATAGCAGTTGACGGTGGTGTTTAAGTTGTGAAAACAGATTAGAGGATAAGTGTGTTTTTCTAAAATCAGCAATTAAGTTAAGCTTCTCATGCATCATAATTTTTTTCATAAATGTAAACATCAACTTGAAATTCATGATAAAAAATCTAGAAATAACATCTGTAAATGTACCCGACTTAGCATTCAGTATCAGCTATATAATTGAAAATCGTTAATGCTGGCTTCTGCGAACAAGCTGGGCTGACCATTTTCTCATATTTTTCTAATAATTGTGTCCTTTGATTGTTCACTGCCCCCTCATCTGTCAGTTGTAAGAGACGATGATAAAAGAGAGGGGAGGATCATAAGTTAATCTTGTGTAAATATTTGAAGCCACAGGACAGATAAATGCAGCCTTTTTTACCATATCTACTCTTTTTATTTATTTCAACTCTCATAGGTGGTATCAAATTCACACTAAATGAGATGTGGCACACGTAACATACCATTAAATGCAATATATTACTTTCTTTAGCATTTTATTGATCTGTTGGACCAGTGACCGCTTCTGATTTCCCCACTGACTATGACACCCACATTAATACAGAGTGTACTCCTTGGGTTTTTATGTATGTGTACTGTGTTATTTAATCTTGAGCTATATATCCTGTATCTATGGAAGACATGAACACAGTGATAAGAATCAACAGAGATGACACTCAAGAACACAGCAAACTAAGTTACAATTAAATCCATCAGTCATTGAAAGATGCATTTGCAAACAAAAGTTTAACATATTGTAAGCTGTTGAATTTACAAAAGACCTTGTCGATCAACCTTGCGGTACTTCATGTCCACCTGTGAACATGTTCAGTATACAACGCATCACAGTGTGATCAGTCTGTGCTGGAGCAGCTTTGCAATATGACTGCAGTGGATCATTCTGAAGATGCCTGATGATTTCCCGTGAGAAATAAAAGTCATGATTGTTTACATGATTGACTTGTTCCTACTGATCGTTATCTCATACAGCATTACTGTAGATGCGATAACACCTTCACCATTTAAGAGAAGTAAATAAAACCAAATAAGCCTTGAACAAATGCACAGTTTTTCTAAACACCCTTAATGTTTCAATGCACACACATTTACGTCCACATCTAAAATTTTCTAATCAAAGACCAGCTCATCATTCAGTCTTGTCACATGCACCATGTCATAGTGTACCCTTTGAAGCTGGGGATATATTAGAAATGGTGCTGTCAAATGATAACATTTTTTAATCCGATTAATCACATGGTTACAGTAGATTCATTTTGATTAATCACAGTTAAATATCATTCATTTTTAATCTATATTAATCATGTTTTGTTTTGCACAAACTAACAGACTCAAGAAAGAAGGGAATATATATGCACTTAATGCATGTGCCACAAGCTGGGCGACGTGTTAGCCAAAGTGCTAGCAGAATCCCCGACTAACGTATGCTTCACGTTAATGTGGCATTTTAAGCTGGCAGTGCATCGGTGAAAAGAAAACTCCTTCCTGCAGAATGTGTATAATACTTTATGTCGGTCAACTGTTCTGTCTTGGATTTTTAGTCTTCATATTTCTATCCAGAGGGCCAACATGCTGATTAGCATTTTCCATCTTTATGGGTTGGTTCTGCTGCCTGTCACTACTGGATCAACTGCCCATTTGTTCATGCGCAATGCTAACTACTCGGATAAACTGCCTGAAATTCGTTGGCTGAGATGTTCAGAGTCATTCTATGCTGCAGATGGGTTAATTGTGATAAAATTTGTAATCAGATTAATCATGATGATGGATTAATTTGCATTAATGCATTCATTTTGACAGCCCTAATTAGAAACCAATGAGTCCACCAGGCTAAAAGGTAAAATCACTCTGATGGTCCTGGAAAACAGGGACTAAGCAACCCACAACTGCTACATTGCAGCACAGCAGGATATTCAGCCTATATTTACTCCAGGTAAAGGTTCATACTGTCTTCCAAATACTAGTAAAGCAGGTAAACAAACAACTACCCCTATCTGATAAATGAATTACCTACAATAGCTATATTTAGTCCTTTGTTATCATTTTTTGTGATTGCGTTCCTTCTTTAGTTTAAAATTACATTGTATTTAGTTGAGTAATAGAGTCTGTTTGATTACAAGTTATGTTTCAGATTCAGATAATATATTTTTGTGATTTTACAAATGAGCACACTTTGATTTGTGATTTCTTTGACAAGTCAGCACTGCTAAAATTTGTGTAACTTGGGTGGCATCGGTGCTTGGATCATTATAGTATATGTGCATCTGAATGTCACATGGGTGATCTTATTTATTCTTGCAGCAATTAACTGTTGTGTCAAATGATTAATTTATTGCATCCCCTGCATCAAGAGAAAGTCTTTTAAAGACACAATTAGAGATGCAAGTCCACAATGCAACTTCAGTCATATTTCTTCTCAGAAGTTCAGCCTAACTCACCACTCAGAGCAGTGGGTTTACGCTCTCAAAGCTCAGTAGCCTGCTGCTTTGATGCTAACTCACTCACTCAGTCAGAGTCTTTTCACAAAGACGAAGAGAGATGGAAGGACAAACAGTGCGACAACAGTCCTTCTCCCTGACTGGCATTAGACATGGGACTTTATACTGGAGAAAGGATGAGTGCTGTGACAAAGTCAGTCGGACAGAAAGGGAATGGGACTGCATGGGCTTGATTGTTTAATTAGACTTTACTTCATGGCATGCCAAGCCAAATGAAAAACAAGGAAAAAAGGATTGCAGAATAAAAGCCTGACATTCTTGGCCATAACTCATTGTCACAGATTGTGATGGGCTCATGAGATTCTGGTGAAATGTTGATAGTGTTGTCATTGTAAAGTTTGCTCTAATGGTCTTAGCCAAGTCTTTGCGCACAACAAACAATGACAGTTTTAAAAGTCTGTTTTAATAATTATTTATCTTAAAAAACCAGCTTGCAGAGTCATACAATTTGACATTGATTTCACTGGTTGTGCCTCTTTCTGTTTCTCTGACACCTCAGAAATGTCACTGATCCTGACTCCAGAAAAGCATGTCTCAGGGCTCTGCTGAGGTGATTTTTGGGTAGGGTGTCCTGGGTTGGTGTATAGGTAAGTCTATATCAGGGGTTCTCAAAGTTTTTCACACCAAGGACCACTTTATCATAAAAAAAAAAATTCACAGACCACCTAACCAGCTGGCCAGTTTCCCAAAAAAAACCCAAAACCTTTTTAAACAACTTATATTAAAATGTCATTATATTTCATATACTATTAAGTCTGCAGTATATTACAAATGGTGCTAACAGCTCAATGCTAACAATGTCTTTGCACCTTGTTGCTAACATTGGTTGTCATTTCTCTGACTTTTCTCTTTAGTCACTGATCTATTGTCGTATTATAGAACTGTTTAAGTCACTCTTTGTTTTGTTTCACTCTTTGTTTCTGATTAGTTAGCTATTCTACTTCATTTCCACCACAATTCACAAGTCACGAGAGGTCTTTGATATGACAATAGGCAACCTAGGTAGCCTAACTGTATAGAGACAGTGACTCAAAACATGGGTTTGCATAGACAAATTCAATAAAAGTCTACTCTTTGGCTTATTTAGGCTACATTGAATTCACTTTTAATTTAGAAAACAATTATCTGTACTCGTAACCTTGCTGTGGAAATCAGATGAGGGTGATTTGAGAAACACTGATATAAATTTGACTTTTTTATGACATCCTCTCGCAGACCACTTGGGGCTGCTCGGACCACACTTTGAGTATCACTGGTCTATATGATACAAATGTTTTATGCAAAATGAATAATATTCACAGGGAACAATAAAATCTGTTTGTTTTGTCAGACAATATCATGGCAATGAAATATTTTATCACTACACCACAGCAGCTTGAACATGTTTTAGAAGTGGCCAATGGTTAATGTGTAGTTTTTATATGCTGCAGTTAAATTAGCCTACTATTTCATACTCGTTCAGCTGTTTGAATATAAAAACAGAAGACATTTGAGAGATCAGCTTTATAGTGAATATTAAAACACAGTATATATAATCTTAGTGAGCAGGATGGGATTAACAAGTTGAACGTGTTGCTGCTGGACAGTGACTGTATGCAACCTATGTGACAGTGAAAGAAAGAAGACCAAACTTCAACCTCATTGTTTGCTTTATGTGACCTCTACAGTTTTCAAAGCACCTATTTTTGCCACAAAATGAGTTGGCAAACTGAGATAATTTCTGCCTTGTGTGATAAAGTTTTAATAAGTTATTTAATGTTATAGAAATGGGTCGTTGACATATACACTAGAATGTGTGTGATGTGCAGGCAAAAACCAGTAAGGCAGTCAAGAGATTGGCAGATGTTTCTGTGTTTCTCTATTGCACAAATTCTGTTACATGAAAAATAAGGTAGCTCCTGCATCTGCCAAGTTTTGGGTTCACTTTCAGTGCAGTGGGGGATAAATGGCATAGTGTTGTACATCTTTATATACAGTCTTCATCAGGCACTTTTGCATTAGATCACAATGTTAAGATTTGTTTACTAACTTGGTCAGCCCAGCTCTGGAGTAGACATATTCTTATGTTCACTCTGATTGTCAGACACACAGGAGAGCTTTTGGCAAACTGGATCTGTCCCAGTACATCTGATGACCACTGTTACAGGGAAAATAGTCAGGTAGTCATCCCTGTCATCTAAGTTTTATATCTCTTGGCTTTGCCTTATCAGTCCGACTGGTAAATAGTTAATAATTAATAATTTAGCCAAGAGAAAATCAACATTAGCCAAATGTATTTGTTATTTTGATCTAAATTTGTAAAGTTTACTGTGAATTTGTACACCGAAATTTAATTGCTGGGTAAAATGTTTTTTGCTGTAAAGGATAGGATATTGTAGTTGCAGTTTGTTTGAAGCTTCTTTGCACTATTTTTACACTCTGGCTTCCACCTAGTCACTGTGGGATTTCAGGAGCATTGCTTCAATCACTTTGAGATGTAAGAAGTGAGCAGATAAACTCTGCATTACTACTGCTTTTTTTCTTTGCTGTCCAGTTAGAATGCAGGATGGATTCAGCCAACTACAGATACCATAGTCATTGGGGGGCCAGAGACCTTGATGCAGTCCTGAGTCTCTGTCAGCGACCCATGATTAGGTTGATAGTTTTGTAGAGATCCAGCTCTATCATGTCTGTGCCACAGTTGTAATGTCCACAGGAAGGTTGTCTGAAGCTAAACCTCTTCAAGCAGTTGTGGCTGCCCTCACTCTCTCTGCATCTCTTTCCTTCTTTTACTCTGTCTCTCTGTCCTTTGGCCCATCACTCAACTGAAAGTCTGGACATACTGTAGTACATTTCCTGCTTCCCAAATGTGATGTGCTCGGACAAATATAGACAATAGTTCACAATAAATTGTGCAGAAGCTGAAAATGTTGGGTGTGCATCTGTAAACAGACACTGGGATAAAACAGCAGATTGGTAGAGATGGATGTGATGCAGCACTGAACTAGAATAGCAACAGTAAAATCCATATAAAAATCCAAAAAAAGGGACAAGAGGGTTGTTTTAAGTTATGTGCCATGTTTTGGGTGTTTTCAAGGACAAAGAAAACTAATTGTGCTTAAAAAGTAGACATTTTTATGGTTTATAAGCAAGGTTAAAATGTTAAACATACCATGTCAGATATACAGGAAAAACTTTTTGGACACCCCATGCATGTCAAGGTCAAATGTATTTATGTAGTACATTTAAAACTATGCAAAGTGTTGTATAAAGTTGGTGCAGTCGATAGCACTGTTGCCTCACAGCAAGAAGGTCCTGGGTTCGATTCCAACCAGGGACCTCTCTGCATGTTCTCCCTGTGTTTGTGTGGGTTCTCTCCAGGTACTCTGGCTTCCTCCCTCCATCCAAAGACATGCACTGATAGGTTAATTGGTCAACCTAAAATTGCCCATAGGTGTGAATTTGAGAATGATTTATTGTTCATCTCTATATGTCAACCCTGCGATGAACTGGAGACTTCGCCCACAGGTAGCTGGGATAGGCTCCAGCACCCCCATGACCTTAGTGAGGATAAAGTGGGTTCAGAAGATGAATGAATAAAATATACTGAAACTGATAAAAACAGATACACAATAATTGAATAATTAGCAAAAAATTGTGACATATTGCATAAAGAATCAGTCTTAAATCATTGAACTCTGGCAAGTATTGTTCTATTCTCCGAACCCACACGCTCCCTTCTGCACATGCACTGTTCCATTGAGGTCAAAAATGTATGTTTCAGCAAGATAATGAAACACATTCAGGGCAGGACATGTTGAAACTGTCAACAATTTAGTTTGATTATTTTTTCTTGCTAACAGTGAACAAAAAAAATTGCATTTTTTTCTGTCTGTCTGATATAGCCACACTTTTCAAAACACAAAAATACATTTTTCCACAAATATTTCATGATCATATTTGACTTTTAAGCGCATCCGAAAACTTTTTCCCATTACTATAAGGCCCTTTTGACAACTGACATTTTTCGCCTCACTGTAAGAAAAAAAAAAAAAAAATCTGTTGGGCTTTCCTTGAGAGATGGGGTTACATGTCTCAGTATTTCATAGAACTGAACCTTAGTATACCAGACAAAAAACATTATTCAGACCCGTAGAAGGCTGACACTTTGCAACACATTTCACTTTCTTCTGTGACCCTCATACAGCTGATGCTGATGACAGCTGATGCCAGTCAGGGTTGTCTCAATATGCTGTAGTTCAATAGCTCTCCTGGTTTACAGTATTTTTGACTGAAGAATGACTCCCACCTGTCTTGAAAAATTGACAGTGTGGGTTCTGTGACCTCTGTTTGCCGTGGTTTGGTAGTCTATGTATTACAGCCCATTTGTATGGAGCAGCAGCCCGGCTCCCTTGCAGTTTGAGAGGGATTATATCTGTGCTCTTGATATACCTGAGTATTGTCAGAGTGAGCACCTCCACCCACATAGTCTTCAACACAATTCCACCTAACCACCACAGACTTAAAAATGAATGATTGAACTCTCAAAATATTAAAGTTAGTTTTGTGTCCTTCCTTTTCGAGCTCCATCATCTATAGTGTATTTTTTTATCATTTCACACCTTTTCTAAAGAATCACACAAAGTCTGCAGGCATTTGTGCTTCCTTTCCAAAGGAGATGTTCTGTAAAATTATTATTGAACATGTTTCCATCAGCTTTTGTTTTAATTCATCATTGTTTTTTGTTGGCTTGTGTACACTATATTTCTGTCTTCATGAAATGCTGTATATTACATTTTTCATATGGTTTCTGCTTGAAAAAACAAACAAAAGATATTACTTCTTGTTGTTTATATGTTTAATGCATTGCTTTTGAATAGAAGTGCTTATGAGGCCTGATAAGCAGTGTGATATGTGACACAGAGTGTAATATCACCACTGTAGCATCATCATTTGACTAGCCAGTGTAAGAGACAAAATGCCTTCAGGATAAGACACACCAGGCATTTTGAGTGTGACAGGGTTAGGGAATTGCTCTGGATTTATTGAATTTTCAATAGCAAAAGGAGAAAAAAGACCTAAAACTAATAAAACACCACAAGCTATTTTCCTATAGGGCATAATATTTGTGACTGTTTCTCTTTTGTGGAAATGTGCCCTCAATAAGTACTGAGTGTCACAGGATTGTGCATTTGTCTGTTGGCTATGTCGTAATTATGAACCCCCATCACCCAGCTAAAGAAGGGGCCACATCCAAAAATGACTTTAGGTGGTGCTTTTATTGTGCTGTCATGCTGACGCGGTTATATTTAGTTTTTCTTTTCATTTGCTTCCTTTTATTGCAGTATGATTTACATATGCTGTGTTCTAGAAAGAAAAGACTGGACTGCAACAAAGGAAAGAAGTTCCTTTGGTGTACAGTACATGTGTGGGGGTGGGTGTGAATTGTACTTGAACAGAATACAAATATCCACCCTCCTCATTGTCTGCATGTTTAGTAACATGTTTAAAGTAGGTTTCACACATGTAGTTTGGACTGCAATAACTAAACCAAACTGTCATTCTCAAGCCTTGGTCAAGAACATTTAGTCCATTTCTGAATGTTATATGTTTTTTCTTGATTGCAGGGTTTCAATGTAGTCAGTGACGCACATTAACAAATTGTTTCATTTATGCACCATTAGCCTGATGTGGACCATATAGACCATGACGTTTCAATTGGGGTAGCCGAGCCCTCTTCTCCTCCTCTACATTTCCTCTTTTTAACAATGACACCTCTAATCATCTGAAATTGATATTTTAAATGCCAAGTCTGGAGCTTCATTAAAGTGGTGTCAGGGACAATAATAAATATCTTTAAAGTAGGAACAAATGTGATAAATAATGGCTTTAATCTAATTCATATCATCATGTTCGCTCATGGAAGCTATTAAATTCTTGTGATTGGCATATACCTCTTTGTCTGGAGGCTGGAATGAGCAACGACCCATATTTTTGTTAAGCACAATATGAACACATTAATTTTCACCAGCAAACCTGACAGAACAGGGGTCCTAGGGGCAAGTTAATACAAAATGATCACATTTTCACTCATAATCAATATTGGTCAGTGACAGTAGTCCCCTATTTTTCATCCCGCCAGTTGTCTGGAGAGAGTGATGTGTAGCTCTTTCCTGGTAAAAGGGCCCTCTCAGCGACTAGGAGATGGAAATGGTATTTTTAACAAGTGGCCTGGGAAGCTATTGATTATAGTGCCATTTCTAGGGCTGCAGTTTCTGTGCCCTGAGAGCCTCTCCAGCCATCTACGCTTGTTGGTTCTTTCACAGTGTGAAAACAAGAATATTGAAATTGTGCCCATTTGTGTATGTGCTTTAGACGGGAAATATTTACTCTGTGTGACTGTTTTGTTTTGTAGGTCTTTTTAAAGAAAAGTTACTGTTTTGTATCTTCTCCATCAATTAAACACCACAAAATGACTGTTCATCTCTTTCTTCCTTCAAGATTCTGTACATGAGACCAGCACAAACTTCAACCCAGTGTTAAAAATATACACTATATTTTATCAGAAACTCATGTGAACATCCTACACAGTGTACTTCTAGCTGTCACGGTGTCAAGCTTTTAGTAATTGCTGTGCTGAATTGAAAAGGTAGATAAAACGGCTGAAGATAAAAGATCATTGGTCAAATTCGCAAAGTGAAAAATGGCTGAGACCGTGTTCAGACCAAAAGTAGCTCTGCAATTAAAAGATTGCCAGGTTGACTGCACTGGTGGGAAAATCTTGCTTCATGTACTGTATGACGTGAAATGAAATGCACAATGTGTACATTTTGTGAATTCAGTAAAAACAGCACAGAGATTGATCATATTTGAGACAGTGTGATTCTGTGATACTGTAAAATTTCCTATCTGTAATTTATCATCTCTCATGACTTATGTGAAGTAAATAGTAAAAATTCTGCATTCAACTTTCATGTAAATCACCCAAGAAAGTAACTTTGCATGTTTTTCAACTGGACAAGGCAGGATCCCAGTGTGCTGAGTTGTATTAAAAGTAAAGCCAGGTTCTCCTTTTCTGATCCTGCTCAAGGCCCCTGTGTTGAACCCATCATTGTCTTGCTCTATTCAGATGTATGACAGCTGCATTTTCACGCACAGCCAAAGCTGGTCCCAATGCAGACTAAGGAAAGCATTTAGTGGCTCAGCTGAACAACGAACAGGATGTTCTATTAATAAGAGGCTCATACAAAGTGAAAAAGGTCTGACACTAAAGAAAGGGACAGAGACAAATAACGTCCCCATGACAGAATCTGTACTGATGTGAATAATATAGGGATGAGTCTGCTGAACACATTCAGAGCCTGAGAAATGACAAAAGGCCCCCCTGCCCACCCCCCAAAAAACAAAAAATGGAATAACATGTGGACCTGAACATTTTAAGAGTGGGTCGACCACAATCCAGAACGGTGGTGGATCAGTTGCACCTGTCTGAAATTTAAAGAAACATTATAGGGCAGCAGTCTCTACCATACTGATAGAAAGTGCCACCTATATTATAGAAAAGCATTGTATAAATCTAGATCCATTCAGTTTTAATATTGATTATCATGATAAAGATACAGCTATCTAAATTATTAAACTATCTAAACTATATAAAGATGTGTGTCATGATTCCAAAAAGAAAAAACAAAAAATGTCCAGAAGGGCACTTGGAAAGTACAGACCTCCACTTAGGATGCAAAGCATGTAGTTCACTTTTCTTTTCATTCTGCAGTATTATTAAACAACCAATCAAATCACTAATCGGAAATTCTGATTTTACTGATTTTTTTCAGTTGGTGCCCCAGGTTGTTTAATTTTTTACCTCTTGCCAAGGAGGTTAAGTGATTACTCATATTTGTTTGTCAAACAGCAGTGATCATGTCACAATATAACCTTTTTGGTAGAGGTATACATTTTAAAACTATGCTTTTCATATACAATAGGGCTATAAATCTCTTACCATGTACTGACCAGTTGCTGTTTTAGGTGACAGGAGATCCTCTCTTCCTTGCACATAAATTTGTTAAAATAAATTTCTGTAGAGCTCCTTGTTAAGTTGGCTCCAGGCATTACTCACTTTTGTAGCTTATTTCCCTTATGACACCTTTCTCTCATTGCTCCCAAGCCTACTATATAATCTTGTTGCACTAAAAGTAGAAGCAGTCTTGTAACTCAACAGCATCATCAGCACAACAACTGAGATTGCTTTTGCAAGCTTGTATGTTATAACCCAGACTGAAAATAGGTCTAGAAAGGGATCCTTTGTATCAGATTTTGGTCACATAACACCAATATCTTGTCTTTTAAATCAACATAAATAAAGCAGAAAGGCTTCAGAAGCTGGGTCAGGTCATCTTAGCCCATAACTATTTACACTTTGCATCAGGTAAACACGTCACATAGTTTTACTTTAGTAGCCTGACTCTAAGTTTAAATAACTAGTACCAAGGCTTAAATAGACACCCATGTCATTTTAATGTTTGCATCTTGGTACTGAAACTAAAAAACAGGGTAAGGACCTAAATAGAAACACAGAGGTAGTAGTACAAGGAACTTTTAAAAGAACATGCTGGCTTAAAGGCAGGTTTGTTGGCAGTAAACCAGGGGCCCAAAGGTTCAGAAGTCCAAAAACAATTCTGTGAACAAGGACACACAAGGAAAAACAAGCCTGATCTCATGACCAGGAGGACATAAGCAGTCCAGGACTTTGGGCAGAAGAGATGCAGCTGGGAAGGTTTCCATGATGGTCTTGGCACCAAGAGGTCCAGAGCCAGAGGCATCTGCACAAGTCATGCACGACAGAGTGAAGGAGTAGTCTCAGGCAGATGGCATGAGTACTGAAGAGTCCGGGACCAAGGTGCCTCGGGTGCATACTGGAAACTCCCAAAGTCTTTTGAAGGTGGGTGGTAGAGAAGGAACCTCTTTAGAGACCAAACTGGACATCACAGACTGCCGAGGGAAGTTACATTCTGGACAGCAGCAAGGGGTCTAGCGCCAAGAGAACCTTTGTAGTGTTCAGTCCTCCTGTGGTGGAGCATCTGTGTGGAATACCAGCAGGGATGACTGACTCAAGAATAACAGGGTTGGTGGGCATGGCTGACCTAGGAGCTGACCCACATGGAAAATAATCCTTCCCTGGGGGTTTTGGGGCAAGAAAGACGTCCGCACAGGTACTGTATAATGACTCCAAGAGATAATCTACACTTATCCAAATCTTCACTAGTCATAATTTCAGTCCAGGAGGGCTTTCATCATGGAATGAAGCTGGAACAGGTTGCTGCTGAGCAGGAAATTGGATTGTGATTTGGATAGTTGTGGGTCGAGGCTGTGACTTGAGGCTTGCATACCCAAGGCAAAATGACTGGGGAAGTCAGGGGAATACAACCAATCAAACTGTCTACAACATTCACTTAGGCCACCTGGGTTTTTATGTCTGCTGAATCCTTGATTTACCAGATTATACTGTCACGATATAGAAAATAAGAAGCAGGGAAAGGATCCAAATGCAGACGGAGAGGTTGGCATAACTAGTTCAAAGAATTTGTGAAAGAAAACTGTGATTCACAGGTAGGAAGGTGGGTTAACAGCTAGGAAAATGCACATCATGACTTGGCAGGGAACAAAGGGAGATTGGGCTGAGTGGTGATTACAGAATGGGCAGTAAGAGGGATGTGAAGGCTCAGATTGGTGATAAGAAACCACAGGTGAGTGAAGGAATAGCTAGGAAGATGCAAACAATGCAGAAAGAGATAATGTAAAATGGATCAGGTGAGAATAAAAGAAAAACTTGGCTCAGGGAAATAAAAAGGTCTGTATTGGAGGATACATGAGAGAGCTACAGTATATAAAGGGTGAGGACCTATTGTGTTGGATGTGACAACAGATACATCTTCAAGGTGAGACGTTGCTTTAAAAACTTTGAAATCTCAATTTTATTCAGCATACCTCAACAACATAGCTCTGCTTTGCCACAAAATCCCTTGCTATCAACAGTAACTTTGGTATTTCACAATTTGCAATGAATTCATATCTTCTGTTTCTTCAAAACATAGTATTGAAGACCACATATGAAGGAGCAGAGTAAGACTGTAAAGTTATTTTATGTTTTTGAAGTACAGGATCAAAATGTATGGTGGAGGGAGCAGTAATTGAAGTTAATGCATTGGCCCTCTGTGGCCTTGGAGGGAGCATTCATATCAGATCAAACTAAGCTGGGAGCAAAGCAGGTAAGAGAGAGCAGTGTTTTAATTAAAAAAGTTTCTTTAGTGATGTACTATATCTGATGTTTTTTGTTCAGTTTGCCTCTTGGCTCTGGTTGCAGTAATCTCCTCCTTCTAGCACTTGTACAGCTCACTGCTGCAGGCTACATCAAACTTACATAGACAAGGCAGTGACTCGATGCACTTTCCAATCCCTTATATAATTGATTGTTAAGAGCAAGGCAGAAGTTAACAACTTAGCATGAACTACCTGCTGGCGCTCATCTACGTGCCAGATGGTGGATTCACCTGGGTAAACAGATTTGCTGAGTCTGATTGTGTTATCCTGGAGTGAGGGCCCACTGAGACACAGCTGGCAGGAAAGAAAATTGTGTATTTGATCTGTGCTATGGGTGTTAACCTGCGTAAATGGAGGTGGGATTTGTCATGATATTAAATAAATGCAAACAATTGTTTTTTAGATAAGGTCTTTAAAACTGGCATTTATTTCTTGCACGTCTGTAGAGTTTGGGAATAAGTGTTTAACCACATTTATGATATAATTTATAATAGTTTTTAACATCCCATCCTGTGGGACTGTCTTGTTTTCTTATCTAGTGCGTAATTGGGTGTACGATACGGAGGAAATCCCATAGCATACTATTACCATTTTTAGCAGAATATAAAAAGTTACTTGAATTTCTGTTAAATGCTGAAAGGTGACTTTGTTGTAGTGATTCCTCTCACTATACCTTATTGTCCAGCATTATCATTTAGATGTTATTATCAGGTAAATGTTGACACTGTTATGCATTATGAACAACCTCCAGAACAACCTCTAGTTTACATGTTTATATCCTCAGGAAGGAGTAGTTAGGGCATACTGTTTATAGAGAAGACCAGAAGAGGTTTCTGAAGCTACCCTGTTAAAATATGATCATTTAGGCTGAAGCATGGGCATAGATTTGGCACAAAACCAGTGATATTGTTGCCTGTATGTGTATTGCAATTTTATATCATGTTGTTTTCACCACTGCCCCTACCTGTGCTGGTGGTAGGGTCTGTGAACAGAGGTCAGAATGAGAGTGTATTTACTCAATCTATTTTTTTAAGTTTCCGTGCCAAATAACAACATTAAACCCCTCATGTAGGGCCCTAATGCTTCACTGCCAGAAGTAGTTTTACCATATTAGTCATAATGGACAAATACAAATACTACAGTACAAATATTAAGAGCAAAATGATGATGAGAGACAAATATACTACTCACACTGGTGTATGAATGCGTATGAATGTTTGGTGGTGGTTGCAGGGGCTGTAGGCACAAATTGGCAGCCACACTTCCATCAGCCTGCCCCAGGGCAGCTGTGGCTACATATGTAGTTTAGCACCACCAGAGTGTGAATGTGTGAGTGAGTGAATAATGGATACACTGTATGCACTTTGAGTATGCGTTCATAGAGAAGTGCTATATAAATCTAATCCATTATTATTATTATTATTATTATTATTATTATTATTATTATTAATAATAATAATAATAATAATAATTAATAATAATAATAATAATAAATATCCGTGTATAAGTTTATGCACTCTCATATCATTACATTTTCCACTACTGATGAATATGCTTGGCATTTTCAACTTATTTGAGACAGTAGTTTATAGCAATAGAGGCAGCAGAGGCCAGGAGTATAAACAGAAACTTGACACAGGACAGCTAATGAGGCTGTTGCTGTCGAGAGCAATGTTCTCTCCACTCTGAAAAGTTTATGTTTTTGGCAGAGAAAACAAAGCTACACAGTGTTCGCTGTCATTCATGGAGAGGACATTATTTCACATGTATAAAAATAAAACACCTCTCAATAAATGGAAATGAACCTTTGTAAAGAAATTTTATCTAATAAAGGTCCATTTCATCATAGTTATTTTTTCTAATATAGTACAGCTTGTGTTTCTTTCTTGAAAAAAATTTGATTTGGGACACACATGCACTGGGGTGTGACAGAATTTTTACCAAACAGCCCGGTAAAACATCCTAGTACTAGAGCACCAGGAGTCTGGAAAATGATTTGTACGGCATTCTTAGGAGGACTGCAGTTGGTTCTACCTCAGTGTTTTTTAAATTTTTTCTCTACATTTCAGAATCTGAACATTGATAAGTATTATATGATATGGTATTTTAAAGACAGTGCTAAAGTACTAGTATTTAAGGGACTGATATTTTGCTTTTTTAAAATTTTAAAACATTTCCCTGTGGTCTCCATAAACTGTAAATGCTATGCTTGGGTCTGAATTCTTCATTAATTAAACTCTACAGGTCCATCTTCAACCCTGTTTTTGAGTAATGACACCAGAAAGGTCATTTTGA
Source organism: Apogon hyalosoma (assembly GCA_037367295.1). Classification (NCBI taxonomy): domain Eukaryota; kingdom Metazoa; phylum Chordata; class Actinopteri; order Kurtiformes; family Apogonidae; genus Apogon; species Apogon hyalosoma. The sequence continues at coordinate 29,830,365 of JAPQRP010000006.1, read as the reverse complement.
GCACTGGCACTTTAAATACACATGACTCCACCCCCCTCCAGGTTGTTAGCGGTGCTACTCTGTTCTGTTCAACCAGCAACTGAACATTTTAGGTAATCGGCTGAAGTTTGGACATATTTTCAGTATGGACTACAACCGCTGCTGCCAACAAACAATTATGTCGTACTCAGAGAAATGTTCGTCAGAAGTCTTGACCTTATATGTGCAAATGTCATGATATAACTAGTTATAAAACATAAGAAATTAAGAAGGAATTGAAACGGGTTGTACAAAGCCACTCAATTTTTGCTGGAAAGAATATAAAAATAGCTTTGTAGCACCTGGAGGGTTCAAATTCAAACTTTAGGAACTATTAGGGTCCAAATACACAAATAAATGAACCAAAGACTAATAAAAGTGGGTTTAGCAAAATATGACCCCTCTGAGGGTAACTGCTCACTGATTTTTTCAGTGTGGAGTTTCCTGGTTGTTCAGGCAGGTGTGGAAGTCTGATCTAATCACTTTTTTCTGTCCTCTTTTCTGTCCAGTTGTTCTTGTTGCCCAAGTAGCGTGCTTTGTGACACAGCAACTCAATCAACTCATGCAATTCACTCCTGTGGCCTGCTTGGTGCTCTACACACCACTGCTCTTGGGCCCTACACATCTGGGAGACTCTGCTTGAGTGATGCTCTCAAACGAATCTGTCATTCTGCAGTAGCCTACATGTTTAAATCACAAGTTTCCTGCCTCAAACAAAACTGAAATTAGAACCGAGATATAAGTTTGCATGGGTAATATAGTTACAACCCACTGTATTTTCTCTGTTGATTGACAAGATAAAGGAATGACACAACAGTGTGTTTCAACATGTACTGCATAAGCCTGTCAACATCTTTGTTGTGCATGTCCTTTTTCTTAAAAGCATTTATTGCTCTTTGGTACTTTATGTAGCTCTAGGCTTAACAAACAGAAGTAACCTGAATCTTAGACACTCAAGTAATATTTGATCGTCATTCTATCTTTGATGTATAGACTTGAATTTCTTCAGAGATCAGCAGAGAGCCAGTGTATTTTCCGGCAGGTTTAATTACAATGTTATCGCCCACACACAAAGCAAGTCACACTGCTATAGATGGAAAGCATAGATGTACATTTTTCTGTTAAGCTTCTCAACAGGTTTCTTTATGACCTGAAAATGCCTGAACACAGTATAAATGCTTACAGAAGAATTACATTTTCATTGCTCATTAGATGCTTAATTACTTTCCAACTGTCATTGTTTGGAATCATGGCATTCTGACCAAGAGGGCAAGTCTCCAGCTGGTGTCTGAAAACAACCTATTAATCCTTTGTCACAGCAGTGTGCCAACACTAGCAGTCCATTCAGCTCTTATCAAAACTTGAGCTTTGTTTTCAAGATGAAAATAAATACTGAAAGATGTAGACAGTGCTGGTTGACGCGTCTCATTGTTGGCAATCTCACAGTCGGCTCAAAAAAAAAAAAAGAAAGAAAAACAACCAAGTATGTCTCCCACACACTTTCTCTGATTTATTTGTAGTCACAGTCATGTTCAAGTAAACCAGTTATTTTACAGGAACTGGTAAATGGCAGCTATGTTCAACACTCTACAAACCTATACATTGCCTGACAAATTTAAAACCTTTTTCTGTTTATTGACCTCCAAACAAAGCTGAATGTGATTTTAAGACTACCTATACAATGCCTGTATAGTATTTGTAATATGTAAACACAGTACAGCTGTAGAAACCACATTATTGTCAACCTTGTAACTCTTGCACTTACATCTGCTATCAGATTCAATATTAATCATATAAATGAACCCCTAAGACCTATGACTATTTCTGTGGTGATTTTAAAATGATTTTTCACATTAACCTCATTATAATATATAATATTACACCATTAAGTTCTACATTTGTTAGTGAAAAGCTAATGTTTTCCAATACATAAAATCTCCAGAGTCAATTCAAAGGTCATTATATCAAAACAAAGTCAATATGAATCTATGTTTCAGAAAATGACTGTTTCTTTGTTTACTATGGAGCCTCTGAACGTCCAAATATGTCATATCTGATGCTCCTGAAAATCTGAGAAACTGCATTTTACCTGCATTGTGTCAATACATTAGGCTTATTGCTTCCAAAGTTATTGGACACTGTAGATCAGTAGATGGGTCCGATCAAGCGAAAGTGAACATCAACGTGATAAAGTAAACTTACACACATCATTTATCAAGTGGGCTCATTTTTTTTAAGCTAAGCATCTCTATTTTATGGAACTGTTAACCTTTTTAAAATACCACTTGCAGAAAAAAAGTTACAGCCGATTTCACTGATTTTACTTTTTACACCCTAGCCATCCCTCAGACATAAAAATATATTCGTGCAAAAGACTGTCTATTACTTTGAGAAATTAAAATTCTGAATGATGAATGTTGTTAATTCATACACTGGTCACATTTAAAAAGACTATCTGTGAACTGTTACAGAGAAATTCCTCTTTATTTGTAATTTGCCTATATCAGTATGGACCACCACAAGTTGTAAATACCACTGTGTTAGTATTAAATACATTAAATAAAGCGTTGTGATCATATCTGGCTTGCTGTTTTTAAAAAAAAGTCCACATGTTGGGTGATGCATACAATGGTAGAGTCGTCCACGTTACTATGGCAGCCAGTCTGTTACCACATTCTCATGTCAATAAAACAGAGACTTTTCAATATTTTACTCCAACATTTTAATTTCAGCATAGTTCAACACAATATCTAAAAGGTTTTGTCCTACTTGATATCAGTTTTTGTCGAGTTCTGGTTTGAGTTATTGTTACCATTATAATTATCACAATGGTTGTTATTGTTGGTATTGTTGATATTCTCTTGAGGGTCTTTGCCATCTTCTTCTTCCTTCTGCTCCTACCTTCACTCTCCTTCTCTTCAGCCCCCTTTCTTCTCCTTCCCTCTTTTCCTTCATGTCAGGTCCGTCATCGAAATGTCGTTCAACAAAATTCAAAATAAAAACAGTAGAATATCAAGAGGAGCCTCATATACTTTATGAAGTTTCCCTTGGCAAAGCAAATTTGTTCAGCACAAAAAGGCAGTTATGTTATGTATATTATGATGCAGGACAAGACAGGTTAAAAAAAAAAAGTCATTTTCAGTCAAGAACCACTTGTTTTGAATGTTTGCGTAAAGCTTAAAAATATTGATGTCTGTTTCAAGTCCATGTGTTATCGAGCAGTAATTTGACGTTTTTCACCTAAAAATTTTATCTTCCTAAATTTTGTTATACATAATGTTAAAATGGTCATAAATACCTACTCAAATATGTATAATACACGCATATAAGTTACTCTGCTTACATGACAGAGTCTGTTGAACACCAAATGTGTCCATGTGTTAGCCTGCCTCTTCATCGGACCCAGTTGCTTTTAGTTGGTGGTGGCTGGTTTGGTCTTTGAGGGTTAAAACTGATCTTGATCTTGTATGTCTATTAACAATGATCAGTTAATTGGAACTGACTGTGGATTTCAAGCCTTATTTACCCTCAAAAAGGATTTACTTGATGGGCATAGCAGTCACTTGAACACCGCCATGTGTGAGATGGTAATCACTCTTGTGTCCTTGTGTCCTCTGTTGTTGTTACATGTTGCTCATTAAAGCGGCTTAGTGTGGGGCCGGGCCACAGCTGTACGCGTGTGGACATATGCAGAGATCCTCCTGTCCTTTCTCCTGTTTGACACATAAGCTCTGCTGGTGCCAGATGAGTTCTCACTGACAGCTGGATGGAGGCTGGTCAATCCTCACGGGTTCACCTGTCAGCTTGTGTATCTCTTTGCCTTCTAAAACAACGCTGACACTTCCTCCATCCCTCTTCTCCATGCCTCCGCTGTCACTCTTTCTCCTCTCCTTCACCTTCTCCAGCTCTCACCACTATAGGGTTAATCATGGAGATACATGGTTAGGTCCTTGCATTACCATCAGACCAAATCTTCCTACAGTTGTCTTCAGATCTCTACCATTATTATGAAACAGTGACTTAACATCTTTTCTAAAACTTCATTGGTGTTATGAGCGAACGGTACAGTGATTTATTTAATTATAATACAAACATTACACAAAATGCTGCTGAAACGGTTGAATTCATACACGTAATCTTCATCATCACATTCAATTTGATATAGTTTCAATGGTCCATTGGAGCATGTTTTGTCAGCCAAGTCTCAGTTGTTCTTCCTCTGATTTTCTCACCTGATGTATTGTCATAATAATAAGTCAGCCAAGTGTTTTAGCTTGAGTTGATTAATTGCTCTACTGCAGAGTTTTGTATACAAACAAACAACATATGGACATGTCATTTATCAACAAAATTCACTGTGGGTATTAAAGTTCAAATAACAACAGCAGGAGAATAATTAACAATGTCAATGCACAATTTCATAAGATCTCAAGGGGGAGAAAAGGTAGTTTATTCTACACACACTTTACAATAATAACAGACAATATATTGTATACTAATAAATCACTCAATTCAGCTCATTCACTGAAACAATAGTCTTTAGGAAAAAGTTGCACGGGATTAATATGTACTCGAGATGGGATTTTCATATTTTACAAAAGTTTATTTTTTAGTTCATTCTAAAAAAAGATTTGTTAATGCAAGTATTGTCCTGTTTTAAATAATACCTTTTCCCTTATTTTTAGTGGTACTGGTAGCAGGGACCACACTTGTTGGTTCTGTGTATCACTTAGTGAGAACATGCTGCCGGACTTACTGCCTGATCATAACCATTAATGTTTTTATTTATCTTTTTATTTTACTATTATCAATTAAATTTAACAGGATACATAACAAACCTGCTTTCTGTTTGTAATGTAAAACCAACATTATCTCATTGGCACTCTTGATTACTGCAAGACTGGCATATAACATTTTTGCCAGTTTTTAGCATGTGCAGTTGTTTTGAACACTGTTGAGTACATGTAAAGCAAAAGATGAACCTGAGAACATCAAGGATCCTGTTTTCCTTTCAATCCTGTTCACTAGTGTGTTCAGTCTTTTACACCTCTATTCAGTTCCCTTCTTCTACACATTAGAATCCAGCTGAAATCACCTTTAATTACTCATTTTTCTGTGTTGTTAGACAGAGGAAAGAATATGAAATTTCCATTTCCTCATCTTATTCCCAGCAACTATCGAATAGTATTAGTACTTGACATAACCATCACAAATATGTACAGTGTACCAGTGTTATGGGTGCAGTTATGTATGTACTTTGAGTATCTTCATTAATAAAATATTTTACATAATAAAACCAACATTTTTCAACACTTATATAGAATTCAGTAGCAAAAATAAAAAAATTAACCAAGTCAAGTAATGAGTCCGTATTTACTCTAATAACATAGATGTATAATAAAGGCAATTAAGTGACTATCCTGCGTAGTTGAACACAAAACAGGTTTTTAGTCTTACAGCACTTAACGCAAGTGCTTTACTTGGAAAGGGAAATGTCTTAAGAGTGGTGCGACAACTCATTTACAGATAGATGACTATATACACAATATCTGACTAAGTGGCATATCTGAAATCACTGTATCTGAATCTCATCTCTGAAGCGATCTCAGTACGTGCAGCCTGGTGTTAATGCTAATGAAGTGTTCTATCAGTGACGACAGTAAAGGTGATGGCTAGCCTCAGTGGACGCCTGTCCCGTATAAAACCCTATCTCCAGATGGGCCAAGAAAGATTTAGTGATGAGCGAAGGGGTCTTTTAAATGAGTGAGTGCTGGAAATGTGGAGTCACATATCCACACCCAGCCATTTGGACTGGAATGGCAGAGAGGTGAGCACTGAGGTCCTGTCCATTTGGAAGACTGACAGTACAATCAGAGACGTCTTAATCACATCTGGTTGTCTCATTAATCAGATGAAGCACTATTGTTGAATGTTATGTCTCCGTCCATCAAGGCGCTAGTACATTTCTGTTAATAATTTGGCTAACCTTCAAGGAAAGTTCTGTCACAGGAGGAATAGAAGGAAAGACGAAGCTTGGAGTTGATCTGGTATTTATGTTTTCATGTGCCATAAGAATAGTTTCAGAAGATTGCATCACAGAGTTCTGAATATTTTAGTCTGGAGATTTTGAGTTTTAGTTGCCTTTTTCCTCTGAGATGTTTTGTATGAAAGGGCAAAATGTGAAATTTCTTTCCGTGACTGGGGAAAAGTACACCTGTTGCATTGCTGATTATGAAACAGTTGTTTACGCTGGTGATTCTGAAGTTGTTTTATTCATTGTGATGAAAAGTGGGGATTGTGGGAAGCTCACAGCTTGTAGTGAAAATAACTTGCATGTCTGGTGTTGCTTAAAAGAAGATGATTTCTTGCTCCATGTTGCCTTACTATAATTTCAGCTTGTATTAGGAAGTTAACAGATCAGTTTTATTTTTGCTTGTAGCTGAACCTTCAGGGATTGCATCATTGGGTTGATGAGATGCTGCATCTCTTTTGCTTCTGTAAATTAGGCTACTAACAGCTGTGTATTACAGTCATAAGTGATTCATGCAGAACATATGAATATTTGCCTGAAGTAGAAAAAGCTAAAGTCTAATGCATTTAAATTTATTTCACAGCACATCTGAATAAATTAACATTCAATGATGTGCAAAATAAATGAAGAGAATGACCACTGAAGGCACATTTGCACAAACTGCATCATGTACATTTGAAATCACGAGATATGCAAAGAAAATAAACCAGTATTTGTGTGTTACATTTACAGGAGAATCACACAGTGCATATGAGAGCTCGGAGAGTGTGATCGTCAACTGTTCCATCCATTTCTGCCTCATTTGACTTTCAGAGTGTTGACCATCATGTACAGTGCATTACTGCCGTTATTATCCCGGCTAAATTGAGCATTTAGGATTTTGTTAAATCTACTGTGGAGTTTTCTTCTGTGCGATTTTGCCGCAACATTTACAGTGTATTCATTCCTATCAGATTTTATGATTCCTGTAACTGGTTTGACCTCCATACTCCGGTCAAGGCTGGGGTCCTGAACACTTTTTTCAATTTCCTCACAACTACCCAGTATTGCACTACCTGAAGATCCACCCCGAATGTCTTTCCCGTTAGCTGATGGTACACTTCCATCATTACAGTTAATAGAAAGATTTTTATGTCAGCGGGGCTTGATAACACATGAGAACATAAATTCTTAATACAAAATTGATCCACAGAATCAATCATGACCAATCAATACTCTTCAGTGTGATGCTCATCCATGGGTTTAGCAGTGTATTTTATCAGGCACCCTCCTCCCTCTCTTTATTTCTTCGGCGCTGCAGCTCTCCGTGGCATAATGCGTCGATATTGTGTTGTAAGACAAGCAAACAATATATCTTCAACCAGTGGAAACATGTTGACATCTTTGTACAGTAAGCAGAAGTTCAGCCTGCAACGAGTAAACAATACAGCCTAATGTCTGTTCAAATCAGGTTTATGTTGTTTTTCATGATTATGATTTTTAATTGAACCAGGATGTACACAGATCCTTAAAAAGTCTTAAATTTTATTTTCTTAAATTAAAGCCTTAATCATCCTTAAAAGTGATAATTAATCTCAAATCTGACACTCAAAGATATCAAAAATTTCACAGGCACTATAAAAAAACTTTGCTATATTTGCTCTGGAGTGTAATACTGGTCTACAAGTAAAATGCACTCAGAATAAAAGTAGTGAAAGTTTTCCAAGTTTGAGTCACTAATAAAGAAGAAAAGTCAAAAATGTTGGTTAGTTAGTTTCCAAGATACAGACTTAGGTCAAAATGTGAAATTCTGAGACTGAGAGAGTGTTTTACTCAAAAAGGAACCTTCATCTCAGAGCTACCAGATCTACTTGAAAACACTGTCTGCATGTTACAATACATTCACTTTACAGGTTCTTTCTAGCGGAGAATTCATAAACCTAAATGCACAAATATATATA
>JAPQRP010000006.1:29781916-29822166 GCA_037367295.1 Apogon hyalosoma | reverse complement strand
AAACATCAGCTAACCAACACTCTTGGCATTTGTTTTACAATTCATCTTATTAAAGTATGTGCAATTTTGCATATTTAATATCTGAGGCAGATTATTTCTAAAACAAAATGTAGACCAGTGTAATTAGTGTTTAGCATTATAGGAGATGGGAATGAGTGGATCCACCCACAGTCATTCATGGGTTCAGGTATGAGCTTTAACAATGTCAATGTCAGTAGCTGAAACATTGTCATAAATGAAAATGTAGCATTAGCTGGATTGAAATATTGTTAAGTCTGTTTCAAGGCAATAACTATGAGACCTGGTGTACTGTTATTTTTTTACTGTAAGGTCTTAAATTTAATCAAAGGCACTTTGAAAAATGTCAAATTTGGCTTTTGGTATAAATTTGTCTTCCTCAAGCCCACAGATACCCTAAAAACAAATAAAATGGAACATATTAAAGAAAAAAAAAACATTTTACATGCACTTCCCCACTTTGCATTACAGTTTCAACAGACTTCCTGCAACCTTCAAGTTGGACTCATAAAAGCTAGCTAACTGTCACCCATGTCAGCACAGTCTGGAAGGTGGACGAGACATGTCATCCTGACAAAATTTAAAATGTGTTTTGAGGCCCCCTAGTTGAGTGGCTGCCACTCTTTCACATCCCCAGGCAGATTTAATGCACAGCTCCACTCGCAAGTGCAGTGGGTCCACACTAGCAGAGTGTCTCTCTGTGTCCGTGAAGGGACCCAGGTGGGTATTGTCGAACTGAACTTTGAAGTCTCTCTTCAGTGTTTGTATAGGTCAACAATTTGACCTCCCTGTTTCCTGCTGAAAGTATTTGAATAGGAATCATGTGTTGGGAGATTGTTTGCCAGAATCCAAGCAGAAGTGAAATATTTGGACAACTGACACATGTACATGAATACAACATTAGATCTTAGACGAGTCAAACAGGAGCAGAAGTACACTGCAGTTATTATCAGAGTTCTCTGTAAGTCAGACAGATTAGTCAGTGTATAAAGGCCACCTTGTGCACCTGCATGAATATAATTAGATGTTGCTGATCAATAAGCCACTGGTGGTGAAGGATGAATATAATAGATGCTAATTATCTAATACAAGAGCATTTTAGTACTCCATAAACCACACTGTTCTTGCTTATGTGAAAAAAAATTCTAGTTGTAAACCTCATAAAATGATTGTCTTGGTTCACCCTCACTGCTTTAATCAATGTCATTTCTAGGCACAGGCTGCTGTTTTCCAACAAAACCAGGTGAAAAGGTGAAGTTAGTAAAGACCACACCAGAGATAATGACAAACAGGCATTAACATACCTTCATTAAATGTCCAGAAACACAACTACTAATGAATGCTAATGCGGCTTCACATCGGAACCTTTGCCAACATGCTCATGTGTCAAATTTAAGGGGCAATAATATGTCAGAGTGGTGTTTACAGCTTGTTGAGCTGACCAAAGTCAACTTGAAAATAAGTCCATGCACAGTTTATGTTATGACGTCGAGAGATAGTCTAAACCGAAGCAAAAATCACAAAGTTGTTGTAACTGCTTTGTGGAAGTCCTGCTTTTTTGCTATTTTCAGTCAAGAAGCAAAATGTGTGATGGGTATATATGTTACAAATGAGCTTATGCTGTTGATGAATATTGTGCAGAACAAAAAAAAGTACAATACCGGCTGAAATATATCACTGTCAGACGGTGCCGTAGGTATTTAAATAGAACTGACACTTATTCATTTTTCAGTGTCAGAATATGGTTATACAATAAACATTTGCTGGTGTTTATGAGGCAACATTTAAACATCTTCTCTTGGACCAAAGTGTGTGAAGTAGACATACTTTTGATATACCCCCTGAACGTGTGAATAAGTCAAAGGCAGTAGCCTGCATTTTGTTCACCATATGAAAAGTGATCCTATTTTCTGGATGAGAGCAAAGGAGCACAGAGGGAAAAAGAATATTATTATGGAAACACCTGACTTCAGTCTGAGTGCACTTCTCTCCTGGTGTTCTTCTGCTTGGTCATATTTTGAACTGGATATAGGGGGGTAAATTTCATATTGACTGGCTTATTATATTCATTCAATTTGCAGTGATCAAAAGTGTTTCTGAAATGGAAGGATGAGCTGTAGGCTTGGGTGACTGTTTGAATGCTGGGCTGGCAGCTCCAATAAAGCCTGAGGGCGCTCAAGTCTACCTGGAAGTGTCTGGGAGATGATGTGATTGTTGGTGATGATATGGGTAATGGATGTGTATAGCTTTCAATCTAGTGGCAGTCTCTCCGACTCCTCTGCCTGTAGTCCGGGATCTCATTTTGTAAACACCTTCACAAAGTTGGTATGAGGGTTGGCGTCTCACTCCATCTATCTGACTAAATAGCACTTCCACAATGCTTTGGATGTGTGATTTTATAATGAGATCTTCTCTTGCTGATCCGAGACCACCTTTTGGCATTTCTGTCACAGCTATTTTGTGTTTGATAATAAATAACCCCAGTGGAGTTGCTTTATATTCTTAGTGCAAACAAACCTCCAGAATGTATACAGCTGATGATCGATTGACCAACAGTCTAGTAGTTTGCAAATGTACAGTATTCAAATGAATGAGACTGTGCAATAGCCTGAAGCCAAACTGAGGGAATGATTTATGTCTAGTGGCACATCGACTTCAGATAACTACAGCATATTTCTTACCTTTCCATAACATTACCTATTATTGCCTATTTCTACTTGATGCACCAGGAGGAAAGCATGGATGGGCTGCCCTATGCATTCACAACATAATGCAGCATATAACATGAGCTAATGCTATGTTTTTATTTGTTTAGGTCATTATTATTGACAGTTAAATTGATGTTTATGGCTTGTGTTTGCATGACACTGGGAATTTATAGGAAAATAAAGTCACAACCAGTGTTATTTTCCCTTGGGTTAAATAGCAGCTCAACATGTTGGATTGACTTGCTTTGCCATATATATCAAACACAAGCCAATAATTATTAATTTGTTGTGATAGACTTGATTAATACATGTTCAGATCTGAGTTATTGGAATGTGTGAAGTTAAACTGTTTGCTCAGCTGTCATTGTGGGGACTCAAAGAAAATTTGGAATGATCAGATAGCTTTAGCTTTATCATTTTCAGTATTGTATAGCTGTGTTAGCATTAGTGGGCACAAACAGCTACTTCCATACAATTAATCCTTTTCCCAGTGAATAAATGTGTATGTAATCTATATAATGGCATAGACTGTAAGATTGTTGTTTCTCCTCTGAGCAGAACCAAAACAACGATGCAAATGTGCAACCCCAAATATGAAATAGTTGGAAAATTATGGAAAATGCTAATTAAAAAATAATGCACTAGTATTATTATTTTTTTTTTTTACTTCAATTTCATGGTAGAATATATAAACACAACATATTGCATGTTCTGCTAGGTCAACTTGATTTCATTTGTAAAGTTATGTTCACTCTTCACATTCAGGCTGCAACACATTCAAGACAAAAAATGGAACAGGACCAATTTAGAAATAATAATGAGAACTGAAACAGTAGTTAAAGAGGTGATTGTAATTATGATTTAATACAAAAGCAGCATTCAGGGAAGGTCTAGTCCTGTAGGAGCAAATATGGACAGAAGATCAGTTTTTCAACAATGAATGAGAAAATTGTTGAAGTTTTTGTTAATAATGTCGCTCGAAGAACAATAGGAAGAGATTGGGATATTTTACCTGTGGTGCGGAACACAATGAAACAATTCAAAGAATTTGAATGCATTGCAGTGCGTAAAGAGCAAGAGTGGAAAATTAAGCATAACATCATAATCGCTGATCCCTCAGACAGAACTGCATCAAGTACTTTCATTCATTTATCTGTGGTTGAGCCATAACATGGACCTACAGCCACAAATACCAGTTATTTAGCATTTTCATATTTGGCTGACAGCACACGGCACAGTTTCTTCCTAAAAACATCAGAATACTGGTTGGTCTGACCACAGTGTGCATTTTTACTCAGCGACGGTCCAACCCAGATGCACCAGACCCCAGTGTTGTCGACAGTGCTTCTGGAAGCATTTAACATAATAATAATGCATCCTTTTGGCACAGTAACATTTCAGCTGATATTTATGGGTAGAACTATGTACTGAAGCACTATGATCTTGCCCATGTTTAGTCAAATCTTTGAGGCACAAATATTGACATTTATTGGATGCCTCTCATCAAAAATGTTTTCACTTTAGTAGATCATTACCTTGTTTCATTTATGCATAGAAGATAGTTACTGAAATCAAATGAACATCTTTAATTCTGTGTAGTCATGTTATTGTCATGGAAGAGTATTATTTTTCTGTTTGTTCATATTCTTGCACTAATTGCCATCTGTGATAATATTCAGATAACAGTTTTTTTAATTTAGTCTGTCTGCATGTCATCTTCATTTTATTATCATTATTATACCTGCGTCCTGCAGGAATTTGTGATGAATGGGTGAATAATTACCAAACTGTGGGTTCCAATCTACTGATGGGAATTTTAGGAAAGAAAACTAAAAATGTGTGTGACTTTTGAATATATTAGCTATGTGAAAGCATTTACATGATAAACATTTCTGTTTAGGTTAGTGTAAACATACACACCATAATGTGTTTTATCTTGGTGATGAAGAAGCGGAGCAAGCCCTCTCCTCCCACCCACTTTTTATGTTTGTTCTATATTCTACTAAAAAACTTGGATTAGCAACTCACTCTTTCGTTCACATTTGAGGTGCAGACATTGAATTGTACCCGAAAGGGACGTTTTGTATGATTTGCTTCTCTGAATAAACAAAGAATGGAAAAAAAAATGTGTGTGAAAATGTGAGTGTATAATAAAGATTTAACAGATAAACGATTTGAGAGTAGACTGAGTGAAACTAAGAGCTGAGTGGTGAGGGTTTTGTGATACAGAGCTGGTGACCTTCACCAGTATGACCAGTGACCAGGTGAAGCTCTTCAGCCAAAAGGGGGGTGGGACAGTTGTTACCGGGCTGTTGAGGGGGTAAGCTGTAGGGCACAGACGAGGATTAGAGATTGATGAGGAAAGAATCAGAAGAAAGCGTTTGGGTTGGTCATGGAGATGAGGAGAGCTGCAGGCTGCAGCTAAAGCTGCCACCAGAATACCATATAAGCATCATGCTGTTGCTTTTTTTAGCGGCTGTTTCCAGTTTGCAATGCTCTATTAGACAAAATGTCCATCTGCCAATATATTCAGAATTCACTATGGAGGTTATTAACATGCCCTTGGCAAAACGGGTTTAGCTCTGTGGGGCAAGCATCTCCATAAATCGTGGCAGAGGCAGTTTTATTACAGGTTGTAAATAGAAGTCCCTGCCATATTTTATGACAGCCATCACTAACTCATTCTGACTCTTATTACCTCTCTGTTCTTTGACTTGCAGGACCATTCACAGACACATTCTGTGCACAAGTTTATGTGTATAAAGGATTGATTGTAAAGGAATTTATTCCTGATGTAATTGCACCTTCAGCTTGTGCAACAGTTTTGACTTCAATTGCTGTTTTCATGTGCATTTTAACAAGCCCCGGCTGTTTTGAATAGTTAAACATAAAATTTACATATTGATGCCTGGGCTACTAATCTGATTGAGGACCTTTTTAGTACAGTATGCAATGGAGGCTCAGAGCATGATGCATTTTAGATTGTGTTTTTAAATCAAATTATCCCTGCTGTGTTTTAAGAAATGATCTACCGTTTTTACATTAAACATGAAATGCTTACTGAATTCAGAGGAATATATGTTTTTTTTATGTTTTTTTTTATTCAAATTATTTCTAATTTTTGTTCATTTAGTTAAATAGTGACCTTTAACAAAAAACAAAACTTTATATTCAGCAGTATATCTTTTTTCTTGTTTTGTTTTCAATGATGGGCATTGTTTTGCAATACACAGTCATTTTCTATCACCACTGCCCATTCTAATATGACATATTTAGGCTGCCTGTTTCAGTTGGCTGACAGATCTGTGTGTAATCATGATCTGAGATATGAGAATCTCTCTATTCAGGGATGTTTATCATAATCCTTACATAATCCTTACATTCCTAATTCCGCTTTGAATTTCCAAACCTTGGAAACAAAAAAGAGGCTTCAGGATCTTGATTTAGATTTAGTTTCTATGCCAATATTAGTGAATTAAAATTTAAGAGGAAAAACATTCAGCTGCTAATAAAAGAGGTTCCACCAGTGCTTATTTGATTGAAAGTTGCGGGGTTCTGATTTTGCAAATTAGAATTAAAACATTAATCATTACCCAGATGGAATGCTGTAGAAATAATTATTTCCATGCTACACAACATTCAGTTCAAGAGAGACAAACAACCAAATGTATTCCATTATAGCCTTCCAAACTACACCCCTGTCCTGTGCTGGGACACACATGGGCGGAGTGAATGGGGATGGATGGTTGGATTAGGAATGCCGGGAGCAAGTAGATTATCCAGTATCTGGGCAGGCAGATGCACAGAGGAGAAAACGACAACACAAAGAGCCAGATCTCCATCAGGGGATCAATTCATGGTGTTCGCTCTGTCACTTCCTGTGAAAAAGCAAATTTCATGGTGTGTTTTCAACTGGCCAGCTTCAGAAAAACATCAAGAAGGCAGCTTCTCTGGCACTGTCTCTCTGCTAACTCCCTGTTTCCCATCCACTCCTCAGTTTATTGTACTCCACATACTCTGCTCTTTGGGTTCTGAAGCAAGACGTGCAAATGTGCTTCTCTCACGTACATGCACAGCTGCACTTAAGACACAAGATCCGACACATTCATGCAGTAACCTATATTTGCTGAGTATGGTGGATGCCTATGTGTAAATTTTTAAAGAGGTTTAGCCAGTGAGAGCTGGAATGAACGTTGCTGTTGGCTGAGTTTCTCAGCCCGGGGCCCCTTGTCTTGCTCCCCCATTTCGCCCAGTAGAGCTTCATCCTTATCGCTGTCCTGCACCCCGCCACTGCTGAAGCTGGGCTCCTCTCCTGCTTGACCACATTTATCCAGGGGGCTCTTGTCTGGGGGTGATAAGCTGTCAGACTTACCAGTATGGTTGTAGGGGTTCCCATTTTCCCTCCACTTCACTCCACTCTACTCCACTCTAACTCAGTCCACAATAGTAGTCAGATTTTGTTTTGGTGAGAGCAGCCGACTCAACGATTCTTATTTGCCTTTCCTTCGGTGTGTAGATTTGCCTTGACTATCACATATTACCCAGCCAGAATGTCTACCACCACACTTTCCTCTTATCCCTCTCCCCCTCTCCCTTTCTTTTTTTATACAAATATATCAAAAAGGACACATGTGTTTTAAAACAAGCACAACATGGAAATGGGTAGTATAAAGGGCTCATAGGGACCTTAGACAAATGTACTGTAATTGCTAATTTCTGTTACACTTCACCAGATTTGTCCAAATTTTACACAATTGGCAGCAGCGTTTTATCTTCTGTTGACACGTGGAGACTTATGATGCAGAGACGCATATGTGCTGTTACTCATTTTTAAAACTTTGTATTTAGACCATCATTTTTCATCAATATGACACAGATTGCCGTATATTGTGGTGTCCTATGGAAATTTAACTATGTTTGTCTGTGTTTTGCAAAATAAGCCTTTGCTTGCACCTTAATGGTAATGAAAATGAACAGGCTGCAACAAATTAACTGCTCAGTGTGTGAGTAAGAGTTGACTGTTTAGTGTCAATGAATACTACACAAGAATTGCAACAATACGGCTGCCATTACAGAAGCTATTTTATTTTCAAGGTTCTCGCTCTTAAAGAGCCCAGCCATGTGACGCAGACTGTAACAAGCTGTCACTGTAGACCACTTAGCACAAGCAGTACCACATGCTCCATGTATTTTCAGGTTGTCCTCCACTGCCCGCTTGCATCTAAGCTACTCAATGCTAAGCTTTGCCAACATCATTTAAATTTGGAGCCCAAGGTACCACACCAGGCTCTTCATATGCAAAGAGAATAATCTCAGAGTATTACTGTTTAACACAAAAAGCTTTAGGCTGTAGATGAAAAACTCCTACTTAAAAGTGTCGACATGTAGCAAGATGTATTGTAGCATTAGAGTTTGAATTTACCTTGTCTGGTGCAGATTTGTTTTGTAATATTGTAACTCAATTAACAGGGGGCTGTCATACTTTAAAATTATGTACTTTAGCTATGGTGTAATAGCCCAGAGAGAAGCAAACATTGCGCTTGTTTGTCTGTCATCGGAAACGTGAATTGCCAACAGATGTTCTTGCTGGAATCTTAGAGAACATACACATATCTCCCCTCATGTGCAGAAAGCTTAATTATAGTTCCTGGTGCTGTTGCAGGTTGTTATGAAGGGAAAACAAGGTGGCATGAAGGAATAGGAGAATGGGGGGCGGCAGGTACGAAATGACTAAAGATTATGTGTGGATTCAGGATATTAATTTGCAGCGTGTATAAAAAATTATGGACTTGATCATGGGTTTCTTCAGAAGCTGTAATTAGAACATTAAAGCCAGGGTGTGAGTGCGAGACAGCCTGTTCATACTCCCCGCTTGTGAAGCACCTGTTTTATGAACTTGGAAGCATTACGACCTTGTAGCTTTGAGAAATGTGCCTTGTATTCTAATAAACATGATCTGCTACATCCCCAAAACAGCAAGGGTGCCTGTATTTGTAATTGTTCACATTTTCAGATTGCTCTTGTGTTCTTGTACAGTATTTTGACACCAAATGTGTCCAATGAAGATGGAGAATTGCGCAGATTTTTGACATTGTAAAGGAGTTAATAGTCTTGCAGGTGCTGCTGATGGTTTTTTTTTGCAGCTTTTCCACAATCACCAGGAGTGGCTGTTGGATTGTAAGATGGTTTACCTACAACCAGACTGTATTTTGGCAGTTATTACAGGTGTATGCCCTCCAGTCAAAAACATACCCCTAGGGCTGCTTATGCAACCAACCTTTTATGACCCACAGTTAAGTCAAGGTAACATGGAATCCCAAAAAGTCATATTTTTTAAGTTATTCAAATAAGTGACATAATTATATGTTTAAATAGTGTGGAGGCTGGGTTGGATTGGTGTGAAAAATGCTCTGGACTTTTAACACAGGAGGCTGCTGTTAAAAGCCAATGATAAATGTTACTTTTAATTATGACTTTTCCTCCACTATTATTTTATTCATAATGATATGATGGTGATGATGAATTACCTTCACGGTCAGGTACAAGCACGGGGCAAGTGCTTATTTTAATCCGAACCATGTTTCCCAAAACCTAAACAAGTGTATTTTGCTTTTTTTTTTTTTAAACCATAACATTATTTAAACTTAAATAAAAGATAATTATTATACATTTTAACATACTCTGTGGTGTTTTGTGACATTCCATGGGGTAACTGGTACTGCATGTCTATCAAGCATGGAAGGGGATGTTGTTCATGTTATACCATTAATTAATTAACATTATATTAGGTGTATAAAATTAACTTTAGTATATCCAGACCAATCACAATACACAGTTAACTTATCTATACATGAATGAATCCATATAAAGAGTATCTGAAGATATGATTTAAATAATTTTTACAGAAACAAAGTTAGGCAAAGTTACTTGCTCTAGCTTTTCTTGAAATTCTTTGCACTAGACTGTGGATATTCAAGACACTTTTGACCGTAAATTCAGGGATGGATTAAGAGGATCAACCCCTATAATTTCCATACCACAGTGCTCTTTTTAGACCTTCCTCAGCCTCTCTACTTTCCCTTGTTTCTTTGCCTCAAGTAAATGTAACCTACTGCTTGCTTATTTAAAAAATACATTTAAGCTTTTTTGTATTATTTATTTGTTTTATTTTATTCTATTTTTCATTTTTGAACCTTCTGTAAAAGCATCTGGTCTCTTCTCTCTTTGCTGAGCACCTGCCTCCTATTCTTGCATGCGTGTGTTAGTTTAAACTAGTAGACAGCCTTGGTCCAACACACCCCATAGTGCAGAAGGTGGGTTGCGCTCCCAACTCTTGCCTCTGCCACAAAGTGTAACGTGAAGCAAAAGGTTGAGTAGAGTGGAATGAATTCCCTCTGAAACCCAGAGAGAGGAAGGCAGGAAATAATTCAGCAGCAGCATCGGCAGCGGCAGCTTCAGCAGCAGCAGCGGCAGCAGCGGTGGCAGCAGAGAGTGTGTAGAGATGGAGAGAGAGGGAGTATGTGTGTGTGAGCTTGAGTGAGAGCGAGTTCCAATGCACTGTGCCGAGCGTAGCTAAGCCGTGCCGTCGCGTGGCAAGCTGTGTGTCCATTTGGTTCCCATGCACTCTGCTGAGGCAGAGCTTACAGACGGGAGAGATGTGGCTTCACTTGAAGCGCCACCATCACTGAAGACCAGAACCCAGCCTGGGCATCACAGAGCAGCATGGTAGGACTAGAGACCCACTGCTGACACCAGCGTGACTGATGATGACAGCCCACGCGTGGGTTACCATGCGCCACAGCCGCGCTGCTCTAGGAGGAAACATAGCCATGTGAAAGTGACTCGGCTGCCAGCAACTCTTGGACATGTTTTCCAGGGCAAAGTCTGGATTTCTTTCTGTGTTTGAACTTATTTTTTTTCTCTTGGTGCTGTGTGGTTGTCCCGAACTCTCATATCAAGCAAGGACCAAAGGCAGATGGAACAAGGGGGGTAAGTGATGACAGGCACTATGATTTATGTGCGTGATGTGAAGTTGGTACTGAATATATTATAATGCAGGTGGGTGGGAGAGTGATAGAAATGCCAGTGACACATTCTGACCTTGCCTTGAAACACACCTAAAATGTGTCTGATGGATTTGTTCAGATATATTTACAAGTCGCATCTAACAGATGTATTATTTTTTATGTGCAGTTTCAAGAACAGTTATGACTCACTGTGGTAGCTGAGATATGGTCAAAGGAAGTTGATCTGTTTTTTTTTTTTTTCCCAACGGCAAAGGAGCGAATGTTAGTGGCTTGTATTTGCTGAGGGGGGTATTGTCTAACTTTTCACAGCTAGCCCCTAAAGTGTCCCCCATTAGTTTCCAATGTAACAGTTTGTGGGTGTCTGTCTCATCTTTATTTTATTTGTTGTATACTTTATAGTGTTTCAGGAGCTGTCTCTGGACAAACACATATGCTCACTCTCACACCCTGCCCTCCCTGTGTAGCAGAGTGGATTGTGATGGATTGCATTTATCTGTGCACCCTGGAATGTTTGGTTTGCAGGACATGCCACCAGTGTCTTAGAACTGTGATTTTTGGTTTAAAGACTTAGATCACCAGTCTTGAGGAGAAGTGTTAATAATTCATCTTAGCCCCTCCGTGGGAGCGGTCCTCTCGCGTCTCTTGTAGCATTTAATCCCCTTTGTCGGATTAAAGGAACCTCTAATCTTAGTGCTTCTGCTTGGTGAGAAGGCTGAGAGATGCTCCCAGCAGCCTATCGGCATTGTTAGCACTCGAGGCTCACGCTCAGTGGGATGTGTGTCTTCAAAGAAGCAGTGTCACCATCGTAATCTATTTAATGATTCTTTGCCTCTTTGCTTTTGCTCCTATTCTGCCTCACCAGCTCTCTACGTTCCTTCGTATAGATCTGTGATACACCTTCTTGTACTACGTCCGTTCACTCCCTGCTGACATGCATCATTACAGCAAAGAAGTTCTATCTTAATGACTTAGACCATGCAGTCCATGATAATGTGATTTCATACTTAGAAAGTAAATCACATTATTAAAAAAATGCATTTCAGTTCCCTTTCATTTACTTTGTTTTAATGTTTTACTTTATTTTTTTAAACTGTTTTTTTCCTGTCATAGGACCTGCAAATTCACAATTTTTAAATTTAAATTATTTTTTTTTTTTTTTTTTTTTTTTTTGTTTTGCTGTCAACGTCAAAACCACAACACATTTCTTTAAAAAGGTGGGGCCTTGCTGAAAGAATGCCAGAGAGAATGAAATCTCATTTAGCCACTGCTTTTGAGAAACAGCATGCATTTTCAGCCCAATTTTGTGGCGTGTAAAATAACGTCTAAAGCGTGTTCAAGGTTGGATTTGATGTGTTTGGTGTAAATATAAATCAGCAATGTGTAAACCAAGAAAATAAGCAGATACAGTATGAACACCAGTTATCGCTGGCTCCTGGTGAAATGGAGGGCAGTGACCTCCCCCGGTGTAATTAGGGCATGGACTCTATCCATATCTGGCCACAGTTGGACAAATCATTCCACAGCCAAACCCTGAATTGTAAGCTTGCCTGTTGTTATTTGAAACACATTTTAGTAAGAAACATATTTCCCATGATTGGGATTAGATCAGTGTAACGCAGATAAATATGCAGGGATATGCTGTCATTACCCATGAAGATATTGGCCGTTAAGAGCCTTTTCCCATCATTAGAACAGCAACACAAAGTCATTGGATTTTTCTCAGCAGCTGTTAATTTTCATTGACTGTAAATTATTGCATTAAAAATTACGCTTTGCCAGATGTCCACTGCGTTAGGTGAATTGTCAATATTTCCAGATCATAGTTATTTAGCTTAAGCTGCTAAGAATACAGATGACTGTGCATTTCTACAGTTTATTGCCTTAGGTTCTGAAGTTGCACAGTGTAAACAATGTAAATTAGATGCAAAAACCAGCATGTAGTTGTTGTTTTTTTTTTTTCCAAAGAGGTGATCGGACTTAAAACCGCTTAAACATTCAGATATACATATTAAAACATACATGTATTTTTGATATGACTTCTTGAGGAAAAAATATGAAAAGTGTCGCATTTTTGTTACGTGCTGTGTATTGTTTGGTTTTAAAATGTAGATGAAATTTTCCCTCCATTTATCAGTTCATAAAATTACATGCAATAATGTAACACAGTAGTAATTTAATCTTATAATGTGTCTGATTTTAAATACAAGTCACTCAAAAGCATCATGGAGAAACAGTAAAGAATGCAGGAGAAATATATGTGATGTTTATTTCAGTGAAAATAGGATAATAGTGAATAGATATTTCCACTGTCTGGCTGTAATGTCCTAAGAAGCAGTCTTTGGTAAATCTTCTAGATAAGGTCTTTGGAATTATGACTGTTTTTGAATGAACTATATTTTACGTCAACATTCAGCCATGGTTGCATAGTCTGATGCATGCTGGCAGGGGGGTAGTCAGTGGATCAGCACCAGGTGTACCAGCTGTGGTATGATGAAGGCGCAGTAAAACTTTATCTAATATCATCTCATCTCGAGAGAGTGAAGCCTCAGCTCTGAAGATATTTTATGACACAGAAACACACACTTATTTCTAATGCATGATGTCTGACATGGTCCAAAATCCAGAAAATTACTGCTCCTTCATATTTCTTACACTGCCCTGCTGAGAGAGTCTCCATAACTAATATCTCATAGATGCCCAGATCAGGGGTAGCGTAGACTGAAGTAAGCCTGGCAATGCTGGGGGAAATCCAATTGAATGTATTATGAGCCAACCCAACTACAATAAATGATAATGTGAAGACAGTAGCAGGTGGGAAGAAGCCTGACTGTGTTAGCAGAGAGCCCCAAAGACAAACGATACGTGGACTAGCTCAGGTTTAGAAACAGGGTCATTTTTTTCACAGTTTCAACAACTGATTTACTAAACAGGGCCCTGCTGAGGCAGTCAGTAAAAGAGTAATGGAAGAAAGAAGTGACCAACACCTATTACAGAAATACTACTCAGCCTCCTTTATCTCCCACTGCTCAGCCTGTCTGAGTGTCTGGGAGGGGAGTGAGAGAGTATCAGATTTATAGACCAGGAGGGGAGAGAAGAAATTAATATTACCACTTCCTGCTCACACAGGAATAGGGAAGCCTACCACAGATCAACACACCAAATTGCTTACTTCATCACTGTATTTGCAAGTACTTCATAACTGTGCAATTAGTTAGAGCTATTCAGGGCTTTTCTAAACATGAGAAAAACAAGGCAGCCACCAACAGTGGACTGTAAATGTACATTGACGACACTGAAATCCTTGCAGTGATTCGAAACTCTTGCTTTAAAGTATTAAATTATAAAAATATTACCTCTGCCAAGGAGGTTACATAACTGCCAATTATCTGTTTGTTAATTTGGTGGTTTGTCTGTCAACAGGATTACGCAAAAAAACGACTGCATCAGTTTTCATGATGCTCTGTAGAGGGTTTGGCATGAGACAAATATTAATTAACCCAAATAATTTTGTAGCAGATCCAGCATAAGGGGCGGACTATGATATATGGTGAGACTTTTTCTGATGTTGGAGGATTGCCTGGATGGATGGACGTATGCATTCTTCTTAAAGGGGTCATATTTTGCTAAACCCTCTTTTATTAGTTTGTGGTTCATTTATTTGTGTCATTGGACCCTAACAGTTCAAAAAGTTTGAATTTGAACCCTCCATGTGCTGCAAAGCTATCTTTATATTAATTCCGGCAACAATGGAGTGGATTTCTATAACCTGTTTCAATTCCTGCTTAATTTGTTACGTTTTAGAACTAGTTATGTCACAACATTTGCACATATAAGGTCAGGAATTCTGACAAACATTTCTCAGAGTATGCCGTAATTCTTTGTCAGCAGCAGCGGTTGTAGTAAAAACTGAAAATATGTCAAAACTTCGAGCTGATTACCTAAAATGTTCAGTTATTGGTTGTATTAATGAACACAAGTGGCTGAACGGGATAGAAAGCACGGTCAACAACCAGGAGGGGGTGGGTTGTGAATTGGCTCATGTGCATTTAAAGGGCCAGCGCATAAAACAACCTTTCTGGTGTCATTACTCAGAAATAGGGTTGAAGATGGACCTGTGGAGCTGAATTAATGAAGAATTCAGACCCAAGCAGAGCATTTACAGTTTATGTAGACCACAGGGAAACATTTTAAAATGCATAATTCCATTTAAAAAAGCAAAATATCAGTCCTTTAAATACTAGTACTTTATCACTGTCTTTAAAGTATCATATCATATAATACTTATCAATGTTCAGATTCTGAAATGAAGAAAAAAAATTAAAAGAAAACACTGAGGCAGAACCAACTGCAGTCCTCCTAAGAATGCCACACAAATCATTTTCAGTCCTTTAAATAGTGTCAGTCCTAATTTTGTAACATTAATGGCAAAATATCAAACCCTTTTTTATATATATATATATATATGTATTTATAGACTCATATAATAGAATAGTCCCTGCCACGGATCACTTTTGACCTCAAGAGTATGATGGTGTACTTAACCTGTTGTGATGTCCAACTTCCTCTCTCAATGTTGTCTTCTAATATTGCTGTGTTCTGGACATTTTTGGGTGTTGAGTTTAGTGGAGTTTGGAGCGACAGCCAATAGCACCATTGGGCAGCTTGCATAGTTGTAACAAAAATAAAAGCAAAGCAGCTCCAGTTCGTTCTGCTCTCCTCAATTAATGCATTGTTCTCAGTGGTGAGCCTCTGCCTGAGAGACAAAACTCTGGGCAAAGTTACATAAACCTCTGAGTCTGTTGCCTGCCACAGACCTCTAGGCCACACACAGCAGACGGGAAGAACAGTATGCTTCAGCTATATTACCTCTAGAGGAGTTTTCCAACAATGTGGCTGCTTTAGAATGTAAACATACTGAAATGTGTTATTTCACAGCTTTCTTCTAGCCTTGAATGAGCTTAAATGTTAGGGTTGTAGAGGGGGTGGACCTGGGTAAAACTATGATAACACGTATTAAACTGTCACATACTCGATTGCCATAGTTTTTGTGTTCATGTCTTTGTTATGTTTAAGTGCTCTCTCTGACATTACAGATATACAAATGTTTGGTTTTGTATATAATCAGTAAACGGTTATATCCTGTCAGTCACTTGTGCTTGACCTTGCAACAAATTAGGCTGTAATTGTCAAAACTGTGTACCAACAGTATTGTTGGTACACCAGCTGTGTACCAATAATACTGTTTTCTCCTCAATGTATTTAAAGTGCTTATTACCACTTAATGTAATTCCATAGTAGTCTTTTCATTTCATAAAATAGCATAACTGTTCTTTTTTTTTTGCTGTATTTCCATGGGTAGTGGGAAAGATATAGTATGTTTTCAGGCTGTTATCATTATTGATATAGGTTTTGTCTGCTTTTAATATGTTATTAAAGTTAATTGTCCTTAGAGCCGCTGTGCTATTTATGTAGAATCAGTATTAAAGGGTATCATCCCCAGCCCCTCAATGTGCCACTCATGTCCTGACCCACAGGAAGGCAGAACTGGCTGCAGGGATGCAAATATTATTCAAACTAATGGGGGAAAAATTAGAAAACAACCTGACAGAAAAAATTAAATCATTGTCATTAGTTTCAATTAATATGTTTTGACTTGTGTCTTGGGGCAGGAAGCACAATAATGGCTGTCATAGAGCAAGGGGGAAATCACTCACTATCTGTTGCTGTGATGTCTTGTTGACATAGTGTGACTCAGCTTGGTTTCATGGGATGAAAACTGTTTTCAGCATCCCATGTGTGTAATGTGAAAATGGAGGCTGATTTTTCATTTCTGCCAAAGAATAATTTTATAAACAAAATGTTTACAAGGCAGCCAGCAAGTAAATTCATAATGAAGTCGACTTTGCTCACTTGTAATTACTTAGTCGTGATGAAAAAGGCTAGAAAGCCAGAAAATTTGTCTGCTGTTCCCAGTTCAATCCAATTAGATCATTAAGCTTCATGCCACTGCAAGTTGAGAAGAATCAGGGTAAGACAGTTTTTCAAATGTACTTCCCTTAATTTTGTACTCCTACGCCTTGAGAAATTAATATAATGTTTATGAGCTGAAAGTGTGGGCGAGATTACACAAACAAGGTTAACACGATTGAGTCAACATTAGATAAATGTTGCTGCTGCCCAGTTTAGCAGAGGGCTATTCAGTGGAAGCAAATGCTGTTCATGAGTAAGTGTTAGCGTTGCTTTGTCTAACTAAAAAACTATTAATGAAATTCATGCAAATGCAGTGCATCAGATAAATACTGTAGATGCTGATGCATCAAGATGTTGGAAATACCTTTCAGTCCCCTAATAGATATTGAGTGTCTTATAGAAGAAGATACATTATGTAAACATGACATAGGTATTTTTATTCTTTTAATGACTTGCATTTTTTTCATTTTCTTTTCCCAAACATATTGCATCATCACACATCAAATATTAACAGTAGAGCATTGGTAAATTACCCCCCCACCCCCACACACATACTCTTAACAAGACAGGGTCTTTATATCAATATAGTGGCTTTTTATCCCATACACATCGACTTTGAGTATTCATGTATATAATATATACTCCATAAATATCTCCACAGAGGTGTCTCATCATAATATACACACATACATACATAAGGCATGGGATCATTGTATTTTCAGTCTGTATCCTCTTGGTCTTTAGTCTTCGAAATCTAAAGTTTCCAGGTATTTGCTCTGTTTCAAAGTATATTTTTCTGTCTTGTCTTGCATCCTATATGACATTCTTTCATATACTGCTACTTTTCCGACTTCCATCATCCACTCCTGTAACTGAGGCTCCCCATATTTCTTCCAGTTCCTCATGATAATTTGTCGTCCAGTCATTAGAACAGTTTGTATCCAGTCTTTTTTGGGAAATGCAGACAGCACTTGAAAGTCTCCTAATATAAATAACTTGGGGCATGACGTAAATAGTTTTTTTTAATAACAGGACATAGGTGTTTTGAAACTGTTCAAGCTCTAATTTTGTTTCTTTCAACACAGAAAATATTTTAGATTATTAAACCTTGAGATGTTTGGCCTATAGTTTGCATATTCAGATGGACTCTAACAGATCTCTAAAAGTGAAGGGAAAAATTTTGCCTCTTCTCCTAGTATCTTACTGTAGTTCAGGACAAAAATCCAGCTCCCTTAATGTTAAAGCTAGTACTGTACTACATGTTTCAAGCTACTTTATCTTTGGTGGCTATAATAATAATAATAATAATAATAATAATAATAATAATAATAATAATAATAATAAAATAGTTGCATACCGATTTGTCATTGTGTCTAATTCAACATTATGGTAGTGAACCAACAGTTTAAGTAAATGGGTGAGATGTCATCTCCAGAACTGCACGTCCACCTCATCAACCCAGTCCTCTATGCGCTTGCTATACAGTGCAGGTTAATTACCATCCAGTCACATGTCCACTAATGAAGCTGATTTGTAATTGCAGTGGAAATTACACTTTACAATAACAGTGTTTTATGGATGAATTTCAGACTGTAAATATGACAACTTAGCATGACGGATAGAAGTGGGCTCTTTTAACGGCCTAGGACCCCTTCACCCTGTCATTCTCTGGCTTGGCTACAACTACGTTACTGAGTATCCACTTGATCACTTGTGACGACAGCCTATATGCAATAATGTATGCATGGTTGCTCCAGTGCACTTCATATCTATCCCTTCTTCCTGCCATGTCATTCGGTGACTGTAGTTAGTCATTATTGGCTGCGACAATGGTCATAGTGTAATGTTGGCCCACTAGTTTTCCTATGGAAATGTTTGGTTTAAATATTCAGTAGAGCTGTGTAATTTGGTGGAAAAGACACATCGCACGTTATTATTGTTATTTTGACTGGAATCCACCTTCCTATTTGTAACGTAAACTTAAATCCAACATATCAGCAGATAAGAGTTGTTGTTTATTTCTTTCATTTCTGCAATTAGATCATCCTAAATCCTCCCTAAGTTTAAGCATTTTGTGATTATACAATAAGAGGGGCTGATATTACAACTGTGACTCCATTAAATGTGCAGCCCTTTTCATAAAAATACAATAGGAGGTGGTCTAAACATCTTTCTAAACTTGCAGTGTGAGGCATTTTTTTGGAAGAATCCAAGTATTCATTTGTAAATGTCACTTGCAAAGGACAAAGTTACATCACAGTTTTTGCCCAACTGAATTTTTCTGCTGTTGCCAGGAAGATGACGCTGTCATGGTCAGAAACAAAAATTCTTCACATAGCAAGTCAGCACACAGAAGTGTACCTCAGTAGACTTTTTTTTTTTTTTTACCTTATCTGTGACGCTCTCCCTCACTCTAACTCACTTACTTTCGATATACCTCCTTACCTCTCTTTGCTCTCTGCAATAAAACTTTAAAGAGATAAGAAGCTTTTTTCTATTTCAGGGTCACCATTAGCCTGAATAATGCATTGACAAGAGAAGAGCAGTTTGAGTTCTATGGAGGATAGAAGCACAGCCTTCAATTAAATTATACATCATTATCACAGCTGGAAAGCCTAGTGCGACGGTACCCTCTCCATCCTCCTCTAAATGTTCCATGTTACTGTCTTGTCCAATATTGTGTGTCAAGCAATAGCCTCTTCCTGTGCCAGCACAGGGCTGGGGAGGAAATATGGAAGAACATATTCAAAAATAGGCACAGTTGCATTCAGGGACACATCTTAAATGACCATACTGGTCTTTCCTTCATTGTCAGTGATGGAAAATGTTGTGTCTAATGGACATGGCCTTTATTTTGATGTACGATAAGTCCTCTTCAATCTCCTCAATAACAATCAAATGGTAATGTATTGTCCCATCTGTGCTATGATGTGCTGCCCTGCTTGCATTGCTCAGTGCTGTCTAGAGCTTTAGCAAACGTGATAACTGACCAGCAAATAAACCTCCTGGCACAGTCTGAGTTGGCAATGTGCATAAACTACAATAAAAGTCAGAAAGATATGCTTCTACACAGATCAAGTATTCCAAGGATTGTAAGCTCCTGTCTAAATCATGCATCTATATTCTCTTTCAGATCTGACACAAAACACAGTTCAGCTGTCGGACACCCAGTATATTTATTTAAAGTGGCTGTTGGTAGATGCTAGTCTTTGGAAAGTAAAGTGGGCTACATTTTGCCTCTGTGCAGAAGAGAGCATGTCCAACCACATGCTGAATGTCATCTTGGACCCCAGGAGATGCTGCAAGAAGCTGTGGCTTTGTGAGAAATATGATGGTGCAGTGCAGTATTTATATGAAGCGAGGGATTTTCACTGCAAGATTAAGGTGTCTACAAAGGTCCTCTTTACATTTTGCATTAGCATGCGTCTTATCCAGCTCCCCCTCTTGCTCTCAGAAAGATGTCACCAAACTGGCAAATGCTGTGCATAGTCAGTTCTTTTTTAAAATATGTCCTTAGGTCATGAAATTGTAACTTTATAGTTCTCTAACTTAAGAAAAAAAAATGTCATGTGCACAACAACTGGTCAGGAACCCTCTTTTGGAGCAGTAGAGGCAGGGAAAGCAGTCATTAAAATGCTCTTAAACGGAGATTACGCTGCTTCTCTTATTCAAAACAATTAACTTTGTTTGGCTGTAACACTGCAATTCATATGTGCGCCATGGGGTTCCCAAATGTTTTCAGCTCAAGACCCAAAAGAGAAATTTGGTGTTGCCTCGGGACTCAAACGTACAAAATTACACCATGAACTGCCATCTGTGTTTACATACACATTTATGCCTGCTAGATGACAGGGAGGATATTATCATTAAAAATCAGCACTTTCACTTATCACCACAGATTGGCAGAATGTCAGTCGCCGTAAGCAAGATAATGTCTGCAGTCACAGCTGTAATTGATAAGTAATGTTGACTAGTTATCAACACGTAAGACAAACATGCAAACCTACACAAAAATATAACTGAATTTGTTATTTATAGTCAAAGGAATGCCACCTGGAAGTCCTCTTTTTGCTCAGGCGGAGTAGAAAAGTTTTTGCATCTTGCCTGATGATACTGACTTCTTTATTTGATTTGGTGTCAGTCCAGGTTTTTTTTTTTTTCTGTTTTTTCATTTTTAAGCATTTACTGAGGCCATGCCTGTGCAGCGTTGAAGTGATGAGTGAAGCCAGTGTTTATGAACTCCTGCTTGAGGCCAGAGAGTGTTATGTTTTTGGGCCACGGTTTTGAGACGATAGAAAGATCTCTGCCAATTGGTAAAACATTTGGGTTGCACATGTTAGGTGTGAAGCACAAAATGCTACTCTTGAAAATAAAACAAACCAACAACTTACTCTTCAGTTCAGATTCTTTGCTTTTACACTTGGGTAAATAAATATCACTGATCATCCTTTTGTTCATTAATAATACAATATGACCTTGTTTCACCCAGATATGTTATCATTTTGATCTGTCATTGTTTGAGGAATATAGGATTTGTGTAATTAAGGTCTTTTATTGCAGTATTTCTGTGTAAACATAGTCAGTCTGTTACAGTTACATCACAATAATGAACACAAATTATGAGTGCACTGACTGCTAAAACTGTGTTTTGCTGTGCAGATGAAATAGCAGAATCTAAAACTGTCAGGATATATCATATTCTGCAAGAGGAACTGAAAGCTAGAGTTAGGAAGGACGTTCTCAAGTGTGTTATTACCTGCCCTATATTAGTGCTGCATTATTAACATTGTCCTTAGCCCACTAGTTAATTAACCCCACAGACCTTAATTTACAGACGAATAATGCATAACAATAGATTAACTTCCTGTTCTCATTACAAAGATTGATTGATTAAAATCACAGCTGTGCTATCGGTCATGTTTAAATATGACCATATTATCAGTGAGTTGCCATTATTGAGTTACTCCCTGCAGTGAACTCCAGCAGCACAGTATTCACAGTTTTCTCGAGTATGCCAGCTCCCCAGGAAAAAGCAGAACCATTAAGCCATTTTGTAACAATGCCCCTAAATGCCATGGATGTTGTGGATGTTTGTTGTAAGTGTTGGCCAGGCTCTGTCAATACATTTCGTGCACAACACTGCTTACTATTACTGATACAGAGACAGATAAACTTTATTAATCCCCAGGGGAAAATTCAATATGCATCAGCTCTGGAAAAGAAAGTAAAATACAAATTCAACACGTAATCAAGTGAATTTACTTAGCACATCTGTGGATCACTATCTTGAGTTGAAATATCCTGTTTGGGTAAATCTCTGCAATATATGAAAAATGCATCTCTAAAATTCTAGTTAAAGTATCACGTAGTGTCATGGAATGAAAGCAAAAATGACAGCTGTTATGATATTCTACAGGGTTCCATGCTGCAGATGTATGTGTATTTAGGGTACATTTGGGGAATATCAGCTACAAAACCACATCGAACTGCATCTTTACACATATACGCACAATTGGGAAAAAGTGTTTTTTCTGTTTACTCAAAACACAGATGAGAAGTAAAGGCTCCCCAAAAATATATCTCTTGGCTCAAATCATTTGCACATTTTTTATAAACGCAAAGTCTATCCACTACATAATAATGATAAGTATTTAAATGTAAGCTGAAAAGGCAGTGATATGAGACATCTAACTTTGCCCTTGGTTTTGGCCCCTAGCTTGGCACATTTAATTCCTGCTAGCATTTCATATGTGTCATAGCACTAATTACTAACATGTATAATATATTATTCAGACATTCGCATGTTTAAGTGGCGTTGAGTGTTGTTATTAGGAATGGGAAATGAAAGAAAAAAAAAATAGAAGCCATAGTAGAATAATTTCAGTGTATTCATCAAAAATTCAAATTTTTTGATTTGATTTTGGATTTAGAATCAGAATGTTTGTGAAATCAAAGCTGAATTTGAATCTGAATTTGTATTTTTGAAGTAGAAGAAGAATTATAATGTGATTTTAGAATTAGAATTAGAATTGGCTTTGATTTTTTTTTTTTGAATATAGGTATGTATCTTCACTATATGTGGGGGTTTGTCAAGTATAACTTCCTCTGAATGTATTTATTTTTTGCAGGTAGTGAATAATTTTTGCTGTTCATGTCTGAATGTTGAGTGAACATTGAAAAAGAAAAAGTATTTTTGTAATATAGATAAATATAGATATTTTCAACATCTCTACATTTGACATGAAAATATTTTGGATTCAAAACTGGAAGCTAGTTAGAAGTGGGGTTGATAAGTACAACTGGAAACAGCAGGAATCAATCAATCAAGAATCATAATGATTCTTGACCCTATTAATGATGTGAGTGTGTAGCATCTACACAACTATTATTCAAAAGTGTGAGGGTTCAGTGTGTGGTGAGTTATGTCTTAAAACTTCACTGAAGTAAATCAGCCCTGTGTGTCACTGCTTTTCATTCTTGTGCCCCTATAGTTCCGTTTGTTCCAACAGACCTTGAAATTTGAAAGACTGTGAAAAGAAGTGTAAGACTCTATATCACAGCCTTAAACCCAGGGCCGCTCCTTGGTTTTTTGTTTTGTTTTGTTTTGTTTTTTTTTGTTTTTTTACCATGGCCCTGCAGTTGAGGAAGGTTATGGGTCTGATTTATCCCATTTAACAACTAAAGGTAATCGGGCTGTTTTTGTCCTGATTTTCCCCCTTCCTGACTGAGGACAGCAAACACCAGATTGTCTTATGTCTTATAAGTTTATCCTATAAGATTATCCTGTGGTCTGAGGTGTGTTAAGAGTGAATTTGTCCCGATAATCAGCTCCTAAATGGGTCGTCGCCAACAATCGTAAATATTAAACTTGTTCAATATTTATGACCAAAAATCTTCATATGTGTGGGGAAAGCCGACAACTGCCGAGACATGACTCCGTGAATTGTGACATGGAATGGAAAGTAGCCAATCAAGAAGCGAGCTGTCTGAGGAACGAGGAAGTAGGCTTAAATAAAAACAAGCATGGCCGACCTGAAACATAAAGTTCAGTGGACCTTAGAACTAGAGGACCGGCTCGTGGAGCTGTGGGAAGCCTGAGATTGTCTATTCAACATCTCTGCCAAGTCATACCGCTACCAAAACAACATGTTGCGTGTTGTGTTTTCCAGTTGTTGCTATGTTTCCTCTTCTTTGTTTTTTTTAGATCACGTTTGATCACGTGAGATTTCTGGCTTGGAGGACTGGATTCTAGATCGGCGATGGGACAGAATCGTTATGTGTGTGGTGTGCTGTGTTGAGATTATGAGAACACACACACAGTACAATCAGAACTGTTCAGTGCCTGATTTTTATCTTCATGTGTGGGGTCTGTAATAGACACAAAATCTCCTCAGATTTAGAAAATCCTTATGTGTGTACCCTGTATAAGACAGGTGGTCTTAGTTTGAGGTTGGTCAGAAAAATGGTTTACCCAAATGATCCTGTCATTTAAAGGGATCGTATTTTGCTAAACCCACTTTTATTAGTCTTTGGTTCATTTGTGTATTTGGACCCTAATAATTCATAAAGTTTGAATTTGAACCCTCCAAGTGCTACAAAGGTATCTTTATATTCATTTTGGCAAAAATCGAGTGGATTACTACAACCCGTTTTAATTCCTGCTTAATTTGTCATGTTTTATAACTAGTTACATCACGACATTTCTACATATAAGTCGATTACCAAAAATGTTCAGTTGTTGGTTGTATTAGCAAACTCAAGTGGCTGAATGGGACACAGCAGCACAGACAACAACCTGGAGGGGGTGGGGTCATTTGTATTTGAAGGGCCAGCGCTCAAAATGACCTTTCTCATGTCATTACTCAAAATTAGGGTTGAAGATGAGCCTGTGGAGTTTAATTAATAAAGAAGTCAGACCCAAGCATAGCATTTACAGTTCATGTAGACCACAGGGAAATGTTTGAAAATGCATAATTCCATTTTTAAAAAAGCAAAATATCACTCCTTTAAAGGGTTTAAAGAAATAATCTTGATTATGGATGCACCGATTGTAACATTTTGGACCGATATTTAAAATGACAGCTTGATCAACAGCTGGTGCCGATATTAATGTTTACTTGTGTTATTTACTTTAACTGTTTTGGAGTATTTCAACTCTTCACCAATTCAGTCATACCACTTTGTAGGAAAAACTTTAAACGCAACAAATTAACAAAATGACATCTTGTATGCTGATGTCTATGTAGGTCAATATTAGCATCAATACCTAATCTTGGAGATTTTTTTAATTGTAATTGTCACAAATGTTTCGTATTAATCACAGAGACTTCAGTTGCATTCAGGTGAAGGAGTATTAAGCACAGCCGACGAGAATGAGCTGATCAGGAAGTGTCTCCAACCGGATGCTGCATGATCGCTAGCCCAGTTTCTGACTAATAATAAACCACACTGATTCCATCTTGACAGCCATGATTTCATCCAGTTTT
The DNA here is from genome assembly GCA_037367295.1 of Apogon hyalosoma. Taxonomy (NCBI): domain Eukaryota; kingdom Metazoa; phylum Chordata; class Actinopteri; order Kurtiformes; family Apogonidae; genus Apogon; species Apogon hyalosoma. The sequence goes on along the minus strand of JAPQRP010000006.1, from coordinate 29,796,957 downwards.
TTCTTGTCTTTTGTTTTGCGATGCATAAAGAACGGTACATAAATACAACTAGCTGATGATGACAATCCACCCCCACATTTGTTTTGCTCTATAGTCACATTTGATTGTGCAAGTTTCTGTGAAATCGCAAGTCCGTGGAATCATTTTTCTGAAATTGTATATGAATTTGCCAAGTATGTGGTCTTGTCTTGAATGGTGAGTCATTGTTTAAGTAAAACTATTTTTAAAATCTTTCAAATTTAGTGTTATGTCTATGGTGTACCTACATTTTAAGAGTTGTTAAGACTTAAAAATCCGGTGTGCACCAGCCTGCAGCAGAAATATGTTGTAAAGTGATTAGGCAGAAAGGAAGTCTTCCATTGTTTGTCTTAGTATAATCCATCTGTTTAGACTTGTATTTAGCTCAACATATACATTTCAATTGGAAACACAAGTGACAGCTTAATAAACGCCTGTAAATGTGATCATGATATTCCATGCTGTGACTGACAGTGTAGCTTTGCAGGTTGCCATTGTAGTGTCCTATTTTGAGCGGCATTATGCCTCTATTCGCTTTTGTGTTGCTGGATTAGAGTGTTTATTGTCCAATTTATCATGTTCACTTTGCCTGCCATGAAAAATATCTTCCCATCTCTGAATATGTAATGATGCTGCTTTGCAAATACAGCGCAACGAATATTAACAAGTGGTCCCCGCAATCTTCCAGCTGATGCCCTGCAAAGGTTCTAGAGAGTGATTTCCTGCACACACCAAAATAACAAATAGAATATTAACCTAAAGGCAATGAGCGTAAAACAAAGTAATTCTCAGGATATTGCTTTACCTGCCAAAGATCATTTTGAGTCTGTGAAATGTATGAAATGAGAAAACGTTGAAGCGCCGTTAACTTCAATCCAAGGTGTTTTCTGTGTCGGAACTGTCTTAGCAGAGGTTCCTCACCTTTGCTTTCTCTCCGAATGGGTAGCTATGATGCAATAGCTGTATGAAGTGATATAAAACTACAGTTCCTTTGAAAGATGAGATGGAAGTCTGCACACTGAGGCTGGATTAAGAGTTTAATGACTGGTAAAATTGTGGCATTTTGTCCAAGGTGACCCCTGCGGAGGTGATCATGCCAAAGCAAGATGAAAAGTGAAAGTAATCCTTTCTTCCTCATTCCCAGCTGTCACCATCACAGGCCCAAGGCATGTAATTACACTTTTATTGGCTTTAGGGAGACTGCATCATTCATTTAAAGAATAATCACACTTGTGAGCACAAGCCACAGTATAGATAGATCATACCTGCATGAAAGCTTTCTATTCAGACTGGCTACGGTTTAATGGACTTTTATGAATCTAGGTTTGAGGCATTGTTAATAGTGTGTAGGGTGTTAATACCAGATTGTTATCCAGAAGTCATCCCTCTGTGTTCTTCACTTCGGTATTTTCTGAGTTGAAGAGTAAGGCCTTATGAATGTGACAGCGGCAGCATGCGAGTGTCTGGGTCTACTGCCAACCAGCCTTGACACCATTAGCTCTGGTGACACATTAAGGTTCTGTTTGCCTTGTAATTTGTTTTGTCTGTCAATTTGATGGATGTCTTGTTTGCCGGCACTTCCTCACACATTGGAAAATGGTGGCTCGAGGACATTGTTAAACGAACTTCAAAAAGGGAAGCAGAAGGCATTTGTTTTCTCCAAACAGGTTTTTTTGTGTTAATGGGTGTGTGTAACATTGTCGCAACTCATGCCATGCTAGACATCGGATAATTAAAGGTGAAAAGCTAATTTGAGGAGAAAAGCAGGTCAGGTTCAGAAGCTTGAGTGAGCTGGAAACAGAGCTCCCAGTGACATTGTTGAAGTAAATTTCCCAGTTTATATTAGTTTGGTGATCTTAAGACTGCAGCTGGAAACGACATACCCTCCAGTCTGAGCAGAAAAATGTCTTTCTGTGGAAGAGACTGTAAAATCACTGTAACGTGCATTTCATCTCCCCTATTTTCCTGTAAATGTTACCCTAGTTCATTAATTCTACCACAGAGTAGCCACCACTAATACCATTGCAAATTTTTTATTCGCACTATTGACCCTTCCTCTTATGACGAAGCAGCACTGTAATATCCATGTCACTGCAGTTTAACACAGTTGAGGGAGTGTAGAGGGGCAACACAGAAGGGCTTCACCTGTTTCTGCTTAGACGATAGGTCAGGAAACTGGCAGCACAGTACTTTGCCTGACGATTCACCTCCAGCTGTGCAGTGTAGAAAGCTATCAGTGCACAATACCCGGATCACTCGGCTGAGGAAACATTACTGCTACACCATCAGCTTAACTTAATGAACCACCTCACCATTACCTTCATGTAAAACCTTGTAAAATGTGTGGGGTAAGAATGACACCACTACTTTCTTCCTGTTCAAGCCACCTTTAAACATTTCAATATATATCATTGATTTCTTCATCTATGTATGTACGTGAGTAACATTTGACATTAATGTTTTTATGGCTTTTTTACAGTAGACGGAAGATGTCCATTAAAGGACATACCTGACACAATATTTAAAATTCATTAAGCAAGAGTTCACCATTTGAAAAGTGATGAAATAAAAGGTGACCGTTCACTTAAATATGCAGCTCTTTTCATCACGGGTTGTAAAACGTGCAAACTCCGTTTCAACACATATCAAAAAGGAAGTGTATATTTATAAAGCCTTAAGTGCACATTTATTTCCTGCTGCAATCTAAAAATATATGCCACAGTGTTGATAATATATGTTTAATATATTATTTAGAGATTCATATAAGGTTCAAGTGGTACTTAATGTAGTGTGTGATAATTAGGAATGGAATGATAGTATTAGAAACACATTAGAAGCAATAACAAAATGAATTAACAAAATTAGAATTAGAACTTTGGAGTTTGAATTTGATACTTAAACTTTGATTTTGAATGAGAATTTTGGAATTTTAATTTTAATTTTGGATTTTACAGCCATATCTTAAGAGACAATATGTGGGGGTTGGTCCCGTATGACTTCTATATTTGTGGAAGTCATTTTTTTGCATGTGGTGACACCATTTTGCTGTTCATGTGTGCATGTTGAGTGAACATTAAAACATAAAAAAACAATATTTTTGTTTTATAAATAGCCTGTATTTGTCATCTCAACATTTGTCATTGAAAAAAACAATTTGGATTCAAAACTGGAAACTGATTAGAAGTAGAGTTGATGAGCAAAACTGGACACAATAGCAACCGCATTTCACACTGATTCCCAGCCCTGGTTTTGTGTATTTTAGAAGATGGCCATTACAAGATATAGCTTACATTGCATTGGATAGAAATCGATAAAATTTATAATGATTGCGAGCCCTACATTGTATGTTTACTGACGTGAGCGCATGGCCATCTCTAAACCTGTTATTAGAAAGTGTGAGGTATAGTGTGTGGTCAGAAATCCAGGTGCTACACTGTTTTGTTTTGTCAGCTTCAGTTGACAGTGTGAGAAATCAGAGATCAGTTTACCCTGTCTCCAAACTTCACCCAAGTAAGACAGCCCTGTGTGTCATTGCTTTTCACTCTTTTGCCCCTTTGGTTTCATTTGTTACAACAGACCTTGAGATTTGAGAGACTGTGTGAAAAGCAGTGTAAGACTATAACAGACATATCACAGACTTAAAGCCTTGGCTTCCCCCTTTTTTTTTTTTTTTTTAACCATGTGAGAAAGATAATATGTTACAGCTGAATCTTTTCACCACTCTAATCCATGGAGCAGGGGATGAAATCTTATTTAGGGATCAGCACCAGTGCATCACTGCCATGATAGCAACAACATGCAACTCTGCAAGCTCTTTTTAAGAGCATTAGACCGCAGGAATGAACCAGTCAGCAAAAATCATCTTGGCTCATTTTTTTCCCTTTCAATTAGAACAGAAACTGCCAAGAGTCTGCACACCTCTGTTATCAGAACTGTAACTTCTTCAATCATTCACAATAGCATCTGTACCAGCCATTAAATATGTCTATACATTCAGTATGCAAACTGGCATTGCCATAGCAAAATATTTGAAACAGAATGTCTTGGATTATTCATATACAAAGGCTTAGTGAATGAGCTTCTCTTTTGTATGTTTGTTTCTTTTTCTGTCCCTTTGAATTTGAAGCCAGCTTGTCTCAGTGGAATATGCAAATGTTTGAGAAGAATAGCTGTCTGGCTCACCAGAGAAGCTCTTATCCTTTATTGTAGCATCAGTGCTAAAAAGAGCTAGAAGATTTTAATGTGCTATAAGGTGCTGTTTGGACAAACTCTTACATTTGTGGGAAGAAATAAATATTTGTTCGCTGTCTTAGGAACATAACAGGACCCTTCGGTGGAGATTAAAGTGTTTGTGTCTCTGTTTTGTTGTTGATGGCCTGAATAACTTTGTCTTGTCTATAAATAGTCATCTGTTATCCAGTCCCCTATCAGTAGTCTTATTTTCAAATCTTATTTTAGGGCCTGACAGAGTTGTCTTAGTTTGAACAACACCTGCTCGTTCAATGCTGAATCAATGGAGGCTGAACTTGCTGCTCTGTTAGACTTGCATAGCAAATAAGGGTCTCCAAGGAGCCATGAAAAGCTGGTGGAAAGTGTCACTGCTTATAAACAGAAGCACAGGAGAGGTGTTACCCTGCAAGGAGCTGGGAACTAAAACTGCAGAGCTGCAATTTGACAAGCAGGTTCAATCCCAGTGCTGCTCAAGTAGCCACCGACGCGATCGCCACACATACTGCTCACCACAAAAACCCTAATGGTCTCAGTGTTGTGTCTAATAACACTTGGAATGTTTCCAGCACCAAGTTGGACAGCTTCAGTGATGCAAAGCAAAGTTATTCGCTATAACAGTACAGAATTACAGAATCATTCCACATCATTCTGTCAACATGCATTTCAGATTAACAGAACCCAATTAGATGTATTCCAGTTAATGCAGATAATTTCATCCATGCCCACACATGCCCCATGTCTCTGCACAGTGACAGCCTCCACAGCTAAGAGGATAGAATGTGGCTCCAACAAATACATGAGCAGATGTAAGTCGACAGTTTGCGATCACAGGTGAATCTAATGAACATTTCATAGAGAGAACCTGACAACATTAAATTGTTATTATAATGTTTTAATTCTTTATGCCATGCCATATTAAATTATAGGTCATTGACTATAGTACAGTGTTATGTACTGTATAATGAACATTATATAAAGATTGACTTCTGATTATTAAGGTAACCACAGAACCATTAATTTAATTAAGTTCTGCATATTACTGTGGCTTAATCCAGCTACAGATTTTCAGATGGAATTTGAATGGTGTATTGTGGTATAAGGGACCCAAATGTTTGCTATCCACTAATGTTTACTGTACGGGTTCTGTGATGACAGAGGTGTAGTGCTTCTGTAAATAGGCCATGGTGATCATGTATGAATATTTTATCATATGTGCGGTAATGGGTTACTTCACTTAGCCTCTTGGGAGGAGCATTTCTAAAACCGACTTCTTTGTGCTTCTGAATGTCTGAACTTCATGATTGTATAACTGTATACCAACTGTGATTTGAATATTTTACACTGAATTAATGTATGTTTAAGTTAAACCCATAAAGACCCAAATATCCACTGGTGTTCCAAACCACCTACTGATGTAAAACTTTAATACCTTTTGATTAACTAATCCTATCAATACATGTAAATAATTGGTGTAAAATGCAGTTTGTCGTCTTTTCATGGTCATCAGATGTGACCCATTTGGATGTTCAGAAGCTCCGTAGTGAATGTGGGAACACCGTTATCTTCTACAACATTGATTCACCAGGAAAACCCATGGAGTTTAATAAATGACAGTGGATGGAGACCCTTGTTTTATATTCAGTTATTTATATCTTTGCTGAAAAAGTCACCTTTTCTTCAGTTTACTCTGTTTTTGATATAACCCTCAACTTTAAACCGTGATTTTATGAACATCTACATGATCAGTGAATTAAATATAGGAATATATATGATTTTCACTGAAAAAACTCAAAGTGAAGGAGATAATATTGCAGTAAATGGTGATAAATAACTGAAGAAAGGTTAAATATAGAGAAATTATCATTTGGGAACTATCATCAACGTTCCACTGGGTCTTTCTGGGTTAATTTACCTGTTTTATTTTTTTTAATTCTTCCAGTCTTTAACTGTGTCTTTACAAACCATTTAACAAAATACCTATTATTTATCCCTCAGTTAAAGTTTAACGTAACCTTAAAATTTAGCACATCTGAAAACACTTTAAAAAGGAGAGGTGGTAGCTGTGTACATCGTGGATTTTGTCAGTCTCAAGTCCATTTGCTGAAGCTCATACCTGTTTTGTCATGTTGTGCTGCCAAAGAAACCTCTCTGAGCTGGCAGTGCCACTCAGGTTTTTATGTGCTCATGCCTGCAGGGGTAAATGTATGTTGTCGCCAAAATTGCAAAAATTATTTGGCCACAGCTGTGTTTTAGCTGTGTTTTTTTGTTTTTTTTTTTAACTCTGACTTCCAACTGGTTTCATCTACTTTCAGGGTGTTCCTTCATCAAATGCTCTGGATGTTCTGTCATGAAGGTCACCAGGGTATCAGGATCAAATACCTACATGATTGTTATCTACTGTAGACACGTTGTAAAATATTGCATATATAAGATCCTATGGTTCCATATTTAAAAGATTCCGTATTCAGTAGGATATGCATATGAAAAAAAGGGCATCACCACTTGCAAAGAGTACGCATTTCCGTAACAGTACTTTTGTTGGCTTGAGCCCCCTACTCAGTAAACCATCAAGAAGGAGACAAGAAGAGAGGGGGTGGTTTTTATCCTCAACCTCTTCCCATTGGGATGACGTGCTGTCTCTGTTATCTTACACCCAACATCAAACTCCTGATCCCAATCATAGAGGTTTTTTTTTTTTTTTTTATCTGTCCATGCTGTAAGAGCACACTACTCCCCCACATCACCCCAGCTGCTCCAGCACTGCTCCTCAGATTAGAGAACTCGCCAGCTCTCAGCTTTATCTACCACTGTTCCCAACCAAACAAAATTGGCTCCAGAGGGGAGTGGGAAGCAGAATCACTAGGAGACGAGACAGGCTGGCTTTATCTTAATCAGCAGCAGACATTAAAAAGTTACACAGAATTAGTTTTTTCTGGCTCCCACTCTGGCGAGGGTCATTAAGGTTAAAACTGTAAAGAAAGGATGGGATGTAGGAGAGATTTGTCTCAGTCGGTTCTGTCTTGAAGTACAAGGCTTCAAGGACAGTTGTGAATTGAATACACCTGGTAAAACATGGGAAGATAAACATGAAAAGAATCAATACAGTGTTTAACTGTGTAATTATTTTTTTGGTCAGGGGTGCCTGAAGAGTCATGAGACATATTTTTAGATGCTTTAAAATTTGAAATGTGTCCTTTACCCATGTTAGAGCATGGTGATATAACCAAAAAATCCTATTATGATAAACATTTTCATATTAGTCGTTATCAATTTTTGGTTTGTAGTGAAAATGTAAGAAAACAGATGGTTATTGGTGGTTTTAAACTGTAAAATGTGTGACAAGATGAAAACTGGGTAAAAAGATGCATCAAAACAAAAACACACCTGTAGTCCTTGATTTTGTAATTTAGGTTTTAGTTTGTTACGCAGTACACTCTGAGTTATTATTTAGCAAGATAAAAATGATTTTAAAAAAAGGTGTAATTTTTGTTTTGAAGCTCACCAGCACAACATTTATAATAAAAGTAGAAGCAGAATATTCACAACAGTTATGAGAATAGTTATTAGCAGAGCTTGTAGTTAACATCAGTGTTAACAAGAAGTTTGTATTATAGCTAAGGATGCATTGATCCGACTTCATCACTTCCGATGCCGATACCAATGCTGTGGCCTTGGCGATCCTTGTTTTTGTTTTTATTGAATTATACATTTACATAAACATGTACTGAGACATAAAAAAACCACACAGACACAATACAAAAAACCGAGTGACATCGGCTCACTTTGACTTTCTCGCAGCTTTATCTACAGAGCTATATAATCTACCTCATCCTCCACATACAGATCCATCGTGTTACTTTTATAATTACATTTGGCATGCATAATGTAGCCCGTGTTGCAAAAATTTAAAGGGGAAGGAACAATCTTAGGATTGGTTGCTTTTACTGATCCCTGATCCAACTAAAAAGTTTATATTGGGGTCGATATCCGATCCTAATATTGGATCGGTGCAACCTTAATTATAGCATATAGTACTGTCATGTATTTCAAAATAAAAATATCTAAAAATGACTCTTCAAAGAGAACTTAAGGTAAAAATAATGACTGTGTTATCCTATTAATAGGTGCTTTATGTGATCCTTTTGGTTAGTCTGATGGAAGCGATGGGACACATTATGAAAGGCCCAAAAAATCCTAATATCCTAATTGTTCCATCACAGTGTTGTAGTACCTGAGACAATAGCGTGTTGTATTCAGTTGTGACTGTCATTCCAGACTCTCCTGAACCACCTACTTCTACAAATACAACCTTTATATCAAGTCTGAACCCTGCATTAGACCGTACTCTCCACCACCATCATCAAAACACCAGAGTAGGGAGCATCTTGGTGTTCATTCCTTCAGTGTAGTTCACAGACTTGTAGAATCAATGCCGAGGAGCACTGAATTTGTTCTTGAGGTGCACTGGGACTCCTACAGAGCCTCACCGACACTGTTGGGTTTTCCTTTAATCTGCCTGTTTGCCTGTCTATATCGGTTTCACAAATGTATTTGTGATCCAGTACTATGGAACGTGCATATTGTTATTGTTAAAGCTGACATATTTTACACCTAGTACGACATGGACAACTAACTGGAAAAGAAATGGCAAAATGTATGCATTTATTTCATAACGTTCTATTTTCACTGACCTATGGAAATAGTAGAACCATCTTAGGCAGTGGAAATATAGTTTGATATACATAATTAATAAGGTGAAAATGTAATTTGATATATATGATATAATGTAATTAACTTGCGATAGTCGAGGTAGATTAGATAGACTAGGTTTAGCCCATTAATCGGTGTCCCAATAGGACATTTAATCAGTAAGAAATGGTGCTGGTAGTAGCCAATGTGAATATCAGGCTCCTAAACTGGGGAAAAGGGAAAATAATAGCTCAAAAGATAAAAATCATCACTCTCATTTTTTACAGTTTGATGTATGATAATTACTTGAGTATGCCGTTCAGTAATTCAGATTTATGTTGATGTTCAGTTCAGTAGTTTTTCAGTCTCTAATAATGTAGAAGAGTTTTAATTTTCAGACATGCATAATGCTTTTTCAGGTTCAAAATGTTTTATTGATAGAACCATGGATGTTAAGGCTGATTATTTGGCCTTTGCCTTTTTCCTGCTCCAGACTCTGCAAAAATTCACAATCAGTCGACCTCTTATTTGACCAATTCCGCTGTGTTTGTAGGTAATAAAATTTATCACTCTTTTTTCCTCTTCTCTTTCCAAAACCAGGTCAATGCTGCACTGGTTTGTTGACCAGTCTACCACCTCCATCCTCCTCATCTGCATAGTGAGATTTGATCATAATGCATGTAGAATGAGAACACGAACACTTTTTAATTGACATCCTTCAATCAGATGTCATCATCCAGTTAAAGCCAGTAGATATGGATTGACTATGGACACCAGGTTGAAATGGGATCCATGATAAACAGACATTAAAATGCAGCTGTAGTTTAGTCCCCTTTGCCCATTTGATTATATTAAAAATACATTTCTATGCTATTTAAATCAGTCGAGACCTGCACATTTTCTCAGTCTGTTAGTTGGAGATTAAATCTGTTCTCAATTATAAATCACATTTGTATCAGTTTTCACATAATGGATTGTCTTGCTATCAATCCGACAATATTAAAATGTAATGAAAAAGTCAGCGCGGTAAAGCATAGATGTCTCTGAATAAAAAAATGAGTTGAAACATGACAGTGAAGGGCAGGGGTTGGAGACAGAACCAAGTCCCTCATCAGAATTTTGATTGAAACCATAAGACAGTGACAGATTCAGTGTGACCTTGACCCGAGCTGACATGAGTAGGGCGAACCAGTCACAATGCCTCACCCATGACAAGTCCGTAGTTTCCTGGAAGAGCTGACCTCCTGGCATGTTTCTCTTTCGCTCTTTGTCATTAGCTCAAACAGACTCTCACGGCATCTCCTCTACTCATCCTTCATAACTCAATTCTCCATAACCCTTCACATCAAACCTCCCATTTGGCCTAATTTTCCCATGAGCTGCATGTATTAATCAAGCCTAAGGCCTGATTGACAGCATTTATCACCAGTGGATCAGTTCAGGCCTTCCTATCTGGGCCTTTCCGTCTGACTTAGAGACTATCAGAGCTTCCACTATCTCTTTCGCCTGCAGCCAGTGTCTACCATGAGGAAGGGCTGCTTCATCTGTGGCTTGCTCTTATCTCTTCCATTTTTAAATATCCCACAATCAAAGAGCCTGTAGCATTTCCTTGCTAATTGCCGGAGGATAATAAATTAGAGAATCCCCCCCAACATCCCTCCTCCTCCCATCCTCTTCCTTCACCTCCATCTCTGATGCTTACACTTACTCTCAGGCAGAAGGTAGCTAATAATCTGCTTCATTGCCACTGCTCTTGATCGCCTGACTGTAAGTGTATCCAGCATTGGGTTGCATGTTGAGTGACCCACTTTAATGGAAAATGTACCTGAATCCATGCAAGACATCAAACAAATGGAAAATTATCCTAAGCGTCATTAGGCTACGCTGCCACACTGGAATTCTATCTGCCAACATAGAAATATGGAGCACTGAATTTTCATTTAAAGATATTGGTCTCTCTCATTGCCCCAATTTACAGGATTACTATCTTTTCATTATGAGTTGGTTATGTTAAACCAGATTTACTGTATTTAAACAGATGGCATACGAGGGTGTCAATTTTGGATGACAGGATTAGACTCATCTCGCCATTTGGGTGTCTTTTAAAAAGCAGCAGAATATTAAAATGCGAGCGCATTAGGCGAGATGCTTTCATGCAGTCTTGCTGAGTGCAGTACTGAGGGATGATAATTACTGAGGATACACCCTTGGTCCTAATAATGTAAGGCTTAATTATTCTTTGAAAAGAAATGTTGCCTTTGGGCGACTGATGATCTCAACTCAACATTTCATCTAAGCCTTATCTCGATTCCTATAGTCTTTAATGGGCCTAATACAGCATTTGTACGCTTTCTGATATTAAACAACGTCAGCCCATTGAGACTTATCTGTGTCAGGATGTTCTCTGATTATCACTTTAACAGGAGCAAGCTTCATTCAAGTGTGACAATTTATTTACCGGATAAGTCATTTTGTCGTTCTTTTCTAAAGAACACACACACATGCATATGTTGAGCTGCCATGCGTTTAGAGGACATTACATCGACCTGGCTTAATGTCCTGGAAAGTTAACCAAAACATCTAACCTTAACCATTAAAACAACTCTTAACAACTCCGATATAATCATTTACATTACAGGGAAGTGCATTTCTTCCCCATAAGCAGATGAGTGCACAGACGTGACTGTCAAAACATATTTACATCTCAATAACATCACAAATACTCAGACCACACACATGCACATGCACGCAGGACAAAGTCGGTTTATGTTTGATGATCACAGAAACTAGCTGAATTTATTTTAAATCAAGGAAGGCAACATTTTAGAATACCTCCTTCCAGGGCTTCACTCTGCGAGGGTTGTTTTTATGTTGTTTTGGTGGAACAGTATACAGATTGTGTTGGTGTCTGGATTAGTACCAAGATATGAGTAATCTACTTGACTCATGATCAAATCTGCTGTGAAGAATCTGATGAATATGTGCATGATTATGTTTGTCCCCAAGGTTGAGTAAGAGTTTGTGCATTTCCTTAGTATGACACTTAAGAGATTACAGCAAGAAGTTTTATACACCATTTTTGCTCCATGGGTATTATATCTATAATGTTTGATATTTTTTTAACAGAGAGGTTTGTCATAATGTGTCTTTAATGTAAAGATAAATGGACAAGCCACAGTTTACATACATTTTATTGCAATACAATGTAAAACAAACAAACAAACAGTGTTTCAATGTCTGTATGTATGTAAATGTATTTCAGTGTATTTCTCAGAGGAAATTGTTAATGCTATATTCATGACCTTTGGTATATTTTACACAATTTATTCAGTTATTTGGTTGGATGTTTATTTTAGTTCAACTGTAATTGTGAATACAGGGTTCCCACAGGGTCTTAAAAAGTCTTAAAAACCTTGAATTTACAAATCTGCATTTAATATCTTAAAAAAGTCTTTAAAAGGTATTAAATTTGATATGGTAGGTCTTAAGTTATGTTGCCATGAACTTGTCCCCTGAATTGTGTTTAAATGTGTTTGGGAAATGTCCAAGCTGCAAAGAAAGTAACGTTAGTCTACTCAGTTCCACCCGTTTCAACCCGACAATTTATACTGAAATTAGGAACCAGTTATTGATAACTTTGCAGCCCAGGTAAGAAATGATCCCAGAACATTCATCCTAACACACATCCACCCGAGAAAGCTGACTTTGGGAACTTTAAGGGACGGCTCTCAAGCGAAAAGTAACCATGAGGAAGTGCCAATTTAATAATGCCTGGTTGGAGAAAAGATCATTTTCGACTTGGTTGACATGAGTGGAGGGGAACAACTGTGAAATGGGTATTAAATTCTGTTTTAAGTAGTCTCATAAAGGTCTAAAAAAAGTCTTAAATTAAACTTGTAGAAACCTGTAGGAACCCTGGAATAACTTAAGTGGTGTTTTTGCATATATTTGTTCATGGCAGGCATTACTAACTAAAGAGGGGTACACAAAGATAATCAGGCTGTTTTTGTCCCAATTATCTCTTTTCCCAACCAAGGACAGCAAACACCAGATTATCTTAGTTTTATAAGATTACCCTGTGGTCTGAGGTGTGTTAAGAGTGAATTTGTCCCGATAATCGGCTCTGAAACTGCACGGGGCCGACGATCGTAAATATTAAAATTGCTCAATAATTACAACCAAAAATCTTCATGTGTGTGGGGAAAGCCGATGGCTCCTGAGTCATGACTCCGTGAATTGTGGAACAGAACGGAAAGTAGTCAATCAAGAAGTGAGCTGACTGAGGAACAAGGAAGCAGGCGTAAATAAAGTTCAGTGGACCTCAGAAATGAAGTCGTGATATCATGTTGACCAGCTTATGGAGGTGTGGGAAGCCTGAGATTGTCTATTCAATGTCTCCACCAAGTTGTACCACAACTGAAACAACATGTTGCATGTTGTGTTTTCCAGTTGTTGCTATGTTTCTCCTTCTTTGTTTTTGTTAGATCACATATGATCACATGAGATTTCTGGCTTGGAGGACTAGATTCTAGATCGGCGATGGGACAGAATCGTTATGTGTGTAGTGTGCTGTGTTGAGATTATCAGAGCACACACACAGTACGATCAAAACTGTTCAATGCCTGATTTTTTTATCTTCATGTGTGGGGTCTGTAACAGATATAAAATCTCTTCGGATTTATAAAATCATTAAGTGTGTACCCCGCTTCACTGTTTCAACAAGGGAAGTTTAGAGTTCTGAAGCACACAGTTTGATCATACATGTAGTATATTTGCTGTTAATTTTCAAAAGTCATTAATTATGCTGCTATCATGGTAGTGTAAGTAAATAATAAACTTTATGTAAATTAGCCTATTAAAGATTTTGTAGCAGCTCCCCTACCCTCCTAAATCCCACACTGAACCTTTAATTGCAAGTTGTCCTATTTTAAAATATCTTATGTGATGCGCAGACACTGTATGTAGCACTTTATCTGTGCATTTTTAAAATTATATTTATTTTTCCTGTGTTGACAACATTAGTCTTAAAAACAAATGTCTTTCTTGTTTGTGTTTATGAGAAACTGATATTCACAAACATCAGCCAAAGTCTCAGAATAGTAATAATAGTAATAATAGTAGCAACAGTAGCAAGTACATTTCATTATTTTAGCAGCACAGCTCCAAATATGTTTCAGCAGTGTGTCCTCCAGAGTATGCACCATGCTATACCTGTCATTAGGGGATCTGTGTTGTAACCCCCAGTCATCCTCCTCTCCGTTCCTCTGTCCCAGTTCCCTCTCCTTTTTTTCCTCTGGGTACTAATTAATGTGTGGAGGAGGCTGAGGAGCTAACCAGGAGCCACGCTATTGCAGCATCCGTGTGTCTCCATGGCTCCTCCCAGGGCAGAAAACGCTACATTTGATCATTTGATACCAACTCAACGGCAACACATATACATATACAAATATACAAACACTGACATTCACTTTTGAATGTCATACTCCTTCTCAAAATTCTGTTTAACTTTTTTTTGATTCTCATGTACTTTTGACACACTTTTGCTGTTGTTTGTTTCTAATTCTGTGTAACAGTTCTTATTTACTGGATGGAATAGATCATAACATGTATAGTCACATATGGCTTAAGTGGGACGACATTGCATTAGAGCTTTTCTTTAGCTGTTTCCCTCTCATTTTTCATGTATTGTAAGAATCACAGATAAGTTGCTTGGTGCATTGTTATACATCAAGTTATATCTTCTTGATCAGTTATTCATGTATAGTGATTTCTACAAGTCTTTTGCAGGTTTAGTAACAAACACAAATAACTGTGTACCTTGTGTGTACTTGTAATTTGTTTTTCTTCATTTAGTTAATAAGCCAAAATGTGCATGAATTATTCTAAAAAAGACTAAAAATACAGACTTTCCCCTAGGTTTTCAAAGGGATTAAGTCTTACTTAAACTGTTTTTCATTAGTTCGGGGAAGAGTTATGTGAACAGGTAAGGAATCTGGGCATCATCCTGCAAGACACATTTTTCAAATATCCATCCATCCATTGTCTGAACCCGCTTTATCCTCACTAGGGTCACGGGGGTCGCTGGAGCCTATCCCAGCCACTTA